>CM042328.1:3161628-3294128 GCA_023566125.1 Zingel zingel | reverse complement strand
AACAGGTCCCGTGTCTCTGGACGGAGACCAGTGAAGGACATTAGAAGCTCTTTTCCGGTGATGGCTGAGCGTTACTGAGCAGCCTCCAACTGAGCTTGAAGACGTAGATGTGACGTGAGCAACCTGTCTGAAAGTTGGAAGTCTTCTGGTAGCTGTGCCAAGAGAAATCTCAATCATTCCCAATCTAGCAGAGACGGAGAGCGTAGGTATATGTAAGGAGATAACATAGGCACAGGCTAATTACTGATCACTAACATGATAGTTAACATTAGTAATTACACTTAAACAGCTAATGGAAGTCCAAACTGCCTGAGAGCTTCTCCTGGACTATACGGTAATTCCTCTACTATGAGACAGTAAGTCTCGTGGTTATGACCCAATCGTTAGCCTATTTTTATAACAACGTCTGCTACGGAGCCATAACGTGAGCTACAAGGTAATGGAGCCTTTTATACATTGTTGTGTTTCTTTAGAAATAAACAACGGACAAATAGAGTCTTTAAACGCTTCAGATGTAAAGTTATTCTCTGTCAAAGTGACGTCAGAATGAATGGCAGTCAATGGGATGCTAACGGGAGCTGATGGCTTGGTAGCATCAAAATGGCGCCATAGGAGCTACGTGGTCCGAGGAGAAGCTTACCTCCTTGGAAGGCACTAGGAGAAGGCTGTGGTTAAGGTTAGGTGCCTTGAAGGCGACGTTGGGGGCTTAAAACGCCATTGAGCGACTTCTTGACAGTATAAACTGGGTCGGTTTTTATCATTTTGTATATTTTCCATCACTAGTTTCAGTTTTGTTGAAGCAAACGGTCGACTCCACGGAGCTGCCGACGGGAAATCATCTTCCAGAAGAAACGTAAATGTTAAAGTAAAAGTTGTTGATGCTGCTGTGGATCAAACTAATCGTGGTGGATAATCCTCTGAAATAAAGTGTGTGTTTGAAAAAGAAAAGATTGTCTTAATTATTAGAATTTAAGAAATGGTTCTTTATTTGCATGAAGTTTGGTTTGACTGATAATTGGATTCATTTCAGGACTAAACTATCAAACATGTAGAATGAGATAATGAGTGACACTTATAGAGGAGTCACACCAGCCCGATAATCGGTCGTCTGACCGTCTGGCGAGGTCGGTGACTCGAGTCTGGTCGGTGTGTCCCGTGCCGTCGTCTGTCCGAGGAGCCGTCGGCCTTCATTTGGGCCGACCTGACATGTTCAGTCGGAGACAGGGCAGTCGGGACTCACCCGGAGATGGGGAGCTGATGAGCCTCTCAAAATCTGATGAAGATCTGTTAACCTGACCTTTGTTGATCTGAAATGAAGACAGATTCAGCGACTGCACGGCCTATTCCTCTCTTAACATGTTCTCAGGAACACGTTACGGTGAACTATTTTAGTCCGATATGAGATCGGATTCTGAACGACCCGCCATGACAGTCTGGCTGTGACTTTCCGGAGAAAAAAGACCCACGTGACACGTTCGTCCAATCCAATACAGACCCCTCTGCGTCGCCGCGAACCCCCCTCCGAGCCCTCCGCCGTAGCTCGACGTGCACCTCCAAAAATGTGTAACTTTGCGTCGAAGCGACGCAGACCGCAAGGACTGTGATTGGTCGACTCGTCCTGTGTGAATGTGATTGGTCGACTCGTCCTGTGTGAATGTGATTGGTCGACTCGTCCTGTGTGAATGTGATTGGTCGACTCGTCCTGTGTGAATGTGATTGGTCGACTCGTCCTGTGTGAATGTGATTGGTCGACTCGTCCTGTGTGTTGATAGTGGGTGTTTCATGCAGCCTACTGTGGGGAGTGGGGACAACCTGATCTCACAGAATTCCGTGAAATGAACACGGCCCCTTAACTCAAAATCTGTGGCAGTTTCACGGAATTGCCGAAAATTCCGTGACGGGCCCACGAAGCGATGCCTATGTAAGTCAATGACGGGCATCATCCGTGGTCTACGCACGGATTCCCTGATCACAGCACGTTTCTTTGTGCCAGTCGGGCTGCAGCAGAGAAGCTGTATAGCTTTGCTATTATTGGTATTTTTAACCCAATAACTGCTGTTTTAATCAACATTCATTCACCAGATCTTATCATGGTATATTTGTATTTCTTTTAATGTTATTATTTCGGTCTATTTCGGCCAGGGAAGCTGGATTGCTTTGTTGTTTATTGATATTTTTAAAACTATAATGCTACATCTAGCAACAAAAAACAGCCTTAAGAGATGCATAAATACTTTGACGTGCTCGAGATTGTATTGCAATGATGTATTCCTCCACACGTAAAATACAACTAGTACTGCAGTTACCAAATGTAACAAATGTAAGGTTAATTTGTGAGTCTAAATAAGTGCGTTAGTGCGGCGGTCAACAGTTCGCTCCCCGGGCTCACCACCACCACCACCCCATCTCTGTCAAAGCACAAAGAACCAACAGGTGAACAGGTGAAGCAAACAAATATGTTATCACTTCCACTCAAACCACGAGGAACACGCCCATCACCTACAATATAAGTGCACAATATAATAATCAATAAATAACACAAATGAGACCATAAACAACATACAATATGTGGTTACTCCTACACATAGGTAGAAGCTGCGATAACCTTTTGGCAACTGGAAGAGGATGGATCGATTATAATCTAGGGCACAGGTCACTCCCACAGGCAGCAGTCACTTTTATTTGCACAACACCGGTTTTATTGCAGGCAGTTAGTTAGTCCTCTTCTAGCAACAGTGGCGACTGTGACGATCCTTATTATTATTATTATTATTATTATTATTATTATTATCAGCCTCCTCACAGGACAGATGAACAGCTCGTGATGATCAGTCACCATAGAAATCAGAGTGTAAACAGGCAGAACATGCTGCTAATCTCCTCTCAGACTCTTCCCCTTTTTTCCTTGTTCGGACCACAAGTTTAGATAGATAGGTAGTAATAATTAATAATAAATTTTTCCAAAGACACTAGCAACAAAGTCAATGAATGAATACTCACTTTGTTCTTCTCTTCAACCACCGACCGTTTCGTTCTTTGAAAGTAGATAAGAGGAAGTAAAATGGGCTCTCAGTGGAACAAAGACACTTTGTCTGAACTTGTTTGTGGCAGAAACCAACTTTAAATCATGTTTTATATCCTGCTCCCCACTCTGCTAAAATATATATGTGGATATTTCATCATCACATAGATTTTTTTCCAACTTTGACTGTTAATCCTTCATAACATCCTGTTTCAGACTCACAGTCCCCCCCCCCCCCCCCCCCCCCCCCCCCCCCCCCTCCAGTGACAATGGTTTAGCCCACAATCAAAGCTGTACTTTCACTTTCATGCTGTGTGGACAAAGTTAAAACTACAGTATGTTTGTTGTGCTGTCAGGGAGCGATCTGATGCAGCTTTCTAACATCGACAGTTTATCCTCACAAGTATTCAGATCTTTTACCTGAGTTAATGCACCAATACTGTAACATACTCAGTTACAAGTACAAGTTATACATTACGAGTTTGTTAAGTAAAGTAGAAGTAGTAGCAATACAATGTATTTAAAGTTATTTCTATTTATTTCTAAGCATAACGGCCCCTTGAGCAGACTCCAAAAGGAGCCAACATTTATATCTACAGTGAGGAAAATAAGTATTTGAACACCCTGCTATTTTGCAGGTTCTCCCACTTGGAAATCATGGAGGGGTCTGAAATTGTCATCGTAGGTGCATGTCCACTGTGAGAGACATAATCTAAAAACAAAAATCCAGAAATCACAATGTATGATTTTTTTTAACTATTTATTTGTATGATACAGCTGCAAATAAGTATTTGAACACCTGTCTATCAGCTAGAATTCTGACTCTAGACTCTGGTACTCTAGCCTGGTCCTACCAGACTCTGGTCTATTAGCCTGGTCCTACCAGACTCTGGTCCACTAGCCTGGTCCTACCAGACTCTGGTACACTAGCCTGGTCCTACCAGACTCTGGTACACTAGCCTGGTCCTACCAGACTCTGGTCCACTAGCCTGGTCCTACCAGACTCTGGTCTATTAGCCTGGTCCTACCAGACTCTGGTACACTAGCCTGGTCCTACCAGACTCTGGTCCACTAGCCTGGTCCTACCAGACTCTGGTCCACTAGCCTGGTCCTACCAGACTCTGGTACATTAGCCTGGTCCTACCAGACTCTGGTACACTAGCCTGGTCCTACCAGACTCTGGTCCACTAGCCTGGTCCTACCAGACTCTAGCCTGGTCTTACCAGACTCTGGTGCAGACGTAGTACTGAAGGAAAATGAAAATTGAGCGGAAGTACGTAGGAGGGCGGAGCCAGGCTAGAAAATGCAGCCAGTCAGAACAAAAACCAGAACGGACAAAGCCCGATAAGTAGACACGGTGCAAAGAAAGGGAACTAAAGCTTTCCAGAGAGCTGAAATTAATCTGAAGATAAAGCAAGAAGCTGTGGAGTGTGATGATGAATCTCTATAATAACTGATTAACTATTGTCATCTTTAGATTATAACCTGTTAAAGCCTGTTTTATTAAGTGAACTTTGATCTGAAAGTGATTCAAAGGGAGACGAAAACATGTTGATCTTTGTTTCAGCCACTAGATGGAGGCAGAACTCCACAGATGGACAAAGACTTACTTACTGCCCATTATGCCTGTTGGCATGATGGGCAGCAACAAAGCTTTTCCACTCTTATCTGTTTTGGGCCGGTGTCTTTATAGAGCCCCAGGTGTGATGTAGGGTCTTCAGCTCTCCCTCCACCGTCCTGTGCCAGGTATTCTTCTTTTACGTTTGCCATCTGGTGTCCAGTGAAGGGCAGTTTGCATAATGGTTTCTTGCTCTCTACGTATTACATGTCCAATCTATTTCAATCGCCTTCTCATTTAATGGTAGCCATGTTGTCATGTTTACACTGGCTGAGTAGAAGTTGACTGGAGAGAAATTGAGATGTGAAAATAATTAAAAGAGAAACAAATACCGCTTAATGCAGCATATCTGTTTCAATTAATTTTATTCATAGTGTTAAATCATAACATCTGTACAGTGCCCTGGAGGTGACAGGGACCATTATTTCTTTAAAAGCGCACGCACGATTTATAACTCGTACGTGCGTTTTACTAAAGGGCATGCACGCTTTAAATAAGTTGCACACAGACCTTACTTAAGGGCATGCACGCTTTAAATAAGTTGCACACAGACCTTACTTAAGGGCATGCATGCATGAATAAGTTGCACACAGACCTTACTTAAGGGCATGCATGCTTGAATAAGTTGCAAATGCACTTTATGCCTACCAAACACTAGAATACTTTGAACAGACTTTGAAAAAAATATATTCTGACACCATCTCACATCTAAAGACAATCATCTCCCATCTAACGTTAAAGACATAATATGTAAAGACTGGGGATCTTGCAGGGTCACACACTGCAACACAGTCTCACGGCAGTTCGTGAAATGGTCACGTAATTTACGTAATTCTTAATCTATTGATTCGTATACACGGACACGTTTATCTCGTTTTTTTTCGTGATGGACAGCAGGTTTTTTAAACTAATGTATTTCAATGGGAAGCATCTTTCGTAATCACAGCACGATTCCGGGTTGGGTTTAGGAAAAGAAGAACAGGGAAAGGAAACGTTACACGCGGAACACGATCCCTGGTCTCCTGGAGTCCTGTGTTGTTTGACCCATCCAACCTCCCTATGCAGATTTTCAGCCTTTTATACTACTCGCTGCCGTAGTCACTCTTAATCCATATGTTTAAAAAACGTGCTACCACGAAAAAAACAAGATAAACGTGTCCGTGTACACGAATCAATAGATCAAATTACGTGACCATTTCACGAACTGACGTGAGACTGGGTTGCACATTGCAAGACTACAACTAGATTAGTTGATGTAACCAAGCTACCGCTAGCGTTAGCTGGTAACTTTAAGGGAAAGTCTGCAGATTTTCTGTTCTTGTTAGGTTAGCCGTTTGACCCAAAACGCTGAGACACACACACACACAGAGGCAGATGGCTGTTCAGAGAGATTTATTAGACAGTCAAAAATCAATTGTGCGAAGAGGGGAGTTTAGGGAGTTGTAGCTTCAGGTTGGTACAATACATGAGGCAGGCAGACAGAGAGGAATCCAGGCTGAACTGGGTTTCGGGAGCTGGTAGGTTGGAGGGGTAGAGTCCTGACTTGAGAAGCGGAAACCAGAGGAGATCCAGGTGGGCTGTGAAGGGTGGATGTAATCAGCAACTGGTGGCAGAGCAACAGGCGGGACTGGTCACGGCAGGGAGGCAGCGAAGCAGATCCTCAGAAGATAGTAGGGAGCTGCTGAGTTGGAGTGAGTCAACTGAGTAGTTTTAACGATCTGGCGCTGGAGACGTGAACAGCCCGGGTGGATATACTGCCGAGGTGATGACTGGAATGAGCTGCAGCTGAGTGAAACAGCAGGAGTGTATGGCCACGCCCCTTGACCTAGACCCATAACCACGCCTCTACCAGCCTCAGGTACAGACGAAAACAGACAGACACAACAGGGAAAAAAGAAAAAGGGGAAAGAGAGAAAAAGAAAGAAAACAAACACAAGAAGGGAGAACACAACCAACCCATAACAGTTCTGCTGTACATGCAGATGAATGTCTCCAGCACTCAGAGGTCTGTGTTTACCCACCGGTAAAACTCTGTTGGATTACACGCTTCAGAAAGGGTTGAAAATTGGCACCTTTAGAGTTTAAAGCTTTGAAGTTTAACAGTTGGCATCACAATCTGTAAAAAGAAGCTGCCCACAGCTGAATGTGTTCGGTACTTTCAAGGAGCACAATAGTTCACAAGTGTGATAAAATAGCTAGATGATTACACAAATAATAAATACACAGACAGACTTCTACCCCTAACATATCGCTGAGGAGGAGCACCGAACAGGCAAGCACACTGGTGGCACAACCGGGCAGAATTGAAGCGGGACGATGCCGTCGCGCATGCACTTTATTACTCGCACTTGCTTTAGTAAGTTGCACGCGCTATTTACTAAAGTGCACGTGGGTGGTGATGGCGCAGTGGATATGACACATGCCTTTGGGGTGGGAGACCTGGGTTTGATTCCCACTGAAATATGTCAACCAATGTGTCTCTGACCAAGACACTTAACCCCTAGCTGCTCCAGAGGCGTGTGACACATGTAGCAGTTGTAAGTCGCTTTGGATGAAAGTGTCAGCTAAATGACATGTAATGCATGTGCGAATTATTGAAAGCATGGAAGCGCTTTAGTAAAGCGTGCAAGTTATGAAGTTGGTTTTATATGTGCATGCTTAATAACTTGTGCGCACGCATTAAAAAACCCATCCATGACACCTCCAGGGCTCCGTTCATCTGACAGCAGTTCCTTTACATAAAAACATTTACAGTTTATAAAATGTGTTGGTACAGCTCCACATTACCAGCTGCAACATCAATATGTTGCTTAATGTTAATGAATCTGTAATAATAATGAAATACTATAATTAAAAAGGATTGATTCTTTATTTTGCAACTAAAACTTTTATTGAGGTCAAATTTTGAATGGACTTTTAGTTGTAGTATTTCTACTAAAGTTATGAATACTTCTTCCACCACGGACTGAGGCTGAACAGCTGACTGTGTCAGTGTAGGAGCTGCTTTACCTCGCTGACTAACACAACTGACAGCACCAAACAATATTCATGACTGTATTTGTTCACAAGACATGAAAGTGAAAGTACCCGCTCTGCTCTCAGCCTGTGGGCGGGAACGAAAGGGCTAAAGCATTGTTCAATAGAGGGGGGGGGGGGGGGGGGGGGACTGTGAGCTTGAAACTGGATGTTTTCATTTTGAGGATTAACAAAGTCATAGTTGGAGAAAATAAAATATTTGACGTTTCCAAATACATTTAAGCATTTATTTTTAGATACGTAGAGAAGCAGGCAGGTTGGTGAAACATGATTTAAGTTGGTATCTTCCACTACCTGCAGATAGAAGTATTTACCTACGTATTACCTGTTACTCCCTCCATTGAGAGCACCTCGGACTGCCGACAACACTCAAACAAAAAAAGGACAAAGTGAGTATTAATTAAGCACTTAATGGTTCATTTCTCCTGAAATAATGTATGCTTAGAGCACATTAAGAGATGGTCTGAGCCACATATGACCAGACTGTTAGAGCCGTGTGGACGTAAATCTGCCTCCTCAACTGTAAGCAGAAGTACTACTCATTCACTGGCTTCGTCCACGATGTCTTAGGTATAGCTTTTGCTTTGTGCATTTTGAAAAATTCTATCTAATTGTGTTTAACCTCGTGGTTTGTTCAGATGGATCCTGTTGGAGCCGTGGAGACCGAAATGAAGACAGAGGAGCAAGCTTCGTCCCTGAAACCAGCCGAATCCTCCAAGACCTCCTCCAAGGTAGCAGCAGAGACAACTCTGTTCTACTGATGCTAACATCTGTTTAAAATCTCTTAATTCTGCATTAAGAACATTGATGAAATTGTATTTTTATTGTTTTGGTCTCTAATTTAGCCCGATGGTCTGACAGTTTACTCCATTAAAGCAGTCAAGTCACTTCCTGATAAGACAGATGTGAGTGTGGAAGGAAAAGTTACAACGGTGAGTTCAAACCAGAGAAGTCTCTTACAAGCTACGAGATGAATCGTGAATATAAAACGTTCGACGGGGACAGGGGGGAAAAGATTTTTTTTTATATTTTCTTAAATGGAGTGGTCAACTTCCAATCCAAATGCAGTAACACAGTTACTGTTTCCATTCTCATAAAGAACAGTATATACACAAACTGTTATAGTCACATCCCCTGTCCCTCCATCCAACCATTCCCACCCACATGAAACTGGTAGCCAGATATACAAGAGTTAAACAAAAAAGAATTAGCATAATTATAACAATAATAAATTAAATGAAATTGGGAAAAAAGCTAAATAATAATAGTAAAAATAGAAATAGAAAGGAATTAATCATCTCTAGGAAAGGTTTAGTGGTTGTTGACACCCAGGACACCAGAGGGCCAGATTGATGGGATCCATTAGCAAGCAAGAGTCACTAGAGCTCAGATGCACCTGTAATATATCCCTTTGTACGGCGTTGTATGGCGGGCAGACAGTGTAGCATAGCTATGTGGGTAGCAGGCCATTACAGTGACATAGGTCGCTATAATGACATTTTCCCAGGGGGGAAGCTGTTTGACATGGTGGGTCAGCGACTTCCAATAAGAATACAGCTTATCGGAGGAACGTCTAACAGCAGACTTTATTTTCTGAAGTTTTAAACAAGATCAAGTATCACACAGCCAGTTCTTAAAAGACAGGGGTGAGGGTAACTTCCATAGATGCAAGATCCTCTGATGGGCAATCAGAGAGGTAAAAGCAATTACAAGCAATCAGTAGACGTTGCTCTAATTGCCATCTGGAGGCCTGCCAAAAATAGCTATCTATAGCTAGCTATATGAGGGGACGTACAGATCTTCAACTCCAAAACCTTTGAGATTGTGTTAAAGAATAGCTGCCAGAAGTTGAACAGTTTGGGGCATGACCAGAACATTTGGGTCAAATCACAAGGGTAATTGGGAACATCTATTGCATCCCCCATCTGATGCACCCGGGTAGATCTTAGCAAGCCTGGCTTTGCTATAGTGGTTCCTATGTAATACTTTCTATTGTAAAAGACACGATCCAAGTGGCACCACGCTCCAAGGAAATCTGTGAGAGGAGAAAGCACAAAGGCTCCAGGTGAAGAAGCAAAGTTAGAAACAGGCATTTATGGTACATTGATGCGTTCTTTGATTTAATTTGACGTTTGATTGGCCCACGACTGCAGCAGCTTGAACCTGTACAGTCTGTGGTGTGGTGAAGACGAGCGTGGTGTATTTGATGGAGTTGGCAGTTCAGTGTGCCCAAGATGCCACCGAAACGTTCCAAAGTATGGCCGAGGAGGAGTGATGGTGGGATTTTACCAAACTGAATGCTTCCATTACATTATGGGCATCGAATGAAGTAGAAAAAACTGTTATTGAATTAAGATCTCTATTGGTATTGGTATCACTTTAATCATAACGGATTATAATTGTTTAACCCAACCCTAATTTTTGATGCATACGATAAAAATTAATATTGTTTGTTTTTTAAATTGAAGTGATAATACATATAACGTAAGATACCAACAATTGTTATCCATTTTCCAATTTTTAAGTGAAAATTATGACAAATAAAGTTGTTGATTAGACATGATACCCAATCTTAAAGTCAGAGTGATAAGAAAATGCATCTTCGTCAAACAAATTCTCTTTTTAAATTAGTAAAAAAGAAGTAATTTCTGTTTGTTACATTAACTTGTGCTATTGGTTTGTTCAGATTAATCGTGTCACAAAGATCGAGGTGAAGTCCACCAAGAAGAAAGTAAACCAAAAAAAATTCCAACTTAAAGACAAGACTGATTCCATCGAGATCGTCATGTGGAGGGAAGCCACCGAGCAATGCAAAGGATTAAGAGTCGGAGATGTCGTTAAGGTTACCAACATGAAGACCAATAAGTACTTTGGAAACATATCGCTGAACTCAACTGGAAACACCAGAATTGAAAAGGTACCTGCAGTTATTTCCTCCGCTCTACTTTTATAAAGTATAAAATGATTGCAATATATTGAGGGGTGTTTCCAATATTTGAAAATAGATTACAGGAATTCTATTTAATGGTGTCTTAATCTCATGGTTTGTTTAGATGGTTCCTGTGAAGCCCAAAAAGACAACAGGATCAAGATCCGTCCCTAAAACCAGCCGAAACCTCCAAGGTAGCTGCAGGGACGCCTCTGTTCTACTGAACAGCCCATATACACGCGCTCAGTCCTCGACGCAGTGACTGTGGCTTTGGTTCCGACCTGCGGCCCTTTGCTGCATGTCATTCCCCCTCTCTCTCCCCTGTCATGTCTAAAGCTGTCCTGTCAAAATAAAGGCCTAAAAGGCCTGAAAAATATTCTTTAGAAAAAGAAACGTGCCATTACTAACATAAATGAAAAAGCACTGCCTACAGTCTGTCTCTGTGGGACCTCAGGACCGCAGGAGAGAGAGACGGTTTTAAAAGTCTTAAAAGTTCATCCTATTTGTCTCCAAAGCTGAACACTGCTGTTGTCCTTTCTCAGCTGTGACTTTAAACGCATCACTCGAGCTTCTGCGCATGAAAGTCGCCAGAATACTCCATCTTGTAAACATAGTAATACTGAGTTAGTAAAAACAGAGTTGTGTGGAGCTGATAGTCTTAATTAGCTTTGTAGCAACTCATTCAATGCCTTGAATGTAACGGACGTTCATTTATATAAAATAGTTGTGCACTATGGCTTTAATCAGCGTTTATTAAGAGACATCCAAACCCATCATCTCTCTACAGAGAAAAACCACCAGTGAAAAATGCTAAATGAAATTTTGAATTTGTGCGTTTTACTTTTTTTAATGTCCTTTTCAGGGACAACGAGTGAATGTGCGAGTACGTCAGGATCAGGGGCCAGGAAGCGAAAACCTGCAGCTGGTAGGTCAACACACACTGAGCCACTGACGAAATCAAATACTGTGACACTGTGGTAGTGTAGTGTGACATTTAGGCCACTTTCACATTTACAGTTTGGGTAGACTCGCCCATTGTTGCATTTTTCATTTGGTTCGGTTTGCTTTCACACTGCACTTTGTCAAACGTAAACAAACAGTCGCTGGTCTGATGGACCAACACGTTCTCACACCCATCTCGTAAAAAAAAAAGGGACGTTTGGTATTGCCGTCCCTTTAGCGCTATAAATAAACACGCTTGGTCGGACTATTGCCGTCCCTTTAGCGCTATAAATAAACACGCTTGGTCGGACTATTGCCGTCCCTTTAGCGCTATAAGTAAACACGCTTGGTCGGACTATCGCCGTCCCTTTAGCGCTATAAGTAAACGTGCTTGGTCGGGACTATTGCCGTCCCTTTAGCGCTATAAGTAAACACGCTTGGTCGGGACTATCGCCGTCCCTTTAGCGCTATAAGTAAACACGCTTGGTCGGGACTATCGCCGTCCCTTTAGCGCTGTAAGTAAACGTGCTTGGTCGGACTATTGCCGTCCCTTTAGCGCTATAAGTAAACGTGCTTGGTCGGACTATTGCCGTCCCTTTAGCGCTGTAAGTAAACGTGCTTGGTCGGACTATTGCCGTCCCTTTAGCGCTATAAGTAAACGTGCTTGGTCGGACTATTGCCGTCCCTTTAGCGCTATAAGTAAACGCGCTTGGTCGGGACTATTGCCGTCCCTTTAGCGCTATAAGTAAACGCGCTTGGTCGGGACTATTGCCGTCCCTTTAGCGCTGTAAGTAAACGCGCTTGGTCGGGACTATTGCCGTCCATTTCGACGCAGTTATGTTAAGGAAAAGGTCGTGGGTGGGCGTACGGTTCTGTGACACGTGGGAGGAAAGAAAAAAGCGACTATAACAAGCGTGACAAGCGGGACATGAACCCCGCTCTCCTGGGTGAAAGTCCTGTGTTTGCATGTTACCTAGACCTGCAGGTAATGCATGTTACCTAGGCCTGCAGGTAATACATGTTACCTAGACCTGCAGGTAATACATGTTACCTAGACCTGCAGGTAATACATGTTACCTAGGCCTGCAGGTAATGCATGTTACCTAGACCTGCAGGTAATGCATGTTACCTAGACCTGCAGGTAATGCATGTTACCTAGACCTGCAGGTAATGCATGTTACCTAGACCTGTAGGTAATGCATGTTACCTAGACCTGTAGGTAATGCATGTTACCTAGACCTGTAGGTAATGCATGTTACCTAGACCTGTAGGTAATGCATGTTACCTAGATCTGCAGGTAATGCATGTTACCTAGACCTGTAGGTAATGCATGTTACCTAGACCTGTATGTAATGCATGTTACCTAGACCTGTAGGTAATGCATGTTACCTAGACCTGCAGGTAATGCATGTTACCTAGGCCTGCAGGTAATACATGTTACCTAGACCTGCAGGTAATGCATGTTACCTAGGCCTGCAGGTAATGCATGTTACCTAGACCTACAGGTAATGCATGTTACCTAGACCTGCAGGTAATGCATGTTACCTAGACCTGCAGGTAATGCATGTTACCTAGACCTACAGGTAATGCATGTTACCTAGACCTGCAGGTAATGCATGTTACCTAGACCTACAGGTAATGCATGTTACCTAGACCTACAGGTAATGCATGTTACCTAGACCTGCAGGTAATGCATGTTACCTAGACCTGCAGGTAATGCATGTTACCTAGACCTACAGGTAATGCATGTTACCTAGACCTACAGGTAATGCATGTTACCTAGACCTGTAGGTAATGCATGTTACCTAGATCTGCAGGTAATGCATGTTACCTAGATCTGCAGGTAATGCATGTTACCTAGACCTGCAGGTAATGCATGTTACCTAGACCACCTGCAGGTAATGCATGTTACCTAGACCTGCAGGTAATACATGTTACCTAGACCTGCAGGTAATGCATGTTACCTAGACCTGCAGGTAATGCATGTTACCTAGACCTGCAGGTAATACATGTTACCTAGACCTGCAGGTAATGCATGTTACCTAGACCTGCAGGTAATGCATGTTACGTGTAGCCTAAATTTCCGAGGCAACCTTGACCGCGATTAACCAAACATGCTACAGGGGGGGGCAACAGAGACTGATAACTTTAGACAACATAGGGAACCAAATGGGAGCGGGACGGGATTCGGGAGTCTTTCTCTCTGGCTTTTGCAGGACAGGAGTTTTTTAGGGGGTGAGGGGGGCAGTCACGTGATTGGGACATGACGGGAGTATTTTCGTGGGCTCGGGATGGGATGGGAGCGACAATTGATTCCTGTGTCACCCTCTACATCAGATTGCCTTTGAACTGATTGATCCAAATTATTCATACCATCATTCATCTCATAACACAAAATCACAAAAGTCTTTTCCCTGGTTATCTTCCAGGTCCAAGCGAGGAAATCCCAGCAGAGGAAAAGCTGTTAAAAGTTCGGATACAGTTTGTAAAAAGTGTGTCTGATCCTGTTCTGAACCAGCTTCTGGATCAACTCCTTGAGCGTGGTTTTATAAATGATGAAGAAATGCAGTCAGTCAAAGCAAAAAAAACCAGAGCAGACAGAGCACGAGACCTGAACGACCTGGTGCGAAAAAAGGGACCTAAAGCCAGCTCCTTTCTGATCGATACTCTCCGTAAAGTGGATAAACACGTTTCAGAAGTGCTGAAATTAATCTGAATAAGCAAGAAACTGGAGTGTGATGATGAATCTCTGTAATAACTGATGTTACACATGAACTATTGTCATCTTTAGATTAGAACCTGTTTAAGCCTGTTTCATTAAGTAAACGTTGACTATGAAAGTCGTTCAAAGGGAGACGACAACATGTTGTTCTTTGTTTGAGCCACTAGATGGAGGCACAACATCACTGATGATATGAAAATCTGAATTCATAATTGAGAAAAATATGTCTTGGTGAAGGTTATTCTCCTGATGTTTAAAGAGTTACTGGTTGGTCATTTTTTAAACATTTTTTATATTTCTTTTACATGTTTGCAGCCTCTGATGTAATCGTTACTTTAGAAAAATAAAAAGAGAAACAAATACCGCTTAATGCAGCGTGGCTTTATTATTTATAGTGTCCAATCATACCAGAAGTCTCTCAGGACAGTTTCCATTTAGAGGCGGTCTAGACCACACTATAATTCACAGAGAGCCAACCATCCCCACCAGGAACAAGCATTTAGTGCGACAGCTGCAACGAAAGACTTCCCTTTAACAGGCAGACACCTCGGGCAGAACCTGACTCTTGGTGCAGACTGATGTCATGAAGTGGCGTATGTATGACACGCCAATCCGTACGCCATTATTGGCGTGTTATCAAGACGTATACTCGCTTTGTAGCGTGTTTATCAACGCCGTTTGGCCTCCATTGACTTACATTACCTTGTGACTGCGTGTGAATGGACGTCGTAGCGAGTAGTATGAAAGGGCAAAAATCCACGTAGGGCGGTTGGTCGGGGGGGAGGACGGGTCAAACACAGGACCTTCACCAGGAGACCGGGGATCGGGTCCTGCGTGTGGGGTTTCCTAAACCCCACCGTAGCCTCGTGAGAACACGCCACGTGGCTTTAGAAAGTGGCGTGTATGTTCACGCTAAGTCTTGATATCACGTTGCTTGGTGGGCGGCCCTCTGTTTCATGTAGTGAAAATATCAGCAGTCAAAGTGAACTCATTTGCTTAACGGACACCAAGGAGCCCGTTGGCTCTCAGTCCAAGTTGGGCCAACGTTGAGTGTCTGTCGCTCTAGTTTTCGTGGTCGGCCCTCATGTGACTTTTTTTTGGACGTTTCAACATGTTTAATCAGCTCCTAGTGAGAGAAACTCATCTAATTCGTTGTTCAGCTAAAGGGAATTGCATAAGAAGAAAAACGGTAGTGAGGAAAGCAAGCAAACGACAGAGCAGAGAGCGCACAGAAGAATCCTCTCAACATCCATCTAGAGGTGCATCTCAGTTCTCCTAAAGGGTATCAAAGTTTCCTTCACTTGCTCTCCTTCCTTGGTGTCTTAGTCCGTCCCACAGAGGAAGCACGGAGGACGCGAGGAAACTATGGTAGGAGAGAGGAAATGTGTTTTTAGAGGGACCATGTTTCAGATCAGACCGCAGTATTTCTGGACTTGTTAAACTCGGTGTGTGATCTCATGCTGCTTATATGTTAATGAATCAGTAAGATACATAAGATAACACTTTCAAAGGGCCTACTCTGCATAACAAGTACTTTTACCTTTGATACTTTGTGTTTTGCTGTTAAAACTTCCATCATTTTACTAAGATTGAACTTGTACTTGTAGTATTTTTACTTGAAGTTGTGAATTCTTCTTCCACCACAGACTGAGGCTAACTGCTGACTGTGTGAAAGCTGGAGCTCGCTGACTAACCACGACAGCACATGAGTTCATATGTGTTTACACACAGGGAACTGGAAGTACCCACTCTGCTCTCGGCCTGTGGGCGGGAAAGATGGGCTACAGCATTGTTCAGTAGAGGGGGGGGGGACTGTGAGTTTGAAACTGGATGTTTTTGATTTGAAGGATTAACAAAGTCATATATAAAATATTTGACGTTTCCAAATACATTTAAGCATTTATTTTAGATAAGTAGAGCAACAGGCAGGTTGGTGAATCATGATTTGAGTTGGTATCTTCCACTACCTGCAGATAGAAGTATTTAGAAGTAGTTACTTCCTCCACTGAGAGCACCTCGGACTGCCGACTGCTAACAAATCAACAAGAAAAGGACAAAGTGAGTATTGATTGAACACGTTTTTTGCTAATTCTTTTTGAAAGATTAATTAAAGATCCTTCACACACACACATCGATTACAAAGCAATCACTCTAAGCTTGTGGTTCCATAAAGAAAACGTCCGAGACCACATTCAGACCTGGCTTTGACATCATGTGATCGGATCACTAGTGGACAGCTCTAAGTACAAGTATGAATACTTTGACCACTCTGACTAACACAACTGACAGCACCAAACAATATTTATGACTGTATTTGTTCACAAGACATGAAACTGAAAGTACTCGCTCTGCTCTCAGCCTGTGGGCGGGAACGAAAGGGCTAAAGCATTGTTCAATAGAGGGGGGGGGGGGGGGGGGGACTGTGAGCTTGAAACTGGATGTTTTAACAAAGTCATAGTTGGAGAAAATAAAATATTTGACGTTTCCAAATACATTTAAGCATTTATTTTTAGATACGTAGAGAAGCAGGCAGGTTGGTGAAACATGATTTAAGTTGGTATCTTCCACTTACCTGCTGATAGAAGTATTTACCTACTTATTACCTGTTACTCCCTCCATTGAGAGCACCTCGGACTGCCGACAACACTCAAACAAAAAAAGGACAAAGTGAGTATTAATTAAGCACTTAATGGTTCCTTTCTCCTGAAATAATGTATGCTTAGAGCACATTAAGAGATGGTCTGAGCCACATATGACCAGACTGTTAGAGCCGTGTGGACGTAAATCTGCCTCCTCAACTGTAAGCAGAAGTACTACTCATTCACTGGCTTCGTCCACGATGTCTGAGCTATAGCTTTGTGTATTTTGTCTTTGTCTTTTTAACCATTTAGTACTTTGAAAGTATTTGTCATGTCACAGAAACCACTGAGAGTGACAGATTGACACCCGGCTCTCTGGAGCTTTGTGCCCTGCAGGCAGCCGTAGAAATTATTTTTTAACTTCACTTCAGTCAGTTTCATTTCATAATGTGAGTCTGTAACTGTCAAAGAGAAAGATTAGTACTGCAGCAGTTGAAACATGTCTGTATTGTTCTCTAAGCCCAGTTGTTTCGTCACCTTTGGCAAGACAAACCGTTAAACCCGTTTGATGTTATTGGTATCGTCTTCTCAAAGTCTTTTCACAATCTCCTAGTGAAAGATAACCTGTTTTTGCTGCCACTGTTCTTTCACATTTCAACCAATGATACCAACCAACAGATTTCCTGGAACTAAAACCGGGACACTTTGCACGTGACCGTAGTGCTCGTGCACGCTCACGCTTTTTAACATGAACATGTGCCAGCCCAGGTCAGACACACACACACACAGATTACACACAGTTTGGGCAACAGCACACGTAGGCCTACTGCTCACAACATAATGGGGTATCTCAGTTAATATTCATGAATCTTCTTGGTATGTAGCCTCCATATCTAAGAGATATTAGGCTATTAAAAGACATTGAGTGAGTCTCGTGTGGGACCAACTTTATTTTTCAGAATTAAAGCATTCTTTTGGAAAATGCACCCACTGAACTTGTGAAAGACTTCGTGAAAAGATATTTTTCATTGCATGACACTAAACAAATTATTTGGAACTGCTGCCACAGGCTTGAACTAAAGTTATGGTAACACTTTACGGTAAGGGAACATGAATTATGAATCCATGCATGAATTAATTCATGATCTGTGGATTAATTAATTCCTTTATATCTTATGAATCATCAGGAATTGACATGAGTTCACAGCCTCTCATTCATGACCTCATGCATGCACACACATCAACTAAAGCATTAGGTAAGGTGGGGACATCATGGTGCACAAGTTGTGTTCAAATCAGAATTTGCGCAGTGATGACCACATTTTTTTTTGCAGAAAAATAATCATGATAATGCTTAATAAATCATAATTGATAATGATGTGCCTATGTAGCTAATGCTTTAGTTGTGTTGTTCATGTATGAGGTCACGAATGACAGACTATGAACACGCCAACTCCTGATGATTGATGGGATATTAAGGAATGCAGTAACACACAAATCATTAATTACATAATGCATAATAATACATACATCAATTAATTAATGCATTAATTCATAATTCATGTACCCTTACCATAACGTGTTGCCAGAGTTATTCTAACCAACAAAACACACACACGTTTGTTTCACTATCTTTGTGGGGACCCGTCATTGACATAATGCATTCCCTAGCCCCTTACCCTAACCTTAACCATCACCACTAGATGCCTAACCTTAACCCTTACCCTCACCCTAACCATAACCTAATTCTAACCCTAATCCTAAAACCAAGTCTGAACCCTCAAACAGACCTTTAACCTTGTGGGGTCTAGCATTTTAGCCCCACAAAGCTGTCGGGACCCCACAAGTATACTGGACTCCCCGGGTTTTGGACCCCACGAATACAGTTAAACAAGAACACACACACACACACACACACACACACACACACACACACACACACACACGTAATCACATTTAATAGAGCAGATAGCAGCCCTATTGGAAACATTCATTCTGTATATTTGTTGGAGTGAATTTGCTCAAGAATCAGTGTGTTGGCTGGAAGCCTACTGTGAAGTTATACACAGGTGTCAGCTATGTGGTTTAATGTACCTAAACAATGATCAGTGATTACCAAATTTCTCTCTCATATTGCTCCTCATATCCACTGAATACTGTAAAAAATCTAACTCAAACTCCAATTATTATGGACGTTATCTGACATTAAACGTTTCTGCTTCATTAGAGCCTATGTAAGGAAAAAGCTTAACGTGGTGTAATGTACCTAACAACGATCAGACATCAGGTTGGGACTGGAAAGTGTGAATAATTAATTATTTTAACATGATCGTAGTGAGAAGGTGTACTGAGAAAATTGTTTTTCAAATCTATATTTATATCTACAGATTGGAAAAGAAGGAAAGACAAGAACATGAAATGAAATACAGAAGTTCTCTTTGAGGCAGAAATCTAAATAAATGATTTATTTGATCTGGTAAAGCCGTCAGTGTGATGTTTGAGGGTTTCCTCTTTGCTGGTTTTGTTGAAGGTTTTTAACCGTTTTGTTCGTCCGTCTCTCTCTGCGTTGCAGATGTCACTTGAGAAAAGGTGGAGGAGAGCCCTGAGCTCCGTCCTGGAGCAGCTGACTGACTCAGAGTTGAGAAAGATGCTGTTCAATCTGAACGAAATCCCTCAAGGAGATAGGACTGGCAAGGCCAGAGAAGAAATCCCTTTTTTTATAGAAAAGCATTACGGGACATTAAAGTCCATCTCTGAAATAGATAAAATAATGAAGATAATACCAAGAAATGACGCTAAAGTCCAGAACCTGCTGCGCCCCTTTGTGGAGGAACTGAAGGAACAACAGCTGGAAGAAAAAGGTTTGAAGAGTTGATTTGATACAGTGTGAGTAGTGAGCTATAGATCAGAGGTGTCAAACTCAGTTTCCCAGAGGGCCACACTGGAAAATGAGAATCACATCTAGGGCCAGACATGTAGAGTTTATTGACATGCTTTTATTTAAGAGAAAAAGTCAAATATTTTGACTGTATTATAGCATGTCTCATATACTGTAGTCTTCTCACTTACATTTTGGTCCTCATAAAGCCCCAAAAAAGTTGCTCAGCCAGCGACAAATACGTTTAAAAAAGCGTCAAAAAAGCACCTAATAAGTGCCAAAAAAGGTGGAAAAAGGCCGAAAAAAAGCATCAAAATCTTCCGAAAAAGTGGCAAAACATTGAGTAAAGCATTAAAAACGTTAAAACAAAGTGCCTAAAGCATTGGAAAAAAAGCGCATAAATCGCCGGAAAAGGCATCAGAAACGTCAAAAAAAACACGAAAAATGTAAAAAATTTAAAAAAAGCACGAAAAAGTTTGGAAAAACCGACCTGAACTAGGTGGGCCTCAATTTATTGTGAACCTAAATTGAAATGGGGGCCGGATCAAAACCTGCGGGGGGCTGGATTTGGCCCTCGGGCCTTGAGTTTGACACATGTGCTATAGATTACTTCCCCATGTTTAGTTCTTTAACATTAAATCACAGTGAATGAAATTAGGATTTTTCGGTAAAAACTCCTTTACAAAGTGATCAAAACAAATATGAAAAATAAAAACATAACTGATTTCCAGCCACACACCAGCGAAGTAGTAAGTCGGTTTCTTCCTCTCCAGCACTTTTAACTTAAAGTGCTCATATTCTGCTCATTTTCAGGCTCATCATTGTATTTAGAAGTTGTACCAGAATAGGTTTATGTGGTTCAATTTTGTTGTACTGCCCATTGCTGCAGCTCCTCTTTTCACCCTGTGTTCAGGTCTCTGTTTTAGCTCCAGAGTGAGACCTCTCACTGCTGTAACATCTTTGTTGGCAGTCGCACATGCTCAGTAGCTAGGTAAGACCACATGCTCAGTACCTAGGTAAGGACTACTAGCCAGTCAGAAGCAGAGTATGAGGGCGTGCCCTGACAGTACCTAGGTAAGGACGACTAGCCAGTCAGGAGCAGAGTATGAGGGCCCTGACAGTACCTAGCTAAGGACTACTAGCCAGTCAGAAGCAGAGTATGAGGGCCCTGACAGTACCTAGGTAAGGACTACTAGCCAGTCAGAAGCAGAGTATGAGGGTCCTGACAGTACCTAGGTAAGGACTACTAGCCAGTCAGAAGCAGAGTATGAGGGCCCTGACAGTACCTAGGTAAGGACTACTAGCCAGTCAGAAGCAGAGTATGAGGGCCCTGACAGTAGCTAGGTAAGGACTACTAGCCAGTCAGGAGCAGAGTATGAGGGCGTGCCCTGACAGTAGCTAGGTAAGGACTACTAGCCAGTCAGAAGCAGAGTATGAGGGCGTGCCCTGACAGTACCTAGGTAAGGACTACTAGCCAGTCAGAAGCAGAGTATGAGGGCCCTGACAGTACCTAGGTAAGGACTACTAGCCAGTCAGAAGCAGAGTATGAGGGCGTGCCCTGACAGTACCTAGGTAAGGACTACTAGCCAGTCAGAAGCAGAGTATGAGGGTCCTGACAGTACCTAGGTAAGGACTACTAGCCAGTCAGAAGCAGAGTATGAGGGTCCTGACAGTACCTAGGTAAGGACTACTAGCCAGTCAGAAGCAGAGTATGAGGGCGTGCCCTGACAGTACCTAGGTAAGGACTACTAGCCAGTCAGAAGCAGAGTATGAGGGCCCTGACAATAGCTAGGTAAGGACTACTAGCCAGTCAGGAGCAGAGTATGAGGGCATGCCCTGACAGTAGCTAGGTAAGGACTACTAGCCAGTCAGAAGCAGAGTATGAGGGTCCTGACAGTACCTAGCTAAGGACTACTAGCCAGTCAGAAGCAGAGTATGAGGGCGTGCCCTGACAGTACCTAGGTAAGGACTACTAGCCAGTCAGAAGCAGAGTATGAGGGTCCTGACAGTACCTAGGTAAGGACTACTAGCCAGTCAGAAGCAGAGTATGAGGGTCCTGACAGTACCTAGGTAAGGACTACTAGCCAGTCAGAAGCAGAGTATGAGGACCCTGACAGTAGCTAGGTAAGGACTACTAGCCAGTCAGAAGCAGAGTATGAGGGCGTGCCCTGACAGTACCTAGGTAAGGACTACTAGCCAGTCAGAAGCAGAGTATGAGGGCCCTGACAATAGCTAGGTAAGGACTACTAGCCAGTCAGGAGCAGAGTATGAGGGCGTGCCCTGACAGTAGCTAGGTAAGGACTACTAGCCAGTCAGAAGCAGAGTATGAGGGTCCTGACAGTACCTAGCTAAGGACTACTAGCCAGTCAGAAGCAGAGTATGAGGGCGTGCCCTGACAGTACCTAGGTAAGGACTACTAGCCAGTCAGAAGCAGAGTATGAGGGCGTGCCCTGACAGTACCTAGGTAAGGACTACTAGCCAATAAGAAGCAGAGTATGAGGGCGTGCCCTGACAGTAGCTAGGTAAGGACTACTAGCCAGTCAGAAGCAGAGTATGAGGGTCCTGACAGTACCTAGCTAAGGACTACTAGCCAGTCAGAAGCAGAGTATGAGGGTCCTGACAGTACCTAGGTAAGGACTACTAGCCAGTCAGAAGCAGAGTATGAGGGCGTGCCCTGACAGTACCTAGGTAAGGACTACTAGCCAGTCAGAAGCAGAGTATGAGGGTCCTGACAGTACCTAGGTAAGGACTACTAGCCAGTCAGAAGCAGAGTATGAGGGTCCTGACAGTACCTAGGTAAGGACTACTAGCCAGTCAGAAGCACAGTATGAGGGCGTGCCCTGACAGTACCTAGGTAAGGACTACTAGCCAGTCAGAAGCAGAGTATGAGGGCCCTGACAGTAGCTAGGTAAGGACTACTAGCCATTCAGGAGCAGAGTATGAGGGCGTGCCCTGACAGTAGCTAGGTAAGGACTACTAGCCAGTCAGAAGCAGAGTATGAGGGCGTGCCCTGACAGTACCTAGGTAAGGACTACTAGCCAGTCAGAAGCAGAGTATGAGGGCCCTGACAGTACCTAGGTAAGGACTACTAGCCAGTCAGAAGCAGAGTATGAGGGCGTGCCCTGACAGTACCTAGGTAAGGACTACTAGCCAGTCAGAAGCAGAGTATGAGGGTCCTGACAGTACCTAGGTAAGGACTACTAGCCAGTCAGAAGCAGAGTATGAGGGAGTGCCCTGACAGTAGCTAGGTAAGGACTACTAGCCAGTCAGAAGCAGAGTATGAGGGCGTGCCCTGACAGTACTTAGGTAAGGACTACTAGCCAGTCAGAAGCAGAGTATGAGGGCCCTGACAGTACCTAGGTAAGGACTACTAGCCAGTCAGAAGCAGAGTATGAGGGCGTGCCCTGACAGTACCTAGGTATGGACTACTAGCCAGTCAGAAGCAGAGTATGAGGGTCCTGACAGTACCTAGGTAAGGACTACTAGCCAGTCAGAAGCAGAGTATGAGGGTCCTGACAGTACCTAGGTAAGGACTACTAGCCAGTCAGAAGCAGAGTATGAGGGCGTGCCCTGACAGTACCTAGGTAACGACTACTAGCCAGTCAGAAGCAGAGTATGAGGACCCTGACAGTAGCTAGGTAAGGACTACTAGCCAGTCAGGAGCAGAGTATGAGGGCGCGCCCTGACAGTAGCTAGGTAAGGACTACTAGCCAGTCAGAAGCAGAGTATGAGGGCCCTGACAGTACCTAGGTAAGGACTACTAGCCAGTCAGAAGCAGAGTATGAGGGCGTGCCCTGACAGTACCTAGGTAAGGACTACTAGCCAGTCAGAAGCAGAGTATGAGGGTCCTGACAGTACCTAGGTAAGGACTACTAGCCAGTCAAAAGCAGAGTATGAGGGCGTGCCCTGACAGTACCTAGGTAAGGACTACTAGCCAGTCAGAAGCAGAGTATGAGGGCGTGCCCTGACAGTACCTAGGTAAGGACTACTAGCCAGTCAGAAGCAGAGTATGAGGGCGTGCCCTGACAGTAGCTAGGTAAGGACTACTAGCCAGTCAGAAGCAGAGTATGAGGGCCCTGACAGTAGCTAGGTAAGGACTACTAGCCAGTCAGGAGCAGAGTATGAGGGCGTGCCCTGACAGTAGCTAGGTAAGGACTACTAGCCAGTCAGAAGCAGAGTATGAGGGTCCTGACAGTACCTAGCTAAGGACTACTAGCCAGTCAGAAGCAGAGTATGAGGGTCCTGACAGTACTTAGGTAAGGACTACTAGCCAGTCAGAAGCAGAGTATGAGGGCGTGCCCTGACAGTACCTAGGTAAGGACTACTAGCCAGTCGGAAGCAGAGTATGAGGGCGTGCCCTGACAGTACTTAGGTAAGGACTACTAGCCAGTCAGAAGCAGAGTATGAGGGCCCTGACAGTACCTAGGTAAGGACTACTAGCCAGTCAGAAGCAGAGTATGAGGGCGTGCCCTGACAGTACCTAGGTAAGGACTACTAGCCAGTCAGAAGCAGAGTATGAGGGTCCTGACAGTACCTAGGTAAGGACTACTAGCCAGTCAGAAGCAGAGTATGAGGGCGTGCCCTGACAGTACTTAGGTAAGGACTACTAGCCAGTCAGAAGCAGAGTATGAGGGCCCTGACAGTACCTAGGTAAGGACTACTAGCCAGTCAGAAGCAGAGTATGAGGGCCCTGACAGTACCTAGGTAAGGACTACTAGCCAGTCAGAAGCAGAGTATGAGGGCGTGCCCTGACAGTAGCTAGGTAAGGACTACTAGCCAGTCAGAAGCAGAGTATGAGGGCGTGCCCTGACAGTACCTAGGTAAGGACTACTAGCCAGTCAGAAGCAGAGTATGAGGGCGTGCCCTGACAGTACCTAGGTAAGGACTACTAGCCAGTCAGAAGCAGAGTATGAGGGCCCTGACAGTAGCTAGGTAAGGACTACTAGCCAGTCAGGAGCAGAGTATGAGGGCGTGCCCTGACAGTAGCTAGGTAAGGACTACTAGACAGTCAGAAGCAGAGTATGAGGGCGTGCCCTGACAGTACCTAGGTAAGGACTACTAGCCAGTCAGAAGCAGAGTATGAGGGCGTGCCCTGACAGTACCTAGGTAAGGACTACTAGCCAGTCAGAAGCAGAGTATGAGGGCCCTGACAGTACCTAGGTAAGGACTACTAGCCAGTCAGAAGCAGAGTATGAGGGAGTGCCCTGACAGTAGCTAGGTAAGGACTACTAGCCAGTCAGAAGCAGAGTATGAGGGCGTGCCCTCACAGTACTTAGGTAAGGACTACTAGCCAGTCAGAAGCAGAGTATGAGGGCCCTGACAGTACCTAGGTAAGGACTACTAGCCAGTCAGAAGCAGAGTATGAGGGCGTGCCCTGACAGTACCTAGGTAAGGACTACTAGCCAGTCAGAAGCAGAGTATGAGGGTCCTGACAGTACCTAGGTAAGGACTACTAGCCAGTCAGAAGCAGAGTATGAGGGTCCTGACAGTACCTAGGTAAGGACTACTAGCCAGTCAGAAGCAGAGTATGAGGGCGTGCCCTGACAGTACCTAGGTAAGGACTACTAGCCAGTCAGAAGCAGAGTATGAGGGCCCTGACAGTAGCTAGGTAAGGACTACTAGCCAGTCAGGAGCAGAGTATGAGGGCGTGCCCTGACAGTAGCTAGGTAAGGACTACTAGCCAGTCAGAAGCAGAGTATGAAGGCGTGCCCTGACAGTACCTAGGTAAGGACTACTAGCCAGTCAGGAGCAGAGTATGAGGGCGTGCCCTGACAGTAGCTAGGTAAGGACTACTAGCCAGTCAGAAGCAGAGTATGAGGGTCCTGACAGTACCTAGCTAAGGACTACTAGCCAGTCAGAAGCAGAGTATGAGGGTCCTGACAGTACCTAGGTAAGGACTACTAGCCAGTCAGAAGCAGAGTATGAGGGCGTGCCCTGACAGTACCTAGGTAAGGACTACTAGCCAGTCAGAAGCAGAGTATGAGGGCGTACCCTGACAGTAATTAGGTAAGGACTACTAGCCAGTCAGAAGCAGAGTATGAGGGCCCTGACAGTACCTAGGTAAGGACTACTAGCCAGTCAGAAGCAGAGTATGAGGGCGTGCCCTGACAGTACCTAGGTAAGGACTACTAGCCAGTCAGAAGCAGAGTATGAGGGCCCTGACAGTACCTAGGTAAGGACTACTAGCCAGTCAGAAGCAGAGTAAGAGGGAGTGCCCTGACAGTAGCTAGGTAAGGACTACTAGCCAGTCAGAAGCAGAGTATGAGGGCGTGCCCTGACAGTACTTAGGTAAGGACTACTAGCCAGTCAGAAGCAGAGTATGAGGGCCCTGACAGTACCTAGGTAAGGACTACTAGCCAGTCAGAAGCAGAGTATGAGGGCGTGCCCTGACAGTACCTAGGTATGGACTACTAGCCAGTCAGAAGCAGAGTATGAGGGTCCTGACAGTACCTAGGTAAGGACTACTAGCCAGTCAGAAGCAGAGTATGAGGGTCCTGACAGTACCTAGGTAAGGACTACTAGCCAGTCAGAAGCAGAGTATGAGGGCGTGCCCTGACAGTACCTAGGTAACGACTACTAGCCAGTCAGAAGCAGAGTATGAGGACCCTGACAGTAGCTAGGTAAGGACTACTAGCCAGTCAGGAGCAGAGTATGAGGGCGTGCCCTGACAGTAGCTAGGTAAGGACTACTAGCCAGTCAGAAGCAGAGTATGAGGGCCCTGACAGTACCTAGGTAAGGACTACTAGCCAGTCAGAAGCAGAGTATGAGGGCGTGCCCTGACAGTACCTAGGTAAGGACTACTAGCCAGTCAGAAGCAGAGTATGAGGGTCCTGACAGTACCTAGCTAAGGACTACTAGCCAGTCAGAAGCAGAGTATGAGGGTCCTGACAGTACTTAGGTAAGGACTACTAGCCAGTCAGAAGCAGAGTATGAGGGCGTGCCCTGACAGTACCTAGGTAAGGACTACTAGCCAGTCGGAAGCAGAGTATGAGGGCGTGCCCTGACAGTACTTAGGTAAGGACTACTAGCCAGTCAGAAGCAGAGTATGAGGGCCCTGACAGTACCTAGGTAAGGACTACTAGCCAGTCAGAAGCAGAGTATGAGGGCGTGCCCTGACAGTACCTAGGTAAGGACTACTAGCCAGTCAGAAGCAGAGTATGAGGGTCCTGACAGTACCTAGGTAAGGACTACTAGCCAGTCAGAAGCAGAGTATGAGGGCGTGCCCTGACAGTACTTAGGTAAGGACTACTAGCCAGTCAGAAGCAGAGTATGAGGGCCCTGACAGTACCTAGGTAAGGACTACTAGCCAGTCAGAAGCAGAGTATGAGGGCCCTGACAGTACCTAGGTAAGGACTACTAGCCAGTCAGAAGCAGAGTATGAGGGCCCTGACAGTAGCTAGGTAAGGACTACTAGCCAGTCAGAAGCAGAGTATGAGGGCGTGCCCTGACAGTACCTAGGTAAGGACTACTAGCCAGTCAGAAGCAGAGTATGAGGGCGTGCCCTGACAGTACCTAGGTAAGGACTACTAGCCAGTCAGAAGCAGAGTATGAGGGCCCTGACAGTAGCTAGGTAAGGACTACTAGCCAGTCAGGAGCAGAGTATGAGGGCGTGCCCTGACAGTAGCTAGGTAAGGACTACTAGACAGTCAGAAGCAGAGTATGAGGGCGTGCCCTGACAGTACCTAGGTAAGGACTACTAGCCAGTCAGAAGCAGAGTATGAGGGCGTGCCCTGACAGTACCTAGGTAAGGACTACTAGCCAGTCAGAAGCAGAGTATGAGGGCCCTGACAGTACCTAGGTAAGGACTACTAGCCAGTCAGAAGCAGAGTATGAGGGAGTGCCCTGACAGTAGCTAGGTAAGGACTACTAGCCAGTCAGAAGCAGAGTATGAGGGCGTGCCCTCACAGTACTTAGGTAAGGACTACTAGCCAGTCAGAAGCAGAGTATGAGGGCCCTGACAGTACCTAGGTAAGGACTACTAGCCAGTCAGAATCAGAGTATGAGGGCGTGCCCTGACAGTACCTAGGTAAGGACTACTAGCCAGTCAGAAGCAGAGTATGAGGGTCCTGACAGTACCTAGGTAAGGACTACTAGCCAGTCAGAAGCAGAGTATGAGGGTCCTGACAGTACCTAGGTAAGGACTACTAGCCAGTCAGAAGCAGAGTATGAGGGCGTGCCCTGACAGTACCTAGGTAAGGACTACTAGCCAGTCAGAAGCAGAGTATGAGGGCCCTGACAGTAGCTAGGTAAGGACTACTAGCCAGTCAGGAGCAGAGTATGAGGGCGTGCCCTGACAGTAGCTAGGTAAGGACTACTAGCCAGTCAGAAGCAGAGTATGAAGGCGTGCCCTGACAGTACCTAGGTAAGGACTACTAGCCAGTCAGGAGCAGAGTATGAGGGCGTGCCCTGACAGTAGCTAGGTAAGGACTACTAGCCAGTCAGAAGCAGAGTATGAGGGTCCTGACAGTACCTAGCTAAGGACTACTAGCCAGTCAGAAGCAGAGTATGAGGGTCCTGACAGTACCTAGGTAAGGACTACTAGCCAGTCAGAAGCAGAGTATGAGGGCGTGCCCTGACAGTACCTAGGTAAGGACTACTAGCCAGTCAGAAGCAGAGTATGAGGGCGTACCCTGACAGTACTTAGGTAAGGACTACTAGCCAGTCAGAAGCAGAGTATGAGGGCCCTGACAGTACCTAGGTAAGGACTACTAGCCAGTCAGAAGCAGAGTATGAGGGCGTGCCCTGACAGTACCTAGGTAAGGACTACTAGCCAGTCAGAAGCAGAGTATGAGGGTCCTGACAGTACCTAGGTAAGGACTACTAGCCAGTCAGAAGCAGAGTAAGAGGGAGTGCCCTGACAGTAGCTAGGTAAGGACTACTAGCCAGTCAGAAGCAGAGTATGAGGGCGTGCCCTGACAGTACTTAGGTAAGGACTACTAGCCAGTCAGAAGCAGAGTATGAGGGCCCTGACAGTACCTAGGTAAGGACTACTAGCCAGTCAGAAGCAGAGTATGAGGGCGTGCCCTGACAGTACCTAGGTAAGGACTACTAGCCAGTCAGAAGCAGAGTATGAGGGCCCTGACAGTACCTAGCTAAGGACTACTAGCCAGTCAGAAGCAGAGTATGAGGGCCCTGACAGTACCTAGCTAAGGACTACTAGCCAGTCAGAAGCAGAGTATGAGGGCCCTGACAGTACCTAGGTAAGGACTACTAGCCAGTCAGAAGCAGAGTATGAGGGCCCTGACAGTACCTAGGTAAGGACTACTAGCCAGTCAGAAGCAGAGTATGAGGGAGTGCCCTGACAGTAGCTAGGTAAGGACTACTAGCCAGTCAGAAGCAGAGTATGAGGGCGTGCCCTGACAGTACTTAGGTAAGGACTACTAGCCAGTCAGAAGCAGAGTATGAGGGCCCTGACAGTACCTAGGTAAGGACTACTAGCCAGTCAGAAGCAGAGTATGAGGGCGTGCCCTGACAGTACCTAGGTATGGACTACTAGCCAGTCAGAAGCAGAGTATGAGGGTCCTGACAGTACCTAGGTAAGGACTACTAGCCAGTCAGAAGCAGAGTATGAGGGTCCTGACAGTACCTAGGTAAGGACTACTAGCCAGTCAGAAGCAGAGTATGAGGGCGTGCCCTGACAGTACCTAGGTAACGACTACTAGCCAGTCAGAAGCAGAGTATGAGGACCCTGACAGTAGCTAGGTAAGGACTACTAGCCAGTCAGGAGCAGAGTATGAGGGCGTGCCCTGACAGTAGCTAGGTAAGGACTACTAGCCAGTCAGAAGCAGAGTATGAGGGCCCTGACAGTACCTAGGTAAGGACTACTAGCCAGTCAGAAGCAGAGTATGAGGGCGTGCCCTGACAGTACCTAGGTAAGGACTACTAGCCAGTCAGAAGCAGAGTATGAGGGTCCTGACAGTACCTAGGTAAGGACTACTAGCCAGTCAAAAGCAGAGTATGAGGGCGTGCCCTGACAGTACCTAGGTAAGGACTACTAGCCAGTCAGAAGCAGAGTATGAGGGCGTGCCCTGACAGTACCTAGGTAAGGACTACTAGCCAGTCAGAAGCAGAGTATGAGGGCGTGCCCTGACAGTAGCTAGGTAAGGACTACTAGCCAGTCAGAAGCAGAGTATGAGGGCCCTGACAGTAGCTAGGTAAGGACTACTAGCCAGTCAGGAGCAGAGTATGAGGGCGTGCCCTGACAGTAGCTAGGTAAGGACTACTAGCCAGTCAGAAGCAGAGTATGAGGGTCCTGACAGTACCTAGCTAAGGACTACTAGCCAGTCAGAAGCAGAGTATGAGGGTCCTGACAGTACTTAGGTAAGGACTACTAGCCAGTCAGAAGCAGAGTATGAGGGCGTGCCCTGACAGTACCTAGGTAAGGACTACTAGCCAGTCGGAAGCAGAGTATGAGGGCGTGCCCTGACAGTACTTAGGTAAGGACTACTAGCCAGTCAGAAGCAGAGTATGAGGGCCCTGACAGTACCTAGGTAAGGACTACTAGCCAGTCAGAAGCAGAGTATGAGGGCGTGCCCTGACAGTACCTAGGTAAGGACTACTAGCCAGTCAGAAGCAGAGTATGAGGGTCCTGACAGTACCTAGGTAAGGACTACTAGCCAGTCAGAAGCAGAGTATGAGGGCGTGCCCTGACAGTACTTAGGTAAGGACTACTAGCCAGTCAGAAGCAGAGTATGAGGGCCCTGACAGTACCTAGGTAAGGACTACTAGCCAGTCAGAAGCAGAGTATGAGGGCCCTGACAGTACCTAGGTAAGGACTACTAGCCAGTCAGAAGCAGAGTATGAGGGCGTGCCCTGACAGTAGCTAGGTAAGGACTACTAGCCAGTCAGAAGCAGAGTATGAGGGCGTGCCCTGACAGTACCTAGGTAAGGACTACTAGCCAGTCAGAAGCAGAGTATGAGGGCGTGCCCTGACAGTACCTAGGTAAGGACTACTAGCCAGTCAGAAGCAGAGTATGAGGGCCCTGACAGTAGCTAGGTAAGGACTACTAGCCAGTCAGGAGCAGAGTATGAGGGCGTGCCCTGACAGTAGCTAGGTAAGGACTACTAGACAGTCAGAAGCAGAGTATGAGGGCGTGCCCTGACAGTACCTAGGTAAGGACTACTAGCCAGTCAGAAGCAGAGTATGAGGGCGTGCCCTGACAGTACCTAGGTAAGGACTACTAGCCAGTCAGAAGCAGAGTATGAGGGCGTGCCCTGACAGTACCTAGGTGAGGACTACTAGCCAGTCAGGAGCAGAGTATGAGGGCCCTGACAGTACCTAGCTAAGGACTACTAGCCAGTCAGAAGCAGAGTATGAGGGCCCTGACAGTACCTAGGTAAGGACTACTAGCCAGTCAGAAGCAGAGTATGAGGGCCCTGACAGTACCTAGGTAAGGACTACTAGCCAGTCAGAAGCAGAGTATGAGGGAGTGCCCTGACAGTAGCTAGGTAAGGACTACTAGCCAGTCAGAAGCAGAGTATGAGGGCGTGCCCTCACAGTACTTAGGTAAGGACTACTAGCCAGTCAGAAGCAGAGTATGAGGGCCCTGACAGTACCTAGGTAAGGACTGCTAGCCAGTCAGAAGCAGAGTATGAGGGCGTGCCCTGACAGTACCTAGGTAAGGACTACTAGCCAGTCAGAAGCAGAGTATGAGGGTCCTGACAGTACCTAGGTAAGGACTACTAGCCAGTCAGAAGCAGAGTATGAGGGTCCTGACAGTACCTAGGTAAGGACTACTAGCCAGTCAGAAGCAGAGTATGAGGGCGTGCCCTGACAGTACCTAGGTAAGGACTACTAGCCAGTCAGAAGCAGAGTATGAGGGCCCTGACAGTAGCTAGGTAAGGACTACTAGCCAGTCAGGAGCAGAGTATGAGGGCGTGCCCTGACAGTAGCTAGGTAAGGACTACTAGCCAGTCAGAAGCAGAGTATGAAGGCGTGCCCTGACAGTACCTAGGTAAGGACTACTAGCCAGTCAGAAGCAGAGTATGAGGGCCCTGACAGTACCTAGGTAAGGACTACTAGCCAGTCAGAAGCAGAGTATGAGGGCGTGCCCTGACAGTACCTAGGTAAGGACTACTAGCCAGTCAGAAGCAGAGTATGAGGGTCCTGACAGTACCTAGGTAAGGACTACTAGCCAGTCAGAAGCAGAGTATGAGGGCGTGCCCTGACAGTACCTAGGTAAGGACTACTAGCCAGTCAGAAGCAGAGTATGAGGGCGTGCCCTGACAGTACCTAGGTAAGGACTACTAGCCAGTCAGAAGCAGAGTATGAGGGCGTGCCCTGACAGTAGCTAGGTAAGGACTACTAGCCAGTCAGAAGCAGAGTATGAGGGCCCTGACAGTAGCTAGGTAAGGACTACTAGCCAGTCAGGAGCAGAGTATGAGGGCGTGCCCTGACAGTAGCTAGGTAAGGACTACTAGCCAGTCAGAAGCAGAGTATGAGGGTCCTGACAGTACCTAGCTAAGGACTACTAGCCAGTCAGAAGCAGAGTATGAGGGTCCTGACAGTACCTAGGTAAGGACTACTAGCCAGTCAGAAGCAGAGTATGAGGGCGTGCCCTGACAGTACCTAGGTAAGGACTACTAGCCAGTCAGAAGCAGAGTATGAGGGCGTGCCCTGACAGTACTTAGGTAAGGACTACTAGCCAGTCAGAAGCAGAGTATGAGGGCCCTGACAGTACCTAGGTAAGGACTACTAGCCAGTCAGAAGCAGAGTATGAGGGCGTGCCCTGACAGTACCTAGGTAAGGACTACTAGCCGGTCAGAAGCAGAGTATGAGGGTCCTGACAGTACCTAGGTAAGGACTACTAGCCAGTCAGAAGCAGAGTATGAGGGCGTGCCCTGACAGTACTTAGGTAAGGACTACTAGCCAGTCAGAAGCAGAGTATGAGGGCCCTGACAGTACCTAGGTAAGGACTACTAGCCAGTCAGAAGCAGAGTATGAGGGCCCTGACAGTACCTAGGTAAGGACTACTAGCCAGTCAGAAGCAGAGTATGAGGGCGTGCCCTGACAGTAGCTAGGTAAGGACTACTAGCCAGTCAGAAGCAGAGTATGAGGGCGTTCCCTGACAGTACCTAGGTAAGGACTACTAGCCAGTCAGAAGCAGAGTATGAGGGCGTGCCCTGACAGTACCTAGGTAAGGACTACTAGCCAGTCAGAAGCAGAGTATGAGGGCCCTGACAGTAGCTAGGTAAGGACTACTAGCCAGTCAGGAGCAGAGTATGAGGGCGTGCCCTGACAGTAGCTAGGTAAGGACTACTAGACAGTCAGAAGCAGAGTATGAGGGCGTGCCCTGACAGTACCTAGGTAAGGACTACTAGCCAGTCAGAAGCAGAGTATGAGGGCCCTGACAGTACCTAGGTAAGGACTACTAGCCAGTCAGAAGCAGAGTATGAGGGCGTGCCCTGACAGTACCTAGGTAAGGACTACTAGCCAGTCAGAAGCAGAGTATGAGGGCGTGCCCCGACAGTAGCTAGGTAAGGACTACTAGCCAGTCAGAAGCAGAGTATGAGGGCCCTGCCAGTAGCTAGGTAAGGACTACTAGCCAGTCAGGAGCAGAGTATGAGGGCGTGCCCTGACAGTAGCTAGGTAAGGACTACTAGCCAGTCAGAAGCAGAGTATGAGGGTCCTGACAGTACCTAGCTAAGGACTACTAGCCAGTCAGAAGCAGAGTATGAGGGTCCTGACAGTACCTAGGTAAGGACTACTAGCCAGTCAGAAGCAGAGTATGAGGGTCCTGACAGTACCTAGGTAAGGACTACTAGCCAGTCAGAAGCAGAGTATGAGGGCGTGCCCTGACAGTACCTAGGTAAGGACTACTAGCCAGTCAGAAGCAGAGTATGAGGGCCCTGACAGTAGCTAGGTAAGGACTACTAGCCAGTCAGAAGCAGAGTATGAGGGCGTGCCCTGACAGTACCTAGGTAAGGACTACTAGCCAGTAAGAAGCAGAGTATGAGGGCCCTGACAGTACCTAGGTAAGGACTACTAGCCAGTCAGAAGCAGAGTATGAGGGCGTGCCCTGACAGTACCTAGGTAAGGACTACTAGCCAGTCAGAAGCAGAGTATGAGGGTCCTGACAGTACCTAGGTAAGGACTACTAGCCAGTCAGAAGCAGAGTATGAGGGTCCTGACAGTACCTAGGTAAGGACTACTAGCCAGTCAGAAGCAGAGTATGAGGGCCCTGACAGTAGCTAGGTAAGGACTACTAGCCAGTCAGAAGCAGAGTATGAGGGCGTGCCCTGACAGTACCTAGGTAAGGACTACTAGCCAGTCAGAAGCAGAGTATGAGGGCCCTGACAGTAGCTAGGTAAGGACTACTAGCCAGTCAGGAGCAGAGTATGAGGGCGTGCCCTGACAGTAGCTAGGTAAGGACTACTAGCCAGTCAGAAGCAGAGTATGAGGGTCCTGACAGTACCTAGCTAAGGACTACTAGCCAGTCAGAAGCAGAGTATGAGGGTCTTGACAGTATCTAGGTAAGGACTACTAGCCAGTCAGAAGCAGAGTATGAGGGCGTGCCCTGACAGTACCTAGGTAAGGACTACTAGCCAGTCAGAAGCAGAGTATGAGGGCGTGCCCTGACAGTACCTAGGTAAGGACTACTAGCCAGTCAGAAGCAGAGTATGAGGGCGTGCCCTGACAGTAGCTAGGTAAGGACTACTAGCCAGTCAGAAGCAGAGTATGAGGGTGTGCCCTGACAGTACCTAGGTAAGGACTACTAGCCAGTCAGAAGCAGAGTATGAGGGCCCTGACAGTACCTAGGTAAGGACTACTAGCCAGTCAGGAGCAGAGTATGAGGGCGTGCCCTGACAGTAGCTAGGTAAGGACTACTAGCCAGTCAGAAGCAGTGTATGAGGGTCCTGACAGTACCTAGCTAAGGACTACTAGCCAGTCAGAAGCAGAGTATGAGGGCGTGCCCTGACAGTAGCTAGGTAAGGACTACTAGCCAGTCAGAAGCAGAGTATGAGGGCCCTGACAGTACCTAGGTAAGGACTACTAGCCAGTCAGGAGCAGAGTATGAGGGCGTGCCCTGACAGTACCTAGGTAAGGACTACTAGCCAGTCAGAAGCAGAGTATGAGGGCGTGCCCTGACAGTACCTAGGTAAGGACTACTAGCCAGTCAGAAGCAGAGTATGAGGGCCCTGACAGTACCTAGGTAAGGACTACTAGCCAGTCAGGAGCAGAGTATGAGGGCGTGCCCTGACAGTAGCTAGGTAAGGACTACTAGCCAGTCAGAAGCAGTGTATGAGGGTCCTGACAGTACCTAGCTAAGGACTACTAGCCAGTCAGAAGCAGAGTATGAGGGCGTGCCCTGACAGTAGCTAGGTAAGGACTACTAGCCAGTCAGAAGCAGAGTATGAGGGCCCTGACAGTACCTAGGTAAGGACTACTAGCCAGTCAGGAGCAGAGTATGAGGGCGTGCCCTGACAGTACCTAGGTAAGGACTACTAGCCAGTCAGAAGCAGAGTATGAGGGCCCTGACAGTACCTAGGTAAGGACTACTAGCCAGTCAGAAGCAGAGTATGAGGGCCCTGACAGTACCTAGGTAAGGACTACTAGCCAGTCAGGAGCAGAGTATGAGGGCGTGCCCTGACAGTACCTAGGTAAGGACTACTAGCCAGTCAGAAGCAGAGTATGAGGGCGTGCCCTGACAGTACCTAGGTAAGGACTACTAGCCAGTCAGAAGCAGAGTATGAGGGCGTGCCCTGACAGTAGCTAGGTAAGGACTACTAGCCAGTCAGAAGCAGAGTATGAGGGCCCTGACAGTACCTAGGTAAGGACTACTAGCCAGTCAGGAGCAGAGTATGAGGGCGTGCCCTGACAGTAGCTAGGTAAGGACTACTAGCCAGTCAGAAGCAGAGTATGAGGGTCCTGACAGTACCTAGCTAAGGACTACTAGCCAGTCAGAAGCAGAGTATGAGGGCGTGCCCTGACAGTAGCTAGGTAAGGACTACTAGCCAGTCAGAAGCAGAGTATGAGGGCCCTGACAGTACCTAGGTAAGGACTACTAGCCAGTCAGGAGCAGAGTATGAGGGCGTGCCCTGACAGTACCTAGGTAAGGACTACTAGCCAGTCAGAAGCAGAGTATGAGGGCCCTGACAGTACCTAGGTAAGGACTACTAGCCAGTCAGAAGCAGAGTATGAGGGCCCTGACAGTACCTAGGTAAGGACTACTAGCCAGTCAGGAGCAGAGTATGAGGGCGTGCCCTGACAGTACCTAGGTAAGGACTACTAGCCAGTCAGAAGCAGAGTATGAGGGCGTGCCCTGACAGTACCTAGGTAAGGACTACTAGCCAGTCAGAAGCAGAGTATGAGGGCGTGCCATGCTAGCAGCTAGGCGAGCATTATAACGTGTGTTCCAAAGTGACCACGTTTGTCTCTGAAGTAAAGGCTGGACTACAATAGAGCTGTTTGGAGCAGTTTGTGAACAGTGATTTCTGTTGGAGATGGTAAGTCCCTTTGGGGGGGACTTTGGGCTTTTTCACTTTGTAAACCTATAACGTGCACAACAAATATATATAACACAATAAATGAAAAGGGAAAAGCCAAAAAGCATAATATGAGCACTTTTTATATTTTTATTATTTTATATACATCTGTTTCAGAAACAACCAGCAAACTTGCAACTGCTCTAGGATCACTGACCAAGGAGCAAAACCTGCATAACTTTAAATCCATCCACACAATGTTCACTACACTTTCAACCGAGGCTGCGCCCATTTAGGAAGTGTATACGATTTCATACCATTTGCGCAACTTGTAATGCGCAGCTTGTTATGCATAATCTTTAGGCTACATCTACACTACTACGTTTTTGTTTAAAGATTAATATCTTTTGCTATGTTCATGCACCACGTTCACACTACTCCAGCGTTTCCGATCCCCTAAAACTTTAACATTTGGAAACACTGCTGCCCCCTTTTTGGTTTGAAAACTCCCGGGTTGCTTTGTAGTCTGGACGGACACAAACGGAGACATGTGGAAACGAGGACGCATGTCCATCAGTCTTATCGGTTAGGGAGCTTACAGACCTTTCAGTAACAGTTCCACCTCGTCCTCGCTCCAAGATAATAAATCCCTGCTCTTACGTTTCACCGTTGTTCTTTCTTCAAAGTATTTTCTGCACTTTAAACTTTTACATATATAATGTCTTTTGGCTGGTGGATCTCAGTAGGGAACTATTTAGGCATAACATTATAGCCTCTCTCTACAGAGAAAAAGCACCAGTGAAAAATGCAAAATCAGAACATTTTTAATTTGTGTTTAACTTTTTAATTTTAAGGGAAGATGGGCAAACTTGCAGCTGACCCAGGATCAGCTGCCAATAAGTGGAAAACAGCCCTGAGCTCCATCCTGGAGGAGCTGACTGAGGAACAATTCAGGAAGATGTTGTTCTATCTGGACGAAATCCCTCAAGGAGTGAAGAACGGCAAGACCAGAGAAGAAATCCCTGATTTAATCATCCAGCAGTACGGGCCAGAAGGGTCCATCTCTGAAATAGATGAAGTCATGAAGGAGATACCGAGGAATGACGCTAAAGTCCAGAACCTGCTGCGGCCCTTTGTGAAGGAACGCCAGGAAGAAAAAGGTGTGAAGATTTGATATGATTAATTTGATATAGATTATTTCCTCCATGTTTAGTTCTTTAAAATCTTTAACATCAATACCGAGTGAATGAAATTTTGGATTTGAGGGAAAACTCTTCATAAAGTGATCAAAACAAATCCATAATGTGTGATTACCTCTCCACACAAGCGACAACTCAGTGTTATTTTTCCTCTGCAGTTCTTTTAACAGTTTAAAATGTCCCAACAGAGGACAGCGTCCCAGCAGAGGACAGCAACTCAGCAGAGGACATCGTCCCAGCAGAGGACAGCAACTCAGAAGAGGACAGTGTCTCAGCAGATGATAGCATCCCAGCAGAGGACAGCAACTCAGAAGAGGACAGTGTCTCAGCAGAGGACAGCAACCCAGCAGAGGACAGCGTCCCAGCAGAGGACAGCGTCCCAGCAGAGGACAGCGTCCCAGCAGAGGACAGCGACCCAGCAGAGGACAGCGTCCCAGCAGAGGACAGCGACCCAGCAGAGGACAGCAACCCAGCAGAGGACAGCGACCCCATAGAGTACAGCTACCACGCAGAGGACAGCTACCCCATAGAGTACAGCTACCACGCAGAGGACAGCTACCCCATAGAGTACAGCTACCACGCAGAGGACAGCTACCCCATAGAGTACAGCTACCACGCAGAGGACAGCGACTGAGCAGAGGAAAAGCTGTTAAAAGTTCGGTCAGAGTTCATAGATAGAGTGTCTGATCCTGTTCTGAACCAGCTTCTGGATCAACTCCTTGAGCATCGTATTATAAATGATGAAGAAATGCAGTCAGTCAAAACAAAAGTCAAAGCAGACCTGGTGAGGGAGAAGGGACCAGAAGCCAGCTCACTTCTGATCAATACTCTCTGTGAGCTGGATCAATGGGTTTCAGAAGTGCTGAAATTAATCTGAATAAGCAAGAAACTGGAGTGTGATGATGAATCTCTGTAATAACTGATGTTACACATGAACTATTGTCATCTTTAGATTAGAACCTGTTTAAGCCTGTTTCATTAAGTAAACGTTGACTATGAAAGTCGTTCAAAGGGAGACGACAACATGTTGTTCTTTGTTTGAGCCACTAGATGGAGGCACAACATCACTGATGATATGAAAATCTGAATTCATAATTGAGAAAAATATGTCTTGGTGAAGGTTATTCTCCTGATGTTTAAAGAGTTACTGGTTGGTCATTTTTTAAACATTTTTTATATTTCTTTTACATGTTTGCAGCCTCTGATGTAATCGTTACTTTAGAAAAATAAAAAGAGAAACAAATACCGCTTAATGCAGCGTGGCTTTATTATTTATAGTGTCCAATCATACCAGAAGTCTCTCAGGACAGTTTCCATTTAGAGGCGGTCTAGACCACACTATAATTCACAGAGAGCCAACCATCCCCACCAGGAACAAGCATTTAGTGCGACAGCTGCAACGAAAGACTTCCCTTTAACAGGCAGACACCTCGGGCAGAACCTGACTCTTGGTGCAGACTGATGTCATGAAGTGGCGTATGTATGACACGCCAATCCGTACGCCATTATTGGCGTGTTATCAAGACGTATACTCGCTTTGTAGCGTGTTTATCAACGCCGTTTGGCCTCCATTGACTTACATTACCTTGTGACTGCGTGTGAATGGACGTCGTAGCGAGTAGTATGAAAGGGCAAAAATCCACGTAGGGCGGTTGGTCGGGGGGGAGGACGGGTCAAACACAGGACCTTCACCAGGAGACCGGGGATCGGGTCCTGCGTGTGGGGTTTCCTAAACCCCACCGTAGCCTCGTGAGAACACGCCACGTGGCTTTAGAAAGTGGCGTGTATGTTCACGCTAAGTCTTGATATCACGTTGCTTGGTGGGCGGCCCTCTGTTTCATGTAGTGAAAATATCAGCAGTCAAAGTGAACTCATTTGCTTAACGGACACCAAGGAGCCCGTTGGCTCTCAGTCCAAGTTGGGCCAACGTTGAGTGTCTGTCGCTCTAGTTTTCGTGGTCGGCCCTCATGTGACTTTTTTTTGGACGTTTCAACATGTTTAATCAGCTCCTAGTGAGAGAAACTCATCTAATTCGTTGTTCAGCTAAAGGGAATTGCATAAGAAGAAAAACGGTAGTGAGGAAAGCAAGCAAACGACAGAGCAGAGAGCGCACAGAAGAATCCTCTCAACATCCATCTAGAGGTGCATCTCAGTTCTCCTAAAGGGTATCAAAGTTTCCTTCACTTGCTCTCCTTCCTTGGTGTCTTAGTCCGTCCCACAGAGGAAGCACGGAGGACGCGAGGAAACTATGGTAGGAGAGAGGAAATGTGTTTTTAGAGGGACCATGTTTCAGATCAGACCGCAGTATTTCTGGACTTGTTAAACTCGGTGTGTGATCTCATGCTGCTTATATGTTAATGAATCAGTAAGATACATAAGATAACACTTTCAAAGGGCCTACTCTGCATAACAAGTACTTTTACCTTTGATACTTTGTGTTTTGCTGTTAAAACTTCCATCATTTTACTAAGATTGAACTTGTACTTGTAGTATTTTTACTTGAAGTTGTGAATTCTTCTTCCACCACAGACTGAGGCTAACTGCTGACTGTGTGAAAGCTGGAGCTCGCTGACTAACCACGACAGCACATGAGTTCATATGTGTTTACACACAGGGAACTGGAAGTACCCACTCTGCTCTCGGCCTGTGGGCGGGAAAGATGGGCTACAGCATTGTTCAGTAGAGGGGGGGGGGACTGTGAGTTTGAAACTGGATGTTTTTGATTTGAAGGATTAACAAAGTCATATATAAAATATTTGACGTTTCCAAATACATTTAAGCATTTATTTTAGATAAGTAGAGCAACAGGCAGGTTGGTGAATCATGATTTGAGTTGGTATCTTCCACTACCTGCAGATAGAAGTATTTAGAAGTAGTTACTTCCTCCACTGAGAGCACCTCGGACTGCCGACTGCTAACAAATCAACAAGAAAAGGACAAAGTGAGTATTGATTGAACACGTTTTTTGCTAATTCTTTTTGAAAGATTAATTAAAGATCCTTCACACACACACATCGATTACAAAGCAATCACTCTAAGCTTGTGGTTCCATAAAGAAAACGTCCGAGACCACATTCAGACCTGGCTTTGACATCATGTGATCGGATCACTAGTGGACAGCTCTAAGTACAAGTATGAATACTTTGACCACTCTGACTAACACAACTGACAGCACCAAACAATATTTATGACTGTATTTGTTCACAAGACATGAAACTGAAAGTACTCGCTCTGCTCTCAGCCTGTGGGCGGGAACGAAAGGGCTAAAGCATTGTTCAATAGGGGGGGGGGGTGCGACTGTGAGCTTGAAACTGGATGTTTTAACAAAGTCATAGTTGGAGAAAATAAAATATTTGACGTTTCCAAATACATTTAAGCATTTATTTTTAGATACGTAGAGAAGCAGGCAGGTTGGTGAAACATGATTTAAGTTGGTATCTTCCACTTACCTGCTGATATAAGTATTTACCTACGTATTACCTGTTACTCCCTCCATTGAGAGCACCTCGGACTGCCGACAACACTCAAACAAAAAAAGGACAAAGTGAGTATTAATTAAGCACTTAATGGTTCCTTTCTCCTGAAATAATGTATGCTTAGAGCACATTAAGAGATGGTCTGAGCCACATATGACCAGACTGTTAGAGCCGTGTGGACGTAAATCTGCCTCCTCAACTGTAAGCAGAAGTACTACTCATTCACTGGCTTCGTCCACGATGTCTGAGCTATAGCTTTGTGTATTTTGTCTTTGTCTTTTTAACCATTTAGTACTTTGAAAGTATTTGTCATGTCACAGAAACCACTGAGAGTGACAGATTGACACCCGGCTCTCTGGAGCTTTGTGCCCTGCAGGCAGCCGTAGAAATTATTTTTTAACTTCACTTCAGTCAGTTTCATTTCATAATGTGAGTCTGTAACTGTCAAAGAGAAAGATTAGTACTGCAGCAGTTGAAACATGTCTGTATTGTTCTCTAAGCCCAGTTGTTTCGTCACCTTTGGCAAGACAAACCGTTAAACCCGTTTGATGTTATTGGTATCGTCTTCTCAAAGTCTTTTCACAATCTCCTAGTGAAAGATAACCTGTTTTTGCTGCCACTGTTCTTTCACATTTCAACCAATGATACCAACCAACAGATTTCCTGGAACTAAAACCGGGACACTTTGCACGTGACCGTAGTGCTCGTGCACGCTCACGCTTTTTAACATGAACATGTGCCAGCCCAGGTCAGACACACACACACACAGATTACACACAGTTTGGGCAACAGCACACGTAGGCCTACTGCTCACAACATAATGGGGTATCTCAGTTAATATTCATGAATCTTCTTGGTATGTAGCCTCCATATCTAAGAGATATTAGGCTATTAAAAGACATTGAGTGAGTCTCGTGTGGGACCAACTTTATTTTTCAGAATTAAAGCATTCTTTTGGAAAATGCACCCACTGAACTTGTGAAAGACTTCGTGAAAAGATATTTTTCATTGCATGACACTAAACAAATTATTTGGAACTGCTGCCACAGGCTTGAACTAAAGTTATGGTAACACTTTACGGTAAGGGAACATGAATTATGAATCCATGCATGAATTAATTCATGATCTGTGGATTAATTAATTCCTTTATATCTTATGAATCATCAGGAATTGACATGAGTTCACAGCCTCTCATTCATGACCTCATGCATGCACACACATCAACTAAAGCATTAGGTAAGGTGGGGACATCATGGTGCACAAGTTGTGTTCAAATCAGAATTTGCGCAGTGATGACCACATTTTTTTTTGCAGAAAAATAATCATGATAATGCTTAATAAATCATAATTGATAATGATGTGCCTATGTAGCTAATGCTTTAGTTGTGTTGTTCATGTATGAGGTCACGAATGACAGACTATGAACACGCCAACTCCTGATGATTGATGGGATATTAAGGAATGCAGTAACACACAAATCATTAATTACATAATGCATAATAATACATACATCAATTAATTAATGCATTAATTCATAATTCATGTACCCTTACCATAACGTGTTGCCAGAGTTATTCTAACCAACAAAACACACACACGTTTGTTTCACTATCTTTGTGGGGACCCGTCATTGACATAATGCATTCCCTAGCCCCTTACCCTAACCTTAACCATCACCACTAGATGCCTAACCTTAACCCTTACCCTCACCCTAACCATAACCTAATTCTAACCCTAATCCTAAAACCAAGTCTTAACCCTCAAACAGACCTTTAACCTTGTGGGGTCCAGCATTTTAGCCCCACAAAGCTGTCGGGACCCCACAAGTATACTGGACTCCCCGGGTTTTGGACCCCACGAATACAGTTAAACAAGAACACACACACACACACACACACACACACGTAATCACATTTAATAGAGCAGATAGCAGCCCTATTGGAAACATTCATTCTGTATATTTGTTGGAGTGAATTTGCTCAAGAATCAGTGTGTTGGCTGGAAGCCTACTGTGAAGTTATACACAGGTGTCAGCTATGTGGTTTAATGTACCTAAACAATGATCAGTGATTACCAAATTTCTCTCTCATATTGCTCCTCATATCCACTGAATACTGTAAAAAATCTAACTCAAACTCCAATTATTATGGACGTTATCTGACATTAAACGTTTCTGCTTCATTAGAGCCTATGTAAGGAAAAAGCTTAACGTGGTGTAATGTACCTAACAACTATCAGACATCAGGTTGGGACTGGAAAGTGTGAATAATTAATTATTTTAACATGATCGTAGTGAGAAGGTGTACTGAGAAAATTGTTTTTCAAAACTATATTTATATCTACAGATTGGAAAAGAAGGAAAGACAAGAACATGAAATGAAATACAGAAGTTCTCTTTGAGGCGGAAATCTAAATAAATGATTTATTTGATCTGGTAAAGCCGTCAGTGTGATGTTTGAGGGTTTCCTCTTTGCTGGTTTTGTTGAAGGTTTTTAACCGTTTTGTTCGTCCGTCTCTCTCTGCGTTGCAGATGTCACTTGAGAAAAGGTGGAGGAGAGCCCTGAGCTCCGTCCTGGAGCAGCTGACTGACTCAGAGTTGAGAAAGATGCTGTTCAATCTGAACGAAATCCCTCAAGGAGATAGGACTGGCAAGGCCAGAGAAGAAATCCCTTTTTTTATAGAAAAGCATTACGGGACATTAAAGTCCATCTCTGAAATAGATAAAATAATGAAGATAATACCAAGAAATGACGCTAAAGTCCAGAACCTGCTGCGCCCCTTTGTGGAGGAACTGAAGGAACAACAGCTGGAAGAAAAAGGTTTGAAGAGTTGATTTGATACAGTGTGAGTAGTGAGCTATAGATCAGAGGTGTCAAACTCAGTTTCCCAGAGGGCCACACTGGAAAATGAGAATCACATCTAGGGCCAGACATGTAGAGTTTATTGACATGCTTTTATTTAAGAGAAAAAGTCAAATATTTTGACTGTATTATAGCATGTCTCATATACTGTAGTCTTCTCACTTACATTTTGGTCCTCATAAAGCCCCAAAAAAGTTGCTCAGCCAGCGACAAATACGTTTAAAAAAGCGTCAAAAAAGCACCTAATAAGTGCCAAAAAAGGTGGAAAAAGGCCGAAAAAAAGCATCAAAATCTTCCGAAAAAGTGGCAAAACATTGAGTAAAGCATTAAAAACGTTAAAACAAAGTGCCTAAAGCGTTGGAAAAAAAGCGCATAAATCGCCGGAAAAGGCATCAGAAACGTCAAAAAAAACACGAAAAATGTAAAAAATTTAAAAAAAGCACGAAAAAGTTTGGAAAAACCGACCTGAACTAGGTGGGCCTCAATTTATTGTGAACCTAAATTGAAATGGGGGCCGGATCAAAACCTGCGGGGGGCTGGATTTGGCCCTCGGGCCTTGAGTTTGACACATGTGCTATAGATTACTTCCCCATGTTTAGTTCTTTAACATTAAATCACAGTGAATGAAATTAGGATTTTTCGGTAAAAACTCCTTTACAAAGTGATCAAAACAAATATGAAAAATAAAAACATAACTGATTTCCAGCCACACACCAGCGAAGTAGTAAGTCGGTTTCTTCCTCTCCAGCACTTTTAACTTAAAGTGCTCATATTCTGCTCATTTTCAGGCTCATCATTGTATTTAGAAGTTGTACCAGAATAGGTTTATGTGGTTCAATTTTGTTGTACTGCCCATTGCTGCAGCTCCTCTTTTCACCCTGTGTTCAGGTCTCTGTTTTAGCTCCAGAGTGAGACCTCTCACTGCTGTAACATCTTTGTTGGCAGTCGCACATGCTCAGTAGCTAGGTAAGACCACATGCTCAGTACCTAGGTAAGGACTACTAGCCAGTCAGAAGCAGAGTATGAGGGCGTGCCCTGACAGTACCTAGGTAAGGACGACTAGCCAGTCAGGAGCAGAGTATGAGGGCCCTGACAGTACCTAGCTAAGGACTACTAGCCAGTCAGAAGCAGAGTATGAGGGCCCTGACAGTACCTAGGTAAGGACTACTAGCCAGTCAGAAGCAGAGTATGAGGGTCCTGACAGTACCTAGGTAAGGACTACTAGCCAGTCAGAAGCAGAGTATGAGGGCCCTGACAGTACCTAGGTAAGGACTACTAGCCAGTCAGAAGCAGAGTATGAGGGCCCTGACAGTAGCTAGGTAAGGACTACTAGCCAGTCAGGAGCAGAGTATGAGGGCGTGCCCTGACAGTAGCTAGGTAAGGACTACTAGCCAGTCAGAAGCAGAGTATGAGGGCGTGCCCTGACAGTACCTAGGTAAGGACTACTAGCCAGTCAGAAGCAGAGTATGAGGGCCCTGACAGTACCTAGGTAAGGACTACTAGCCAGTCAGAAGCAGAGTATGAGGGCGTGCCCTGACAGTACCTAGGTAAGGACTACTAGCCAGTCAGAAGCAGAGTATGAGGGTCCTGACAGTACCTAGGTAAGGACTACTAGCCAGTCAGAAGCAGAGTATGAGGGTCCTGACAGTACCTAGGTAAGGACTACTAGCCAGTCAGAAGCAGAGTATGAGGGCGTGCCCTGACAGTACCTAGGTAAGGACTACTAGCCAGTCAGAAGCAGAGTATGAGGGCCCTGACAATAGCTAGGTAAGGACTACTAGCCAGTCAGGAGCAGAGTATGAGGGCATGCCCTGACAGTAGCTAGGTAAGGACTACTAGCCAGTCAGAAGCAGAGTATGAGGGTCCTGACAGTACCTAGCTAAGGACTACTAGCCAGTCAGAAGCAGAGTATGAGGGCGTGCCCTGACAGTACCTAGGTAAGGACTACTAGCCAGTCAGAAGCAGAGTATGAGGGTCCTGACAGTACCTAGGTAAGGACTACTAGCCAGTCAGAAGCAGAGTATGAGGGTCCTGACAGTACCTAGGTAAGGACTACTAGCCAGTCAGAAGCAGAGTATGAGGACCCTGACAGTAGCTAGGTAAGGACTACTAGCCAGTCAGAAGCAGAGTATGAGGGCGTGCCCTGACAGTACCTAGGTAAGGACTACTAGCCAGTCAGAAGCAGAGTATGAGGGCCCTGACAATAGCTAGGTAAGGACTACTAGCCAGTCAGGAGCAGAGTATGAGGGCGTGCCCTGACAGTAGCTAGGTAAGGACTACTAGCCAGTCAGAAGCAGAGTATGAGGGTCCTGACAGTACCTAGCTAAGGACTACTAGCCAGTCAGAAGCAGAGTATGAGGGCGTGCCCTGACAGTACCTAGGTAAGGACTACTAGCCAGTCAGAAGCAGAGTATGAGGGCGTGCCCTGACAGTACCTAGGTAAGGACTACTAGCCAATAAGAAGCAGAGTATGAGGGCGTGCCCTGACAGTAGCTAGGTAAGGACTACTAGCCAGTCAGAAGCAGAGTATGAGGGTCCTGACAGTACCTAGCTAAGGACTACTAGCCAGTCAGAAGCAGAGTATGAGGGTCCTGACAGTACCTAGGTAAGGACTACTAGCCAGTCAGAAGCAGAGTATGAGGGCGTGCCCTGACAGTACCTAGGTAAGGACTACTAGCCAGTCAGAAGCAGAGTATGAGGGTCCTGACAGTACCTAGGTAAGGACTACTAGCCAGTCAGAAGCAGAGTATGAGGGTCCTGACAGTACCTAGGTAAGGACTACTAGCCAGTCAGAAGCACAGTATGAGGGCGTGCCCTGACAGTACCTAGGTAAGGACTACTAGCCAGTCAGAAGCAGAGTATGAGGGCCCTGACAGTAGCTAGGTAAGGACTACTAGCCATTCAGGAGCAGAGTATGAGGGCGTGCCCTGACAGTAGCTAGGTAAGGACTACTAGCCAGTCAGAAGCAGAGTATGAGGGCGTGCCCTGACAGTACCTAGGTAAGGACTACTAGCCAGTCAGAAGCAGAGTATGAGGGCCCTGACAGTACCTAGGTAAGGACTACTAGCCAGTCAGAAGCAGAGTATGAGGGCGTGCCCTGACAGTACCTAGGTAAGGACTACTAGCCAGTCAGAAGCAGAGTATGAGGGTCCTGACAGTACCTAGGTAAGGACTACTAGCCAGTCAGAAGCAGAGTATGAGGGAGTGCCCTGACAGTAGCTAGGTAAGGACTACTAGCCAGTCAGAAGCAGAGTATGAGGGCGTGCCCTGACAGTACTTAGGTAAGGACTACTAGCCAGTCAGAAGCAGAGTATGAGGGCCCTGACAGTACCTAGGTAAGGACTACTAGCCAGTCAGAAGCAGAGTATGAGGGCGTGCCCTGACAGTACCTAGGTATGGACTACTAGCCAGTCAGAAGCAGAGTATGAGGGTCCTGACAGTACCTAGGTAAGGACTACTAGCCAGTCAGAAGCAGAGTATGAGGGTCCTGACAGTACCTAGGTAAGGACTACTAGCCAGTCAGAAGCAGAGTATGAGGGCGTGCCCTGACAGTACCTAGGTAACGACTACTAGCCAGTCAGAAGCAGAGTATGAGGACCCTGACAGTAGCTAGGTAAGGACTACTAGCCAGTCAGGAGCAGAGTATGAGGGCGCGCCCTGACAGTAGCTAGGTAAGGACTACTAGCCAGTCAGAAGCAGAGTATGAGGGCCCTGACAGTACCTAGGTAAGGACTACTAGCCAGTCAGAAGCAGAGTATGAGGGCGTGCCCTGACAGTACCTAGGTAAGGACTACTAGCCAGTCAGAAGCAGAGTATGAGGGTCCTGACAGTACCTAGGTAAGGACTACTAGCCAGTCAAAAGCAGAGTATGAGGGCGTGCCCTGACAGTACCTAGGTAAGGACTACTAGCCAGTCAGAAGCAGAGTATGAGGGCGTGCCCTGACAGTACCTAGGTAAGGACTACTAGCCAGTCAGAAGCAGAGTATGAGGGCGTGCCCTGACAGTAGCTAGGTAAGGACTACTAGCCAGTCAGAAGCAGAGTATGAGGGCCCTGACAGTAGCTAGGTAAGGACTACTAGCCAGTCAGGAGCAGAGTATGAGGGCGTGCCCTGACAGTAGCTAGGTAAGGACTACTAGCCAGTCAGAAGCAGAGTATGAGGGTCCTGACAGTACCTAGCTAAGGACTACTAGCCAGTCAGAAGCAGAGTATGAGGGTCCTGACAGTACTTAGGTAAGGACTACTAGCCAGTCAGAAGCAGAGTATGAGGGCGTGCCCTGACAGTACCTAGGTAAGGACTACTAGCCAGTCGGAAGCAGAGTATGAGGGCGTGCCCTGACAGTACTTAGGTAAGGACTACTAGCCAGTCAGAAGCAGAGTATGAGGGCCCTGACAGTACCTAGGTAAGGACTACTAGCCAGTCAGAAGCAGAGTATGAGGGCGTGCCCTGACAGTACCTAGGTAAGGACTACTAGCCAGTCAGAAGCAGAGTATGAGGGTCCTGACAGTACCTAGGTAAGGACTACTAGCCAGTCAGAAGCAGAGTATGAGGGTGTGCCCTGACAGTACTTAGGTAAGGACTACTAGCCAGTCAGAAGCAGAGTATGAGGGCCCTGACAGTACCTAGGTAAGGACTACTAGCCAGTCAGAAGCAGAGTATGAGGGCCCTGACAGTACCTAGGTAAGGACTACTAGCCAGTCAGAAGCAGAGTATGAGGGCGTGCCCTGACAGTAGCTAGGTAAGGACTACTAGCCAGTCAGAAGCAGAGTATGAGGGCGTGCCCTGACAGTACCTAGGTAAGGACTACTAGCCAGTCAGAAGCAGAGTATGAGGGCGTGCCCTGACAGTACCTAGGTAAGGACTACTAGCCAGTCAGAAGCAGAGTATGAGGGCCCTGACAGTAGCTAGGTAAGGACTACTAGCCAGTCAGGAGCAGAGTATGAGGGCGTGCCCTGACAGTAGCTAGGTAAGGACTACTAGACAGTCAGAAGCAGAGTATGAGGGCGTGCCCTGACAGTACCTAGGTAAGGACTACTAGCCAGTCAGAAGCAGAGTATGAGGGCGTGCCCTGACAGTACCTAGGTAAGGACTACTAGCCAGTCAGAAGCAGAGTATGAGGGCCCTGACAGTACCTAGGTAAGGACTACTAGCCAGTCAGAAGCAGAGTATGAGGGAGTGCCCTGACAGTAGCTAGGTAAGGACTACTAGCCAGTCAGAAGCAGAGTATGAGGGCGTGCCCTCACAGTACTTAGGTAAGGACTACTAGCCAGTCAGAAGCAGAGTATGAGGGCCCTGACAGTACCTAGGTAAGGACTACTAGCCAGTCAGAAGCAGAGTATGAGGGCGTGCCCTGACAGTACCTAGGTAAGGACTACTAGCCAGTCAGAAGCAGAGTATGAGGGTCCTGACAGTACCTAGGTAAGGACTACTAGCCAGTCAGAAGCAGAGTATGAGGGTCCTGACAGTACCTAGGTAAGGACTACTAGCCAGTCAGAAGCAGAGTATGAGGGCGTGCCCTGACAGTACCTAGGTAAGGACTACTAGCCAGTCAGAAGCAGAGTATGAGGGCCCTGACAGTAGCTAGGTAAGGACTACTAGCCAGTCAGGAGCAGAGTATGAGGGCGTGCCCTGACAGTAGCTAGGTAAGGACTACTAGCCAGTCAGAAGCAGAGTATGAAGGCGTGCCCTGACAGTACCTAGGTAAGGACTACTAGCCAGTCAGGAGCAGAGTATGAGGGCGTGCCCTGACAGTAGCTAGGTAAGGACTACTAGCCAGTCAGAAGCAGAGTATGAGGGTCCTGACAGTACCTAGCTAAGGACTACTAGCCAGTCAGAAGCAGAGTATGAGGGTCCTGACAGTACCTAGGTAAGGACTACTAGCCAGTCAGAAGCAGAGTATGAGGGCGTGCCCTGACAGTACCTAGGTAAGGACTACTAGCCAGTCAGAAGCAGAGTATGAGGGCGTACCCTGACAGTAATTAGGTAAGGACTACTAGCCAGTCAGAAGCAGAGTATGAGGGCCCTGACAGTACCTAGGTAAGGACTACTAGCCAGTCAGAAGCAGAGTATGAGGGCGTGCCCTGACAGTACCTAGGTAAGGACTACTAGCCAGTCAGAAGCAGAGTATGAGGGCCCTGACAGTACCTAGGTAAGGACTACTAGCCAGTCAGAAGCAGAGTAAGAGGGAGTGCCCTGACAGTAGCTAGGTAAGGACTACTAGCCAGTCAGAAGCAGAGTATGAGGGCGTGCCCTGACAGTACTTAGGTAAGGACTACTAGCCAGTCAGAAGCAGAGTATGAGGGCCCTGACAGTACCTAGGTAAGGACTACTAGCCAGTCAGAAGCAGAGTATGAGGGCGTGCCCTGACAGTACCTAGGTATGGACTACTAGCCAGTCAGAAGCAGAGTATGAGGGTCCTGACAGTACCTAGGTAAGGACTACTAGCCAGTCAGAAGCAGAGTATGAGGGTCCTGACAGTACCTAGGTAAGGACTACTAGCCAGTCAGAAGCAGAGTATGAGGGCGTGCCCTGACAGTACCTAGGTAACGACTACTAGCCAGTCAGAAGCAGAGTATGAGGACCCTGACAGTAGCTAGGTAAGGACTACTAGCCAGTCAGGAGCAGAGTATGAGGGCGTGCCCTGACAGTAGCTAGGTAAGGACTACTAGCCAGTCAGAAGCAGAGTATGAGGGCCCTGACAGTACCTAGGTAAGGACTACTAGCCAGTCAGAAGCAGAGTATGAGGGCGTGCCCTGACAGTACCTAGGTAAGGACTACTAGCCAGTCAGAAGCAGAGTATGAGGGTCCTGACAGTACCTAGGTAAGGACTACTAGCCAGTCAAAAGCAGAGTATGAGGGCGTGCCCTGACAGTACCTAGGTAAGGACTACTAGCCAGTCAGAAGCAGAGTATGAGGGCGTGCCCTGACAGTACCTAGGTAAGGACTACTAGCCAGTCAGAAGCAGAGTATGAGGGCCCTGACAGTAGCTAGGTAAGGACTACTAGCCAGTCAGGAGCAGAGTATGAGGGCGTGCCCTGACAGTAGCTAGGTAAGGACTACTAGCCAGTCAGAAGCAGAGTATGAGGGTCCTGACAGTACCTAGCTAAGGACTACTAGCCAGTCAGAAGCAGAGTATGAGGGTCCTGACAGTACTTAGGTAAGGACTACTAGCCAGTCAGAAGCAGAGTATGAGGGCGTGCCCTGACAGTACCTAGGTAAGGACTACTAGCCAGTCGGAAGCAGAGTATGAGGGCGTGCCCTGACAGTACTTAGGTAAGGACTACTAGCCAGTCAGAAGCAGAGTATGAGGGCCCTGACAGTACCTAGGTAAGGACTACTAGCCAGTCAGAAGCAGAGTATGAGGGCGTGCCCTGACAGTACCTAGGTAAGGACTACTAGCCAGTCAGAAGCAGAGTATGAGGGTCCTGACAGTACCTAGGTAAGGACTACTAGCCAGTCAGAAGCAGAGTATGAGGGCGTGCCCTGACAGTACTTAGGTAAGGACTACTAGCCAGTCAGAAGCAGAGTATGAGGGCCCTGACAGTACCTAGGTAAGGACTACTAGCCAGTCAGAAGCAGAGTATGAGGGCCCTGACAGTACCTAGGTAAGGACTACTAGCCAGTCAGAAGCAGAGTATGAGGGCCCTGACAGTAGCTAGGTAAGGACTACTAGCCAGTCAGAAGCAGAGTATGAGGGCGTGCCCTGACAGTACCTAGGTAAGGACTACTAGCCAGTCAGAAGCAGAGTATGAGGGCGTGCCCTGACAGTACCTAGGTAAGGACTACTAGCCAGTCAGAAGCAGAGTATGAGGGCCCTGACAGTAGCTAGGTAAGGACTACTAGCCAGTCAGGAGCAGAGTATGAGGGCGTGCCCTGACAGTAGCTAGGTAAGGACTACTAGACAGTCAGAAGCAGAGTATGAGGGCGTGCCCTGACAGTACCTAGGTAAGGACTACTAGCCAGTCAGAAGCAGAGTATGAGGGCGTGCCCTGACAGTACCTAGGTAAGGACTACTAGCCAGTCAGAAGCAGAGTATGAGGGCCCTGACAGTACCTAGGTAAGGACTACTAGCCAGTCAGAAGCAGAGTATGAGGGAGTGCCCTGACAGTAGCTAGGTAAGGACTACTAGCCAGTCAGAAGCAGAGTATGAGGGCGTGCCCTCACAGTACTTAGGTAAGGACTACTAGCCAGTCAGAAGCAGAGTATGAGGGCCCTGACAGTACCTAGGTAAGGACTACTAGCCAGTCAGAATCAGAGTATGAGGGCGTGCCCTGACAGTACCTAGGTAAGGACTACTAGCCAGTCAGAAGCAGAGTATGAGGGTCCTGACAGTACCTAGGTAAGGACTACTAGCCAGTCAGAAGCAGAGTATGAGGGTCCTGACAGTACCTAGGTAAGGACTACTAGCCAGTCAGAAGCAGAGTATGAGGGCGTGCCCTGACAGTACCTAGGTAAGGACTACTAGCCAGTCAGAAGCAGAGTATGAGGGCCCTGACAGTAGCTAGGTAAGGACTACTAGCCAGTCAGGAGCAGAGTATGAGGGCGTGCCCTGACAGTAGCTAGGTAAGGACTACTAGCCAGTCAGAAGCAGAGTATGAAGGCGTGCCCTGACAGTACCTAGGTAAGGACTACTAGCCAGTCAGGAGCAGAGTATGAGGGCGTGCCCTGACAGTAGCTAGGTAAGGACTACTAGCCAGTCAGAAGCAGAGTATGAGGGTCCTGACAGTACCTAGCTAAGGACTACTAGCCAGTCAGAAGCAGAGTATGAGGGTCCTGACAGTACCTAGGTAAGGACTACTAGCCAGTCAGAAGCAGAGTATGAGGGCGTGCCCTGACAGTACCTAGGTAAGGACTACTAGCCAGTCAGAAGCAGAGTATGAGGGCGTACCCTGACAGTACTTAGGTAAGGACTACTAGCCAGTCAGAAGCAGAGTATGAGGGCCCTGACAGTACCTAGGTAAGGACTACTAGCCAGTCAGAAGCAGAGTATGAGGGCGTGCCCTGACAGTACCTAGGTAAGGACTACTAGCCAGTCAGAAGCAGAGTATGAGGGTCCTGACAGTACCTAGGTAAGGACTACTAGCCAGTCAGAAGCAGAGTAAGAGGGAGTGCCCTGACAGTAGCTAGGTAAGGACTACTAGCCAGTCAGAAGCAGAGTATGAGGGCGTGCCCTGACAGTACTTAGGTAAGGACTACTAGCCAGTCAGAAGCAGAGTATGAGGGCCCTGACAGTACCTAGGTAAGGACTACTAGCCAGTCAGAAGCAGAGTATGAGGGCGTGCCCTGACAGTACCTAGGTAAGGACTACTAGCCAGTCAGAAGCAGAGTATGAGGGCCCTGACAGTACCTAGCTAAGGACTACTAGCCAGTCAGAAGCAGAGTATGAGGGCCCTGACAGTACCTAGCTAAGGACTACTAGCCAGTCAGAAGCAGAGTATGAGGGCCCTGACAGTACCTAGGTAAGGACTACTAGCCAGTCAGAAGCAGAGTATGAGGGCCCTGACAGTACCTAGGTAAGGACTACTAGCCAGTCAGAAGCAGAGTATGAGGGAGTGCCCTGACAGTAGCTAGGTAAGGACTACTAGCCAGTCAGAAGCAGAGTATGAGGGCGTGCCCTGACAGTACTTAGGTAAGGACTACTAGCCAGTCAGAAGCAGAGTATGAGGGCCCTGACAGTACCTAGGTAAGGACTACTAGCCAGTCAGAAGCAGAGTATGAGGGCGTGCCCTGACAGTACCTAGGTATGGACTACTAGCCAGTCAGAAGCAGAGTATGAGGGTCCTGACAGTACCTAGGTAAGGACTACTAGCCAGTCAGAAGCAGAGTATGAGGGTCCTGACAGTACCTAGGTAAGGACTACTAGCCAGTCAGAAGCAGAGTATGAGGGCGTGCCCTGACAGTACCTAGGTAACGACTACTAGCCAGTCAGAAGCAGAGTATGAGGACCCTGACAGTAGCTAGGTAAGGACTACTAGCCAGTCAGGAGCAGAGTATGAGGGCGTGCCCTGACAGTAGCTAGGTAAGGACTACTAGCCAGTCAGAAGCAGAGTATGAGGGCCCTGACAGTACCTAGGTAAGGACTACTAGCCAGTCAGAAGCAGAGTATGAGGGCGTGCCCTGACAGTACCTAGGTAAGGACTACTAGCCAGTCAGAAGCAGAGTATGAGGGTCCTGACAGTACCTAGGTAAGGACTACTAGCCAGTCAAAAGCAGAGTATGAGGGCGTGCCCTGACAGTACCTAGGTAAGGACTACTAGCCAGTCAGAAGCAGAGTATGAGGGCGTGCCCTGACAGTACCTAGGTAAGGACTACTAGCCAGTCAGAAGCAGAGTATGAGGGCGTGCCCTGACAGTAGCTAGGTAAGGACTACTAGCCAGTCAGAAGCAGAGTATGAGGGCCCTGACAGTAGCTAGGTAAGGACTACTAGCCAGTCAGGAGCAGAGTATGAGGGCGTGCCCTGACAGTAGCTAGGTAAGGACTACTAGCCAGTCAGAAGCAGAGTATGAGGGTCCTGACAGTACCTAGCTAAGGACTACTAGCCAGTCAGAAGCAGAGTATGAGGGTCCTGACAGTACTTAGGTAAGGACTACTAGCCAGTCAGAAGCAGAGTATGAGGGCGTGCCCTGACAGTACCTAGGTAAGGACTACTAGCCAGTCGGAAGCAGAGTATGAGGGCGTGCCCTGACAGTACTTAGGTAAGGACTACTAGCCAGTCAGAAGCAGAGTATGAGGGCCCTGACAGTACCTAGGTAAGGACTACTAGCCAGTCAGAAGCAGAGTATGAGGGCGTGCCCTGACAGTACCTAGGTAAGGACTACTAGCCAGTCAGAAGCAGAGTATGAGGGTCCTGACAGTACCTAGGTAAGGACTACTAGCCAGTCAGAAGCAGAGTATGAGGGCGTGCCCTGACAGTACTTAGGTAAGGACTACTAGCCAGTCAGAAGCAGAGTATGAGGGCCCTGACAGTACCTAGGTAAGGACTACTAGCCAGTCAGAAGCAGAGTATGAGGGCCCTGACAGTACCTAGGTAAGGACTACTAGCCAGTCAGAAGCAGAGTATGAGGGCGTGCCCTGACAGTAGCTAGGTAAGGACTACTAGCCAGTCAGAAGCAGAGTATGAGGGCGTGCCCTGACAGTACCTAGGTAAGGACTACTAGCCAGTCAGAAGCAGAGTATGAGGGCGTGCCCTGACAGTACCTAGGTAAGGACTACTAGCCAGTCAGAAGCAGAGTATGAGGGCCCTGACAGTAGCTAGGTAAGGACTACTAGCCAGTCAGGAGCAGAGTATGAGGGCGTGCCCTGACAGTAGCTAGGTAAGGACTACTAGACAGTCAGAAGCAGAGTATGAGGGCGTGCCCTGACAGTACCTAGGTAAGGACTACTAGCCAGTCAGAAGCAGAGTATGAGGGCGTGCCCTGACAGTACCTAGGTAAGGACTACTAGCCAGTCAGAAGCAGAGTATGAGGGCGTGCCCTGACAGTACCTAGGTGAGGACTACTAGCCAGTCAGGAGCAGAGTATGAGGGCCCTGACAGTACCTAGCTAAGGACTACTAGCCAGTCAGAAGCAGAGTATGAGGGCCCTGACAGTACCTAGGTAAGGACTACTAGCCAGTCAGAAGCAGAGTATGAGGGCCCTGACAGTACCTAGGTAAGGACTACTAGCCAGTCAGAAGCAGAGTATGAGGGAGTGCCCTGACAGTAGCTAGGTAAGGACTACTAGCCAGTCAGAAGCAGAGTATGAGGGCGTGCCCTCACAGTACTTAGGTAAGGACTACTAGCCAGTCAGAAGCAGAGTATGAGGGCCCTGACAGTACCTAGGTAAGGACTGCTAGCCAGTCAGAAGCAGAGTATGAGGGCGTGCCCTGACAGTACCTAGGTAAGGACTACTAGCCAGTCAGAAGCAGAGTATGAGGGTCCTGACAGTACCTAGGTAAGGACTACTAGCCAGTCAGAAGCAGAGTATGAGGGTCCTGACAGTACCTAGGTAAGGACTACTAGCCAGTCAGAAGCAGAGTATGAGGGCGTGCCCTGACAGTACCTAGGTAAGGACTACTAGCCAGTCAGAAGCAGAGTATGAGGGCCCTGACAGTAGCTAGGTAAGGACTACTAGCCAGTCAGGAGCAGAGTATGAGGGCGTGCCCTGACAGTAGCTAGGTAAGGACTACTAGCCAGTCAGAAGCAGAGTATGAAGGCGTGCCCTGACAGTACCTAGGTAAGGACTACTAGCCAGTCAGAAGCAGAGTATGAGGGCCCTGACAGTACCTAGGTAAGGACTACTAGCCAGTCAGAAGCAGAGTATGAGGGCGTGCCCTGACAGTACCTAGGTAAGGACTACTAGCCAGTCAGAAGCAGAGTATGAGGGTCCTGACAGTACCTAGGTAAGGACTACTAGCCAGTCAGAAGCAGAGTATGAGGGCGTGCCCTGACAGTACCTAGGTAAGGACTACTAGCCAGTCAGAAGCAGAGTATGAGGGCGTGCCCTGACAGTACCTAGGTAAGGACTACTAGCCAGTCAGAAGCAGAGTATGAGGGCGTGCCCTGACAGTAGCTAGGTAAGGACTACTAGCCAGTCAGAAGCAGAGTATGAGGGCCCTGACAGTAGCTAGGTAAGGACTACTAGCCAGTCAGGAGCAGAGTATGAGGGCGTGCCCTGACAGTAGCTAGGTAAGGACTACTAGCCAGTCAGAAGCAGAGTATGAGGGTCCTGACAGTACCTAGCTAAGGACTACTAGCCAGTCAGAAGCAGAGTATGAGGGTCCTGACAGTACCTAGGTAAGGACTACTAGCCAGTCAGAAGCAGAGTATGAGGGCGTGCCCTGACAGTACCTAGGTAAGGACTACTAGCCAGTCAGAAGCAGAGTATGAGGGCGTGCCCTGACAGTACTTAGGTAAGGACTACTAGCCAGTCAGAAGCAGAGTATGAGGGCCCTGACAGTACCTAGGTAAGGACTACTAGCCAGTCAGAAGCAGAGTATGAGGGCGTGCCCTGACAGTACCTAGGTAAGGACTACTAGCCGGTCAGAAGCAGAGTATGAGGGTCCTGACAGTACCTAGGTAAGGACTACTAGCCAGTCAGAAGCAGAGTATGAGGGCGTGCCCTGACAGTACTTAGGTAAGGACTACTAGCCAGTCAGAAGCAGAGTATGAGGGCCCTGACAGTACCTAGGTAAGGACTACTAGCCAGTCAGAAGCAGAGTATGAGGGCCCTGACAGTACCTAGGTAAGGACTACTAGCCAGTCAGAAGCAGAGTATGAGGGCGTGCCCTGACAGTAGCTAGGTAAGGACTACTAGCCAGTCAGAAGCAGAGTATGAGGGCGTTCCCTGACAGTACCTAGGTAAGGACTACTAGCCAGTCAGAAGCAGAGTATGAGGGCGTGCCCTGACAGTACCTAGGTAAGGACTACTAGCCAGTCAGAAGCAGAGTATGAGGGCCCTGACAGTAGCTAGGTAAGGACTACTAGCCAGTCAGGAGCAGAGTATGAGGGCGTGCCCTGACAGTAGCTAGGTAAGGACTACTAGACAGTCAGAAGCAGAGTATGAGGGCGTGCCCTGACAGTACCTAGGTAAGGACTACTAGCCAGTCAGAAGCAGAGTATGAGGGCCCTGACAGTACCTAGGTAAGGACTACTAGCCAGTCAGAAGCAGAGTATGAGGGCGTGCCCTGACAGTACCTAGGTAAGGACTACTAGCCAGTCAGAAGCAGAGTATGAGGGCGTGCCCCGACAGTAGCTAGGTAAGGACTACTAGCCAGTCAGAAGCAGAGTATGAGGGCCCTGCCAGTAGCTAGGTAAGGACTACTAGCCAGTCAGGAGCAGAGTATGAGGGCGTGCCCTGACAGTAGCTAGGTAAGGACTACTAGCCAGTCAGAAGCAGAGTATGAGGGTCCTGACAGTACCTAGCTAAGGACTACTAGCCAGTCAGAAGCAGAGTATGAGGGTCCTGACAGTACCTAGGTAAGGACTACTAGCCAGTCAGAAGCAGAGTATGAGGGTCCTGACAGTACCTAGGTAAGGACTACTAGCCAGTCAGAAGCAGAGTATGAGGGCGTGCCCTGACAGTACCTAGGTAAGGACTACTAGCCAGTCAGAAGCAGAGTATGAGGGCCCTGACAGTAGCTAGGTAAGGACTACTAGCCAGTCAGAAGCAGAGTATGAGGGCGTGCCCTGACAGTACCTAGGTAAGGACTACTAGCCAGTAAGAAGCAGAGTATGAGGGCCCTGACAGTACCTAGGTAAGGACTACTAGCCAGTCAGAAGCAGAGTATGAGGGCGTGCCCTGACAGTACCTAGGTAAGGACTACTAGCCAGTCAGAAGCAGAGTATGAGGGTCCTGACAGTACCTAGGTAAGGACTACTAGCCAGTCAGAAGCAGAGTATGAGGGTCCTGACAGTACCTAGGTAAGGACTACTAGCCAGTCAGAAGCAGAGTATGAGGGCCCTGACAGTAGCTAGGTAAGGACTACTAGCCAGTCAGAAGCAGAGTATGAGGGCGTGCCCTGACAGTACCTAGGTAAGGACTACTAGCCAGTCAGAAGCAGAGTATGAGGGCCCTGACAGTAGCTAGGTAAGGACTACTAGCCAGTCAGGAGCAGAGTATGAGGGCGTGCCCTGACAGTAGCTAGGTAAGGACTACTAGCCAGTCAGAAGCAGAGTATGAGGGTCCTGACAGTACCTAGCTAAGGACTACTAGCCAGTCAGAAGCAGAGTATGAGGGTCTTGACAGTATCTAGGTAAGGACTACTAGCCAGTCAGAAGCAGAGTATGAGGGCGTGCCCTGACAGTACCTAGGTAAGGACTACTAGCCAGTCAGAAGCAGAGTATGAGGGCGTGCCCTGACAGTACCTAGGTAAGGACTACTAGCCAGTCAGAAGCAGAGTATGAGGGCGTGCCCTGACAGTAGCTAGGTAAGGACTACTAGCCAGTCAGAAGCAGAGTATGAGGGTGTGCCCTGACAGTACCTAGGTAAGGACTACTAGCCAGTCAGAAGCAGAGTATGAGGGCCCTGACAGTACCTAGGTAAGGACTACTAGCCAGTCAGGAGCAGAGTATGAGGGCGTGCCCTGACAGTAGCTAGGTAAGGACTACTAGCCAGTCAGAAGCAGTGTATGAGGGTCCTGACAGTACCTAGCTAAGGACTACTAGCCAGTCAGAAGCAGAGTATGAGGGCGTGCCCTGACAGTAGCTAGGTAAGGACTACTAGCCAGTCAGAAGCAGAGTATGAGGGCCCTGACAGTACCTAGGTAAGGACTACTAGCCAGTCAGGAGCAGAGTATGAGGGCGTGCCCTGACAGTACCTAGGTAAGGACTACTAGCCAGTCAGAAGCAGAGTATGAGGGCGTGCCCTGACAGTACCTAGGTAAGGACTACTAGCCAGTCAGAAGCAGAGTATGAGGGCCCTGACAGTACCTAGGTAAGGACTACTAGCCAGTCAGGAGCAGAGTATGAGGGCGTGCCCTGACAGTAGCTAGGTAAGGACTACTAGCCAGTCAGAAGCAGTGTATGAGGGTCCTGACAGTACCTAGCTAAGGACTACTAGCCAGTCAGAAGCAGAGTATGAGGGCGTGCCCTGACAGTAGCTAGGTAAGGACTACTAGCCAGTCAGAAGCAGAGTATGAGGGCCCTGACAGTACCTAGGTAAGGACTACTAGCCAGTCAGGAGCAGAGTATGAGGGCGTGCCCTGACAGTACCTAGGTAAGGACTACTAGCCAGTCAGAAGCAGAGTATGAGGGCCCTGACAGTACCTAGGTAAGGACTACTAGCCAGTCAGAAGCAGAGTATGAGGGCCCTGACAGTACCTAGGTAAGGACTACTAGCCAGTCAGGAGCAGAGTATGAGGGCGTGCCCTGACAGTACCTAGGTAAGGACTACTAGCCAGTCAGAAGCAGAGTATGAGGGCGTGCCCTGACAGTACCTAGGTAAGGACTACTAGCCAGTCAGAAGCAGAGTATGAGGGCGTGCCCTGACAGTAGCTAGGTAAGGACTACTAGCCAGTCAGAAGCAGAGTATGAGGGCCCTGACAGTACCTAGGTAAGGACTACTAGCCAGTCAGGAGCAGAGTATGAGGGCGTGCCCTGACAGTAGCTAGGTAAGGACTACTAGCCAGTCAGAAGCAGAGTATGAGGGTCCTGACAGTACCTAGCTAAGGACTACTAGCCAGTCAGAAGCAGAGTATGAGGGCGTGCCCTGACAGTAGCTAGGTAAGGACTACTAGCCAGTCAGAAGCAGAGTATGAGGGCCCTGACAGTACCTAGGTAAGGACTACTAGCCAGTCAGGAGCAGAGTATGAGGGCGTGCCCTGACAGTACCTAGGTAAGGACTACTAGCCAGTCAGAAGCAGAGTATGAGGGCCCTGACAGTACCTAGGTAAGGACTACTAGCCAGTCAGAAGCAGAGTATGAGGGCCCTGACAGTACCTAGGTAAGGACTACTAGCCAGTCAGGAGCAGAGTATGAGGGCGTGCCCTGACAGTACCTAGGTAAGGACTACTAGCCAGTCAGAAGCAGAGTATGAGGGCGTGCCCTGACAGTACCTAGGTAAGGACTACTAGCCAGTCAGAAGCAGAGTATGAGGGCGTGCCATGCTAGCAGCTAGGCGAGCATTATAACGTGTGTTCCAAAGTGACCACGTTTGTCTCTGAAGTAAAGGCTGGACTACAATAGAGCTGTTTGGAGCAGTTTGTGAACAGTGATTTCTGTTGGAGATGGTAAGTCCCTTTGGGGGGGACTTTGGGCTTTTTCACTTTGTAAACCTATAACGTGCACAACAAATATATATAACACAATAAATGAAAAGGGAAAAGCCAAAAAGCATAATATGAGCACTTTTTATATTTTTATTATTTTATATACATCTGTTTCAGAAACAACCAGCAAACTTGCAACTGCTCTAGGATCACTGACCAAGGAGCAAAACCTGCATAACTTTAAATCCATCCACACAATGTTCACTACACTTTCAACCGAGGCTGCGCCCATTTAGGAAGTGTATACGATTTCATACCATTTGCGCAACTTGTAATGCGCAGCTTGTTATGCATAATCTTTAGGCTACATCTACACTACTACGTTTTTGTTTAAAGATTAATATCTTTTGCTATGTTCATGCACCACGTTCACACTACTCCAGCGTTTCCGATCCCCTAAAACTTTAACATTTGGAAACACTGCTGCCCCCTTTTTGGTTTGAAAACTCCCGGGTTGCTTTGTAGTCTGGACGGACACAAACGGAGACATGTGGAAACGAGGACGCATGTCCATCAGTCTTATCGGTTAGGGAGCTTACAGACCTTTCAGTAACAGTTCCACCTCGTCCTCGCTCCAAGATAATAAATCCCTGCTCTTACGTTTCACCGTTGTTCTTTCTTCAAAGTATTTTCTGCACTTTAAACTTTTACATATATAATGTCTTTTGGCTGGTGGATCTCAGTAGGGAACTATTTAGGCATAACATTATAGCCTCTCTCTACAGAGAAAAAGCACCAGTGAAAAATGCAAAATCAGAACATTTTTAATTTGTGTTTAACTTTTTAATTTTAAGGGAAGATGGGCAAACTTGCAGCTGACCCAGGATCAGCTGCCAATAAGTGGAAAACAGCCCTGAGCTCCATCCTGGAGGAGCTGACTGAGGAACAATTCAGGAAGATGTTGTTCTATCTGGACGAAATCCCTCAAGGAGTGAAGAACGGCAAGACCAGAGAAGAAATCCCTGATTTAATCATCCAGCAGTACGGGCCAGAAGGGTCCATCTCTGAAATAGATGAAGTCATGAAGGAGATACCGAGGAATGACGCTAAAGTCCAGAACCTGCTGCGGCCCTTTGTGAAGGAACGCCAGGAAGAAAAAGGTGTGAAGATTTGATATGATTAATTTGATATAGATTATTTCCTCCATGTTTAGTTCTTTAAAATCTTTAACATCAATACCGAGTGAATGAAATTTTGGATTTGAGGGAAAACTCTTCATAAAGTGATCAAAACAAATCCATAATGTGTGATTACCTCTCCACACAAGCGACAACTCAGTGTTATTTTTCCTCTGCAGTTCTTTTAACAGTTTAAAATGTCCCAACAGAGGACAGCGTCCCAGCAGAGGACAGCAACTCAGCAGAGGACATCGTCCCAGCAGAGGACAGCAACTCAGAAGAGGACAGTGTCTCAGCAGATGATAGCATCCCAGCAGAGGACAGCAACTCAGAAGAGGACAGTGTCTCAGCAGAGGACAGCAACCCAGCAGAGGACAGCGTCCCAGCAGAGGACAGCGTCCCAGCAGAGGACAGCGTCCCAGCAGAGGACAGCGACCCAGCAGAGGACAGCGTCCCAGCAGAGGACAGCGACCCAGCAGAGGACAGCAACCCAGCAGAGGACAGCGACCCCATAGAGTACAGCTACCACGCAGAGGACAGCTACCCCATAGAGTACAGCTACCACGCAGAGGACAGCTACCCCATAGAGTACAGCTACCACGCAGAGGACAGCTACCCCATAGAGTACAGCTACCACGCAGAGGACAGCGACTGAGCAGAGGAAAAGCTGTTAAAAGTTCGGTCAGAGTTCATAGATAGAGTGTCTGATCCTGTTCTGAACCAGCTTCTGGATCAACTCCTTGAGCATCGTATTATAAATGATGAAGAAATGCAGTCAGTCAAAACAAAAGTCAAAGCAGACCTGGTGAGGGAGAAGGGACCAGAAGCCAGCTCACTTCTGATCAATACTCTCTGTGAGCTGGATCAATGGGTTTCAGAAGTGCTGAAATTAATCTGAATAAGCAAGAAACTGGAGTGTGATGATGAATCTCTGTAATAACTGATGTTACACATGAACTATTGTCATCTTTAGATTAGAACCTGTTTAAGCCTGTTTCATTAAGTAAACGTTGACTATGAAAGTCGTTCAAAGGGAGACGACAACATGTTGTTCTTTGTTTGAGCCACTAGATGGAGGCACAACATCACTGATGATATGAAAATCTGAATTCATAATTGAGAAAAATATGTCTTGGTGAAGGTTATTCTCCTGATGTTTAAAGAGTTACTGGTTGGTCATTTTTTAAACATTTTTTATATTTCTTTTACATGTTTGCAGCCTCTGATGTAATCGTTACTTTAGAAAAATAAAAAGAGAAACAAATACCGCTTAATGCAGCGTGGCTTTATTATTTATAGTGTCCAATCATACCAGAAGTCTCTCAGGACAGTTTCCATTTAGAGGCGGTCTAGACCACACTATAATTCACAGAGAGCCAACCATCCCCACCAGGAACAAGCATTTAGTGCGACAGCTGCAACGAAAGACTTCCCTTTAACAGGCAGACACCTCGGGCAGAACCTGACTCTTGGTGCAGACTGATGTCATGAAGTGGCGTATGTATGACACGCCAATCCGTACGCCATTATTGGCGTGTTATCAAGACGTATACTCGCTTTGTAGCGTGTTTATCAACGCCGTTTGGCCTCCATTGACTTACATTACCTTGTGACTGCGTGTGAATGGACGTCGTAGCGAGTAGTATGAAAGGGCAAAAATCCACGTAGGGCGGTTGGTCGGGGGGGAGGACGGGTCAAACACAGGACCTTCACCAGGAGACCGGGGATCGGGTCCTGCGTGTGGGGTTTCCTAAACCCCACCGTAGCCTCGTGAGAACACGCCACGTGGCTTTAGAAAGTGGCGTGTATGTTCACGCTAAGTCTTGATATCACGTTGCTTGGTGGGCGGCCCTCTGTTTCATGTAGTGAAAATATCAGCAGTCAAAGTGAACTCATTTGCTTAACGGACACCAAGGAGCCCGTTGGCTCTCAGTCCAAGTTGGGCCAACGTTGAGTGTCTGTCGCTCTAGTTTTCGTGGTCGGCCCTCATGTGACTTTTTTTTGGACGTTTCAACATGTTTAATCAGCTCCTAGTGAGAGAAACTCATCTAATTCGTTGTTCAGCTAAAGGGAATTGCATAAGAAGAAAAACGGTAGTGAGGAAAGCAAGCAAACGACAGAGCAGAGAGCGCACAGAAGAATCCTCTCAACATCCATCTAGAGGTGCATCTCAGTTCTCCTAAAGGGTATCAAAGTTTCCTTCACTTGCTCTCCTTCCTTGGTGTCTTAGTCCGTCCCACAGAGGAAGCACGGAGGACGCGAGGAAACTATGGTAGGAGAGAGGAAATGTGTTTTTAGAGGGACCATGTTTCAGATCAGACCGCAGTATTTCTGGACTTGTTAAACTCGGTGTGTGATCTCATGCTGCTTATATGTTAATGAATCAGTAAGATACATAAGATAACACTTTCAAAGGGCCTACTCTGCATAACAAGTACTTTTACCTTTGATACTTTGTGTTTTGCTGTTAAAACTTCCATCATTTTACTAAGATTGAACTTGTACTTGTAGTATTTTTACTTGAAGTTGTGAATTCTTCTTCCACCACAGACTGAGGCTAACTGCTGACTGTGTGAAAGCTGGAGCTCGCTGACTAACCACGACAGCACATGAGTTCATATGTGTTTACACACAGGGAACTGGAAGTACCCACTCTGCTCTCGGCCTGTGGGCGGGAAAGATGGGCTACAGCATTGTTCAGTAGAGGGGGGGGGGACTGTGAGTTTGAAACTGGATGTTTTTGATTTGAAGGATTAACAAAGTCATATATAAAATATTTGACGTTTCCAAATACATTTAAGCATTTATTTTAGATAAGTAGAGCAACAGGCAGGTTGGTGAATCATGATTTGAGTTGGTATCTTCCACTACCTGCAGATAGAAGTATTTAGAAGTAGTTACTTCCTCCACTGAGAGCACCTCGGACTGCCGACTGCTAACAAATCAACAAGAAAAGGACAAAGTGAGTATTGATTGAACACGTTTTTTGCTAATTCTTTTTGAAAGATTAATTAAAGATCCTTCACACACACACATCGATTACAAAGCAATCACTCTAAGCTTGTGGTTCCATAAAGAAAACGTCCGAGACCACATTCAGACCTGGCTTTGACATCATGTGATCGGATCACTAGTGGACAGCTCTAAGTACAAGTATGAATACTTTGACCACTCTGACTAACACAACTGACAGCACCAAACAATATTTATGACTGTATTTGTTCACAAGACATGAAACTGAAAGTACTCGCTCTGCTCTCAGCCTGTGGGCGGGAACGAAAGGGCTAAAGCATTGTTCAATAGGGGGGGGGGGTGCGACTGTGAGCTTGAAACTGGATGTTTTAACAAAGTCATAGTTGGAGAAAATAAAATATTTGACGTTTCCAAATACATTTAAGCATTTATTTTTAGATACGTAGAGAAGCAGGCAGGTTGGTGAAACATGATTTAAGTTGGTATCTTCCACTTACCTGCTGATATAAGTATTTACCTACGTATTACCTGTTACTCCCTCCATTGAGAGCACCTCGGACTGCCGACAACACTCAAACAAAAAAAGGACAAAGTGAGTATTAATTAAGCACTTAATGGTTCCTTTCTCCTGAAATAATGTATGCTTAGAGCACATTAAGAGATGGTCTGAGCCACATATGACCAGACTGTTAGAGCCGTGTGGACGTAAATCTGCCTCCTCAACTGTAAGCAGAAGTACTACTCATTCACTGGCTTCGTCCACGATGTCTGAGCTATAGCTTTGTGTATTTTGTCTTTGTCTTTTTAACCATTTAGTACTTTGAAAGTATTTGTCATGTCACAGAAACCACTGAGAGTGACAGATTGACACCCGGCTCTCTGGAGCTTTGTGCCCTGCAGGCAGCCGTAGAAATTATTTTTTAACTTCACTTCAGTCAGTTTCATTTCATAATGTGAGTCTGTAACTGTCAAAGAGAAAGATTAGTACTGCAGCAGTTGAAACATGTCTGTATTGTTCTCTAAGCCCAGTTGTTTCGTCACCTTTGGCAAGACAAACCGTTAAACCCGTTTGATGTTATTGGTATCGTCTTCTCAAAGTCTTTTCACAATCTCCTAGTGAAAGATAACCTGTTTTTGCTGCCACTGTTCTTTCACATTTCAACCAATGATACCAACCAACAGATTTCCTGGAACTAAAACCGGGACACTTTGCACGTGACCGTAGTGCTCGTGCACGCTCACGCTTTTTAACATGAACATGTGCCAGCCCAGGTCAGACACACACACACACAGATTACACACAGTTTGGGCAACAGCACACGTAGGCCTACTGCTCACAACATAATGGGGTATCTCAGTTAATATTCATGAATCTTCTTGGTATGTAGCCTCCATATCTAAGAGATATTAGGCTATTAAAAGACATTGAGTGAGTCTCGTGTGGGACCAACTTTATTTTTCAGAATTAAAGCATTCTTTTGGAAAATGCACCCACTGAACTTGTGAAAGACTTCGTGAAAAGATATTTTTCATTGCATGACACTAAACAAATTATTTGGAACTGCTGCCACAGGCTTGAACTAAAGTTATGGTAACACTTTACGGTAAGGGAACATGAATTATGAATCCATGCATGAATTAATTCATGATCTGTGGATTAATTAATTCCTTTATATCTTATGAATCATCAGGAATTGACATGAGTTCACAGCCTCTCATTCATGACCTCATGCATGCACACACATCAACTAAAGCATTAGGTAAGGTGGGGACATCATGGTGCACAAGTTGTGTTCAAATCAGAATTTGCGCAGTGATGACCACATTTTTTTTTGCAGAAAAATAATCATGATAATGCTTAATAAATCATAATTGATAATGATGTGCCTATGTAGCTAATGCTTTAGTTGTGTTGTTCATGTATGAGGTCACGAATGACAGACTATGAACACGCCAACTCCTGATGATTGATGGGATATTAAGGAATGCAGTAACACACAAATCATTAATTACATAATGCATAATAATACATACATCAATTAATTAATGCATTAATTCATAATTCATGTACCCTTACCATAACGTGTTGCCAGAGTTATTCTAACCAACAAAACACACACACGTTTGTTTCACTATCTTTGTGGGGACCCGTCATTGACATAATGCATTCCCTAGCCCCTTACCCTAACCTTAACCATCACCACTAGATGCCTAACCTTAACCCTTACCCTCACCCTAACCATAACCTAATTCTAACCCTAATCCTAAAACCAAGTCTTAACCCTCAAACAGACCTTTAACCTTGTGGGGTCCAGCATTTTAGCCCCACAAAGCTGTCGGGACCCCACAAGTATACTGGACTCCCCGGGTTTTGGACCCCACGAATACAGTTAAACAAGAACACACACACACACACACACACACACACGTAATCACATTTAATAGAGCAGATAGCAGCCCTATTGGAAACATTCATTCTGTATATTTGTTGGAGTGAATTTGCTCAAGAATCAGTGTGTTGGCTGGAAGCCTACTGTGAAGTTATACACAGGTGTCAGCTATGTGGTTTAATGTACCTAAACAATGATCAGTGATTACCAAATTTCTCTCTCATATTGCTCCTCATATCCACTGAATACTGTAAAAAATCTAACTCAAACTCCAATTATTATGGACGTTATCTGACATTAAACGTTTCTGCTTCATTAGAGCCTATGTAAGGAAAAAGCTTAACGTGGTGTAATGTACCTAACAACTATCAGACATCAGGTTGGGACTGGAAAGTGTGAATAATTAATTATTTTAACATGATCGTAGTGAGAAGGTGTACTGAGAAAATTGTTTTTCAAAACTATATTTATATCTACAGATTGGAAAAGAAGGAAAGACAAGAACATGAAATGAAATACAGAAGTTCTCTTTGAGGCGGAAATCTAAATAAATGATTTATTTGATCTGGTAAAGCCGTCAGTGTGATGTTTGAGGGTTTCCTCTTTGCTGGTTTTGTTGAAGGTTTTTAACCGTTTTGTTCGTCCGTCTCTCTCTGCGTTGCAGATGTCACTTGAGAAAAGGTGGAGGAGAGCCCTGAGCTCCGTCCTGGAGCAGCTGACTGACTCAGAGTTGAGAAAGATGCTGTTCAATCTGAACGAAATCCCTCAAGGAGATAGGACTGGCAAGGCCAGAGAAGAAATCCCTTTTTTTATAGAAAAGCATTACGGGACATTAAAGTCCATCTCTGAAATAGATAAAATAATGAAGATAATACCAAGAAATGACGCTAAAGTCCAGAACCTGCTGCGCCCCTTTGTGGAGGAACTGAAGGAACAACAGCTGGAAGAAAAAGGTTTGAAGAGTTGATTTGATACAGTGTGAGTAGTGAGCTATAGATCAGAGGTGTCAAACTCAGTTTCCCAGAGGGCCACACTGGAAAATGAGAATCACATCAAGGGCCAGACATGTAGAGTTGATTGACGTGTACGGAGCCCCCCTGGTCCCACTTTGTCAAAAAAATGAATTATAACTATCTCGTGGCCTCAAGATAGTAACTTGTATCTTGAGGCCACGAGTTACTATCTTGAGGCCACGAGATATCTTGAGGCCACGAGATATCTTGAGGCCACAAGTTACTATCTTGAGGCCACAAGTTACTATCTTGAGGCCACGAGTTACTATCTTGAGGCCACGAGATATCTTGAGGCCACAAGTTACTATCTTGAGGCCATGAGGAGATATCTTGAGGCCACAAGTTACTATCTTGAGGCCACGAGTTACTATCTTGAGGCCACGAGATATCTTGAGGCCACAAGTTACTATCTTGAGGCCACGAGTTACTATCTTGAGGCCACGAGATATCTTGAGGCCACAAGTTACTATCTTGAGGCCACAATGAGATATTTTGAGGCCACGAGTTACTATCTTGAGGCCACGAGTTACTATCTTGAGGCCACAATGAGATATTTTGAGGCCACGAGTTACTATCTTGAGGCCACGAGTTACCTGGAGGCCACGAGATACTATCTTGAGGCCACGAGTTACTATCTTGAGGCCACGAGTTACTATCTCGAGGCCACGAGATACTATCTTGAGGCCACAAGGAGATATTTTGAGGCCACGAGTTACTATCTTGAGGCCACGAGTTACCTGGAGGCCACGAGATACTATCTTGAGGCCACGAGTTACTATCTTGAGGCCACGAGTTACTATCTTGAGGCCACGAGTTACTATCTTGAGGCCACGAGTTACCTGGAGGCCACGAGATACTATCTTGAGGCCACGAGTTACTATCTTGAGGCCACGAGATACTATCTTGAGGCCACGAGTTACTATCTTGAGGCCACGAGTTACTATCTTGAGGCCACGAGATACTATCTTGAGGCCACGAGTTACTATCTTGAGGCCACGAGTTACTATCTTGAGGCCACGAGATACTATCTTGAGGCCACGAGTTACTATCTTGAGGCCACGAGATAGTTTTAATTATTTTTTTTGACAAAGTTGGACCAGGGGGGCTCCGTAGACATGCTTTTATTTAAGAGAAAAAGTCAAATTTTGACAGTATTCTTGCATGTCTCATATATTGTAGTCTTCTTTACATTTTCAACCGCAGAGTCTTTTGGCTGGTGGATCTCAGTAGGGAACTATTTAGACATAACATCTTTCATCAGCGTCTGTTGAAAGACAGTTCAGCCTCTCATATATATACAGAGAAAAAGCACCAGTGAAAAATGCTAAATGGGAGTACTTTTAATTTGTGTTTAACTTCTTTTTTTAAAATTTCATTTTAAGGGAAGATGGGCAAACTTGCAGCTGACCCAGGATCAGCTGCCAATAAGTGGAAAACAGCCCTGAGCTCCATCCTGGAGGAGCTGACTGAGGAACAATTCAGGAAGATGTTGTTCTATCTGGACGAAATCCCTCAAGGAGTGAAGAACGGCAAGACCAGAGAAGAAATCCCTGATTTAATCATCCAGCAGTACGGGCCAGAAGGGTCCATCTCTGAAATAGATGAAGTCATGAAGGAGATACCGAGGAATGACGCTAAAGTCCAGAACCTGCTGCGGCCCTTTGTGAAGGAACGCCAGGAAGAAAAAGGTGTGAAGATTTGATATGATTAATTTGATATAGATTATTTCCTCCATGTTTAGTTCTTTAACATCAATTCCCAGTGAATGAAATTTTGGATTTGAGGGAAAACTCTTCATAAAGTGATCAAAACAAATCCATAATGTGTGATTACCTCTCCACACAAGCGACAACTCAATGTTATTTTTCCTCTGCAGTTCTGTTAACTTTTTTAGAGACGACAAGTACTAGGCTGTAAACATGTTTAATTCTGCTATTAAGTACTGCATTTTAACATGGAGCTCTTTTAATCTTTACAATCATCCACCTTAAGAACCAGTAGCCCTGCCTTGTTGCACCATCCAATCTTTCTTTAAAACTTTGTCAGCATGTAGCTTGCAAGCTCAAAGTTTGATGTTGTTTCCCAAAGTTTACAGAGATTGAGAACGTCCAGCAAGTGAGCCACGCGCCAGACGTCAGGCTTTAACCTTTAAATGTACTTCTCTTTATTCAGACTATTCAGACTGATTGGCTGATTCAAAATAAGGTCTCCATCTACGTATAGAGAACTATCGGTATATTAATAAACAGATTAATACAAAACAAGGGGTCTCCATCAGATAGAAATGTCTCCATTTTTGTTGCTGAGATCTTCTAAAGGACAACACAAACTGATGAAAGTCTTTTTGTTATCTTCCAGGTCCAAGTGGGGCAACTCAACAGAGGAATGTCCCAGCAGAGGACAGCGTCCCAGCAGATGAGAAGCTGTTAAAAGTTCGGTCAGAGTTCATAGATAGAGTGTCTGATCCTGTTCTGAACCAGCTTCTGGATCAACTCCTTGAGCGTGGTTTTATAAATGATGAAGAAATGCAGTCAGTCAAAACAAAAAAAACCAGAGCAGACAGAGCACGAGACCTGAACGACCTGGTGCGAAAAAAGGGACCTAAAGCCAGCTCCTTTCTGATCGATACTCTCCGTAAAGTGGATAAACACGTTTCAGAAGTGCTGAAATTAATCTGAATAAGCAAGAAACTGGAGTGTGATGATGAATCTCTGTAATAACTGATGTTACACATGAACTATTGTCATCTTTAGATTAGAACCTGTTTAAGCCTGTTTCATTAAGTAAACGTTGACTATGAAAGTCGTTCAAAGGGAGACGACAACATGTTGTTCTTTGTTTGAGCCACTAGATGGAGGCACAACATCACTGATGATATGAAAATCTGAATTCATAATTGAGAAAAATATGTCTTGGTGAAGGTTATTCTCCTGATGTTTAAAGAGTTACTGGTTGGTCTTTTTTTAAACATTTTTTATATTTCTTTTTATATTTCTTTTTATATTTCTTTTACATGTTGCCTCTGATGTAATCGTTACTTTAGAAAAATAAAAAGAGAAACAAATATCGCTTAATGCAGCGTGGCTTTATTATTTATAGTGTCCAATCATAACAAAGAAATCAGGACACTTTACAGATAGAGTATGTCCAGTCCACACTCTAATATATATTTAGTGTGACGGTGCAGAAACCTCAGACAGAACCTGACTGTTGGTGGGCGGCCATCTGCTTCATGTAGTTCAAATATCAGCAGTAAAATTCATAGGCGCCGATTTATATTTTCCTCCGTGGGTGCTCACGGGCGCACGCCCTTTAAAAAAAAAAAAAAGAAAGTACTCAAAATGTTTTGAATTTCAGAACCTTAGGAAATGGACAGCAGCCGACACCAACACACACACCTATTAACTGGATAACTAAACCGTACGGCAGGCTTTCAACTCAGGACAGCGCCACCTCTCACAGATACAGATAGGATTGGAGATGAGAAGTTGAACCGACACGTAACCACGATCAGCTTCGTGGGAAATTAAGAATCAATGCCACCTGTCTAGTAGCCCAGGCCTAAACACACTCTCTGCACTGGTGGTGGATGTCGATGCACTTGCATCATTAGGTTTTGCTTTTTTAATAACAAATCTGTCCATTTCAGTCTCACTCTGACTACCTAATGCACATGCACACATTATATAGTGGGGGTGGGGGGTGGGGGGTGGTGGTGGAAGGGGGGTCACTAAAGAGGCGTTTTCATCCGAGAGATGCTGTGATTGGTGGATAGGATATGGAGCAGGGGACTGACAGCGACATAACCAATCACACTATGACAGACGCTCCACTTAGCACCAACTGCAATGTTTAATTTGAAATGAATGTAGTCTACTGGCAGTCTGGCACACGGGGGTGCTCGTATCGGCACCTATGGTAAAAGTGCTGTAGTCATTTGCTACACACCAAGGAGCTTTTCGGTCGCGGTCCAAGTTGAGCGCTTATCGCTCTCGTTATTGCGGCATGTCACGCGTCGTCACTACTTGTCGGCCCTCGTCTGCCAAATTTGGACAACTCAACATGTTTAATTGGCTGTGGGTGAATTAGTACACAAGAAAAACTGTAGTGAGGAAAGCAAGCAAAGTGTGAGAGGGCACACAGAAGGCTCCTCTTATTATTTATCTTCATCTCAACATGTCTTTTAAAAGCTCTACATATACTATATGTAAGGGTTAATGCCCAACAAGGTGTCCATCATCAGGAATCAATGGACGATCCTTCTGTCCTCCGCCAAAGTATTTGGATCAAATTACAGTGTTATTGTATTTACAAAAGGTACAAAGGTTATATGACGTCATCTACAGTACAGGCGACTGACCAAACGTAACGGAGCATAACCTTGAATGAAATGACAGATTTCTCTGGGTTTGAACTTTATTGTCAATATTTGGGAGAATGTAAGTACACAACTCAACAACATATAGAACATAGGTCGTGTAGGGGAGAAATGACAACTAGGACTGTAACTGCTAGTTGGGAATAGGTGACCATTGTGGTGCATCGGTAAGAATGCAGTCAAATGCTCTGATGTTCTTCAATGGATTTAATGCAGATGATTGTCTGTCTTCATGAGTGTATGTGTGTTCTACAATAAACAATAAAAAAGGGAAATATCAGCATACAAGTAAAAGACAACAGTGCTGACAGGATGCAATTAGTAAGGCTAATAAATGGTAATTAGTATAACTTTCACTCCAGGTATCTATAGCTGCTCATATCAAATAACCAAAGAATATACCAGATAACACACATCAGCTCCTTATTCAATCAAAAAGGAGCCTTCTCACTGCTGGGTCTCAGGAACAGCAGCCCAATCATAGTTCTCTACTACACAACCATTGTAAACACTGCAGTGTCATATGAGTACACATATAAACACAATAGTAATGTAACACTAATAATACTAGACATTAGCATGCCGCTAGCGAAATTTATGCTAACATACTGCATTTCAACTGAGTATCCCAGAACAGATAACATTTATATAAACCTAAGGCACCGAAAACACACATACGTAAACATTTACACCAATGTAGTCACATGTCTCTGAACGCACGCATTCACAGATGGCGACAGACGACAACGATACACCCCAGAAATATCTACGAAACTCATCAGCCAGCGCAAACAGGTGTCCTCTCTGTAACCCCAAAACAAAGGCTCTGATTGGCTGATCCCTGTTACCCCGACATAAAATAGATAACATATGTTTAAGGGAACTATTTCAGTTTCTGGTGCACAATAACAATAAAGATGCTGACACTAAAGTCTAACAGTGTTGAATCTAGAAGAATTTGAGATATAATCCGTCCGATATGGAAGGCGAGTTGTTCGGTTATCCTGGATTCCTACATTTTTCATTTGGGAAACAGTACAAATATGGAGTCCTGTGGTGTTAGAAAGAACTACACAGAGCTACTTAAGTTCACTTTGTAGGTACTTACAGGCCTACATTACTGAGTATTTTCATTTTATGCTACTTTTAATTGTACTTGACTATATTTTAGAGGGAACTATTGTAATTTTACTCTACTACATCTGACAGCAGTTCCTTTACATACAAAATAAACATGATCAGTTTGTTGTTAAAGCTCCACATTACAAGCTACAACAATGTCAATGAATCAGTAATACAAATAAGATAACAATTTCAAAGGGCCTACTCTGCATAACAAGTACTTTTACCTTAGATATTTTATTTTGCAGCTAAAACTTCCATACTTTTAATGAGGTCAAATTATACATGACTATGAAGGACTTTTAGTTGTAGTATTTGTACTGAAGTTGGGAATATTTCTTCCACGACAGACTGAAACTAAACTGCTGACTGTGTCGATGTTGGAAAGCTGCTGCTTTACCTCGCTGACTAACAACTGACAGCTCAAAGCAAGATAATATTTGTTTACTTGACATGAAAGTGAAATTACCCGCTCTTTTCAGCGTCTGAGCTTGTGAGCGGGAAAGCCGGCTGAACCATTGTTCACTAGAGGGGTGGGGGTGGACTGTGAGTTTGAAATTGGTTGTTTGGAGGGGTAACAAGTCTAAGTTGGTAAAATGACATATTTGACAATGAGAAATCTTTCTCCAAATATATTTTCTCATTTATTTAAAATCATTAGGGCAGCAGTCAAGATGTTGAAACATGATTAAAGTTGGTATCTTCCACCTCCGTCACTGCATCCAAAAAAAAAAAAATTCAAAATTTGTCTTCCCGCCACTCAGAGCTCTTTCAACTGTCAACAGACAACGTCACGAAAGAAGAAAACCATTTCAGCTGTAAAGAAAAGCACAAAGTGAGTACTAGATTATATTGTAACCATATAAAATATGTTTTTGCTTTCTTTTGTAAAATGAGATAAGATCAATACTCACAATAACAAACACAAAGCTTGTGGTTCAAAGATTACCTGTATGTTCTGGCGGTTAATGTTGATGTTTTAATGGTGACTAATATGACTTCATATTTGCTGTTCTCGTCTCTCTGTGTCAGAGATGTCGGATATTTCAGAGGAAGAGTGGAAGAAAGCTCTGACTTCCATAGTGGAGGATCTGGAGCCTGATCAGTACGTTAAGATGCTGGAATGTTTGGTCATCCCCAAAGGTCAGAGGTCTAGCACGTCCAGAGAAAAGATGCCTGGAAAAATCATTGAGCACTACGGACTACTAGACTCCATCTCTGAAATCGATAAAGCAATGGCTTACATACCGAGGAGGGACTCTACAGTCCAGGACCTGCTGCGCCCCTTTGTGGACAAACAGAGAATTGAAAAGGAGAAAAAGAACCAGGGTGAGCCATGATACAAGTTTTTGGTTTTGACTGAAAAGTATTCATTCCTGTTTGACTTTTGTAATGTTTCATTAGATCACAGAGGATGTAGAATAAGGTTTAATGCAAAATATTTAAAGAGTTAAAGCATGGGCGTCGGAGCCATTATATAGTCTGCCTTCCATTCTGAATTGGTTGCATTTCTCTGACATCAGTGTCAAATAAAATGAATGTCAACACAGCAGAAGTCAGGAGGCTATTTTGCCGAGGCTTAGCCCCGCCCAAGACGATTGTGATTGGATTTAAAGAAATGCCAATGAACCAGAGCAAGTGTTTCTCCCATCCAGAAATGCTGTGTGGAGTAGCCAGACCTTCCTCCGCAGGGCTGTGGTGGAAGGTCTGGCGATGCCCGAAATTGTGTGCAGAAAGCATTTTGTTACCAAGTCAAATATCCAAACGTTAGACTTGACTTACCTCTGCAGAACAAACTGAAAACATCTATCATGCAAGTCATTTCATACATTTGGGAGAATGGGCTCCATATCAGAACGTCACTCGACCACATGCTTTGGAACAGGCTGCAGTATTTGTGGACTTGTTAACTCTGTGTGCGATCTCATGCTGCACAGCAGAAGTCCTACTGGAATAGACTTTCAGACTTGGAATTTTAAGATTTCTCAAGAATGGCAAAAGACTGACCTGAGAAATGACGGACACAACAACCAAAAACTGAACAATGACGATCCGTTTGTGTTCTACACAAGAGTGACGCAGAACAAAATCTGTTTTCAAATCAAATTGACTTTTTTTTAATTTCTTTTTCAGGGAAGAAAAGAAAATGTGAGCAGGATGGAGAGGAAGAAGGGCAAGATCAGCCTAAAATCCTGGGTAATTTGTTGTTAATGCTACAATCAATGAAGGGAAACCGTTCTCTTTATTTCATATTTTTATCCATCATTTCTACCATGAAGTTGTACTTAATGGCTGGGATCCATGAACACAGTGACGTCACCCATCACACATTTAAGACCGTTCATCCAGATTATCTAAAGCATTGGTTCCCAAACATTTTGAAACTCTTAAAAGGTGCAGTATGAGTTCCTGCATGGTATCAGCGCAAATTCAGATAGCGTAGCGGATCAAGAAGAGATGGCTATGATTTGAGACAAAAATGAAATTGTGCTGAATCATGCAGGAACTCATAGTGCACCTTTAAGTCCTTGGCGACCCACATTAACACATTCAACCTTTACAGCTGAATTGATAGGATAACATTTTAATAAACTAACAGAACAAATCAGTATTAAGGGAAATTGCCCTTTTCTTAATAATTTATAATAACACAAAATGCAGTTGATGTTTTTAAACTTGCGCTGCCTGTATGCAGGTCATTCTTTAAACAGGAGGTCTCTTTTTGGGGGTAAAAGTCTGCTGATTACAGTTTTTCCACGATCGTTAAGACACTTTTTTCAATACTTTTAACAACTTTCCTAAACTCTTAACACAGTTAGCACAACATCTGTCAGTGTAGGCTGTACGATTAACACATTTCTTGTTACTTTGACACAAAATGCATCCAGTTAACACACATTTAAAATGCTTGAACTTCTTTTACACACAAGCTCCACCAAGACCAGAACAATGGATTATTATTGCCAAATTTACAAATGCTTTCACGCTGTATGTCAGAACAGATAACATCGTTCTTAACCTAACTTATAGGCTAAAGTCAAAGTGAACAGCTGATCGTATTGTAATTTGAAACACAAATATATCCCCTGCATTTTATACATGCACTTATTGAGAAACAGCTGATTGAAGTTATGCAAATAGATCGATCACAGCTGATTGACATCTAGGAAACACACTCAGCTGTTGAGGGTCTTTCAATCCCATGATCATATGGTAGGACAGTAAGAGAGGACCTATTGGAACAATATACTGTAGATGAACACAGAAAATAAGAAAGATGCCTAAATGAGGGAGAAGAAGTGGAGTACCAGGACAATTCTGTCTCTGTCTCCTTTTTTTCATACTCTGAGATGGTCATTCATTTTTTGTATTGAAGCTCTGCAGCAAAAGAAACTAAATGGTGGCCGGGTTGGTTCAGTGGTAGAGCAGGCACACGTATACTTGGAGGTTTATGCCTCGATGCAGAGGTCCAGGATTCAAATCCGACTTGCGACGATTTCCTGCATGTTGTCCCCCTCTCTCTCTCTCTCTCTTCCCCCCTTTCTCAACTAGCGGTCCTGTCAAATAAAGGCGGAAAAGACCAAAAAATATTTTTTAAAAACAATATGCATGCATTTACTAAACAAAACAAAAATGTGGAGCGGCTTCAAGAGAAACTTCAGTGTAAAACACAATCTATGATCGATACACTATACTACCGTCTATTATACAAGGGCAGACCTGACACATAATAATAATGTAGTTTCTGTAATTCCATGTGTAGTGTGTGTATGACATGCAGTGATTGTCTAAATGTTCCTGTTGGAAGAGAACATGTGTTAGTGTTTTGGAAGAATTACTAGATTTTGAGACATGATTGCATTGTTTTGGTAGACATAGTACATGGTGTTAGTGTATTATTGTATGTTGAAAGTCAGTGTTGGAGTTTAGTTTACAACGTGTGATTTTGAGAATGAAATGACCTGTCTTGCTAATCGTGTGTTGTAGGTGTGTTGGTGCGTTAAGAGTTTAGAAAACTTGTTAAAAGAATTGAAAAAAGTGTCATAGCGATCGTATAAAACTGTAATACCTGACTGAAGTTTGTTTCTCCTTTTAAAGATCAACAGAAGAGCAGCCAGCCTGACGAGGTAAGAGTTTGGAATGAAACTGGTTAGCCTCCCATTCGTTCTCACCCACCGACTAGGACTACAATATTAAACCCTTCCAATGATGGGCGTACATTTCATCTAACGGTTGTTAGTCTAACACAATTAGTAGTGTTTGTGTTGTAGTGTTTGTGTTGTAGTGTTTGTGTTGTAGTGTTTGTGTTGTAGTGTTTGTGTCGTAGTGTTTGTGTTGTAGTGTTTGTGTCGTAGTGTTTGTGTTGTGTTTGTGTCGTAGTGTTTGTGTTGTGTTTGTGTCGTAGTGTTTGTGTCGTAGTGTTTGTGGTTGTGTTGTTGTGTTTGTGTCGTAGTGTTTGTGTAGTGTTTGTGTCGTAGTGTTTGTGTTGTAGTGTTTGTGTCGTAGTGTTTGTGTCGTAGTGTTTGTGTCGTAGTGTTTGTGTCGTAGTGTTTGTGTTTGTGTCGTAGTGTTTGTGTTGTAGTGTTTGTGGTTGTGTTGTTGTGTTTGTGTCGTAGTGTTTGTGTCGTAGTGTTTGTGTCGTAGTGTTTGTGTCGTAGTGTTTGTGTCGTAGTGTTTGTGTTTGTGTTGTAGTGTTTGTGTTGTAGTGTTTGTGTTTGTGTTGTAGTGTTTGTGTCGTAGTGTTTGTGTCGTAGTGTTTGTGTCGTAGTGTTTGTGTTGTTGTGTTTGTGTCGTAGTGTTTGTGTCGTAGTGTTTGTGTTTGTGTTGTAGTGTTTGTGTTGTAGTGTTTGTGTCGTAGTGTTTGTGTCGTAGTGTTTGTGTCGTAGTGTTTGTGTCGTGTTTGTGTTGTAGTGTTTGTGTTTGTGTTGTAGTGTTTGTGTTGTAGTGTTTGTGTTGTTGTTGTGTTTGTGTTGTAGTGTTTGTGTTGTAGTGTTTGTGTTGTAGTGTTTGTGTTGTAGTGTTTGTGTTGTAGTGTTTGTGGTTGTGTTGTAGTGTTTGTGTTGTAGTGTTTGTGTCGTTGTGTTTGTGTCGTAGTGTTTGTGTTGTAGCGTTTGTGTTGTTTGTGGTTGTGTTTGTGTTTGTGTTGTAGTGTTTGTGTTGTAGTGTTTGTGTTGTAGTGTTTGTGTTGTTGTGTTTGTGTCGTAGTGTTTGTGTTGTAGCGTTTGTGTTGTTTGTGGTTGTGTTTGTGTTTGTGTTGTAGTGTTTGTGTTGTAGTGTTTGTGTTGTAGTGTTTGTGTTGTTGTGTTTGTGTTGTAGTGTTTGTGTTTGTGTTGTAGCGTTTGTGTTTGTGTTGTTGTGTTGTGTTTGTGTTGTTGTGTTTGTGTTTGTGTTGTAGCGTTTGTGTTTGTGTTGTTGTGTTTGTGTTGTAGTGTTTGTGTTTGTGTTGTAGTGTTTGTGTTTGTGTTGTAGTGTTTGTGTTGTGTTTGTGTTGTTGTGTTTGTGTTGTAGTGTTGTGTTTGTGTTGTGTTTGTGTTGTGTTTGTGTTGTTGTGTTTGTGTTGTTTGTGTTGTTGCGTTTGTGTTGTTGCGTTTGTGTTGTTGTGTTTGTGTTGTTGTGTTTGTGTTGTTGGGTTTGTGTTGTTTGTGTTTGTGTTGTAGCGTTTGTGTTTGTGTTGTAGCGTTTGTGTTTGTGTTGTAGTGTTTGTGTTGTAGTGTTTGTGTTGTAGTGTTTGTGTTGTAGTGTTTGTGTTGTTGTGTTTGTGTTGTTGTGTTTGTGTTGTGTTTGTGTTGTGTTTGTGTTGTTGTGTTTGTGTTGTTGTGTTTGTGTTATTGCGTTTGTGTTGTTGTGTTTGTGTTGTTTGTGTTTGTGTTGTTTGTGTTTGTGTTGTTGTGTTTGTGTTGTTGTGTTTGTGTTGTTGTGTTTGTGTTGTTGTGTTTGTGTTGTTGTGTTTGTGTTGTTTGTGTTTGTGTTGTGTTTGTGTTGTAGTGTTTGTGTTGTAGCGTTTGTGTTGTTGTGTTTGTGTTGTAGTGTTTGTGTTGTGTTTGTGTTGTAGTGTTTGTGTTGTAGTGTTTGTGTTGTTGTGTTTGTGTTGTTGTGTTTGTGTTGTGTTTGTGTTGTTGTGTTTGTGTTGTAGTGTTTGTGTTGTGTTGTTGTGTTTGTGTTGTTGTGTTTGTGTTTGTGTTGTTGTGTTTGTGTTGTTTGTGTTTGTGTTGTGTTTGTGTTGTAGTGTTTGTGTTGTAGCGTTTGTGTTTGTGTTGTTGTGTTTGTGTTGTAGTGTTTGTGTTGTAGTGTTTGTGTTGAACCGTCTCGGCCTCCGTAGTATAGATGTGTGTAGATGTGGAGCTATTTTATTTACTCATCTCTAATACAGACTTTTGATGACAGACTGTCATGACTAATCTATTCCTGACTCAGCATCATCTGTATTAGAGAAAAGAATTATTTCTTCTGATGTTCAAAGTGAATAAAACAGCCTTCCAGCCTACTTACTGATGCAACTTGTTCTCTCCCACGAGTCCCATCGGACTCTGTACGTTAACGTTAGTTTCTGCATTAAGAATTGTTTATTCAACGTGATATCATGACTTTGCGTAAACATACACGCCACTTTCCTAAAGCCAAGTGGCGTGTTATCTGTACGCATTTTGAGCTGTCCGCGTGCATGTCTACGCCGTGTACAGCGGACAGCAGTATGCAATGTCACAGCGTAAACATACACGCAAGATTACGTGTTATCGCGAGGCTACGGTTGGGTTTAGGAAAAGTCACACGCGAGTTGGGTTATGGAAAAGAAGAAACGGTTGTGATTAGGAAAAGAAGAACGGGGTTGGGTTGACACGTGGGACCCGATCCCCGGTCTCCTGGGTGAAAGTCCTGTGTTTGACCCGTCCTCCCCCCCGACCAACCTCACTATGTGGATTTTCGGCATTTCATACTACTCGCTACGGCGTTAATTCACACACAATCCCAAGGTAATGTAAGTCAATGGAGGCCAAACGGCGTTGATAAACACGCTAAAAAGGGAGTATGCGTCTTGATTACACCACACAACCAAATTGGCGTGTCATACATACGCCAATTCATGAGATCAATCTGGATTATTAATACCATTTTTGTTCTTTTGCAGGAGAGAAACATTCCTTTTTTGGTAAGTGCTTCTTTTTTTTTTTCTTCTTTCTTTCACAGCTCACAAGACACTTTTTCCTTTTTATGCCGCAGAAATCCATCTGTGATGTGAAACGGAGTGGAATTCTTGACACCGACATAATAATTGGGAAAGTTGTTCAGAAATCTGAACTACGCACATATAAAAACAAAGACAACAACTTCTTTTATCTGGCTGTTGCTGATAAGACGGCCAGCATTAAAGTGATGGTATATGGAAAAAGACGCTTCCAACAAATTAAGGAGGAGAGCTCCTACTTGTTCATAAAGCTAATAAAGGATGAGTATGGTGTTAAGGTTATTGAGTCAAGCACAGTGGCAGAGACAAGCCCTGTTGATGTCCCAGAGGAGCTTGAGACGGAAGCTCGGAAGCTAATTCATCCAGAAAGTCCAGTTTACTCCATTCAAGAAGCCAAATCATTTGATGACAAGACAGATGTGAGTGTGAAAGGAGAAGTTACAGAGGTGAGTTTCAACTGCACGTATTTGCTTTATGTCTACATAAGAGTTTGGTAACAGTTTGGTTTCTGCATAAAAAAAAAGTAAAATCTATACTTCTGTTGTACTCTAATTTAAGGACCAATATAAATGTATATGTAGCTTAACCCTTGTGTTGTCTTCCCGTCAACCTTGAACATTTTTTTTTTTTTCTCCAACGTTTGACGCCTTTTTTTCACAGTTTGTTTTGGCTTTTTCCAACGTTTTAAATTGTTAAATTTTTCTTCTACACATTTTCAGCGCTTATTTCTACATCACATATTTTGTGATACAAAACAAAAATTGAAAACGGGCCAATGTGACCCGAAGTCAACACAAGGGTTAAGGCCCTGACACACCAAGCAGACGGCAAAGGAATAGTGACGATGACCCGGCTGTGGCGTCGCCTCACGTCCCGTGTCTTCAAAAAGTTTCACTTGAACACACCGCAAAGACTAGACCCGATGGTCAACTACAACGTACAAAAGGGGAAACCGGATTTATATTTTGGCCAGTTTTGACAGCTCAATGTGTATTGGAATAATCAGATGAGGTTGAAAAATGAAAGAAAGCCTTCTGTGTGAGCGCTCAATAGGTGGTGATGGCACAGTGGATATGACCCATGCCTTTGGTGTGGGAGACCTGGGTTCGATTCCCACTGCAATACATCAACCAGTGTGTCCCTGAGCAAGACACTTAACCCCTAGTTTCTCCAAAGGCACGTGACCTTGGACATATGTAGTAATTGTAGTATTGTAAGTTGCTTGGGATAAAAGCGTCAGCTAAATGACATGTAATGTAATAATAGTTGTTGGCTTGCTTTCCTTACCACTGTTTTATTTTTTGTTCACTAATTCACTTAAGCTGAATTGCCAATCAGATGGATTCCGCTCACCCACGTATCTGATCGGCTGAAAAAAGGCAGACGGGCAACGAGTAGCAACGGTGTGTGACACACCACCAAAACTAAGGTCGGCTTAACTTGGTGTGTCAGGGCCTTAGATGAAGACTGATGTCCTTGAACATTCAATTTATAGAAATAAGGGGTGGAACTGAAACCTCAGGTTATGTAACATAAAATGAATATCAATCTGTTAATCGGTTTTGAATTAAAAGAAAATGGATCATGAAAAAGTAGCTCCAAATTACAACACATCCTCGTACCAAAATGACAAAACTTGTTGGTTGTTTGCCTATAAACTACATCATGTTTAAGACTGTTGTATTTAACATTGTGTAACGGTCAACGTCATTTCTGGGCTTCCTTTTTTTATCTTGTTTAATCCTGTGCCGTTAATTTGTTCAGATTTATCCTGTCAAAAAGACTAAGGTGAGCGGCCAACGGAAGTGGACAAAGAAGCAACATTTTCAACTTCAAGACGAGACCGATTCCATTGAGATCGTCATGTGGAGGGAAGCCACCGAGCAATGCAAAGGATTATCAGTCGGAGATGTCATTAAGGTTATCAACATGAAGACCAATAAGTACTTTGGAAACATATCGCTGAACTCAACCGTGTACACCAGAATTGAAAAGGTACCTGCAGTGATCTCCTCGCTCTACTTTTATAAAGCCACAAGTCAGCCATGTTTGTTTTTAAGTCTGTGGAGTGAGGCACGTCTAACAACATTACACCCTCCTCCTGCTAAGTTTATAAGCTGTTAAACACTTTTACTAAATGGTTTTAAATGTATTTTTCAGAATGTCTTTATCCTTGACTGTTAAATGTCAATCTGTCTGCAGGTTCAAAGTGTCGGCATCCAGAAAGGGAGAATTGAGATTATAGGGATTATAAAAGCCACTCAGAAGGAGACTCAACTAGTGGCAAACTTCAACAACAAGCCGCAACCATTTGTTGTGGCTTCTCGACTTTTGGCAAAGACGTTCAACATTAAAATAAAAGGAGATTTTGAAGAAAGTCTCCTCGATAAAATACCAATCTCAACAGATGCAGAAATTCAAGGAAATCAAATCACTAAAATTACAGCCGCTTAGAAGATGTGAGAATAACTTCAGGTTCAGGAATGTTTAAAACATACTGGCCCAATGTGGTAACACTCGGCAAAATCAATATTTGAGTTTAAAAAAATGGTTGATGATGGCTGATGTCTTTTTTTCTTATCTTATCTTTTTTCTTCTATGTATGTCTGTGCATTAAGATTAAAAAAAAGTGTAAGCAGTAATTTGTAATAAGACCCATTGATGTAGTTCTTAACAGATGGTGGTCTGTCTTAGGTCTAACATGTCACGTTTACTTTCTGTCCCATGCAACCTTAACCCTCGTGTTGCCCCTGGGGTCAAATTTGACCCGTTTCAAAGTTGTTGTTTTTTTTTATATCAGAAATATGGGAGATCGAAAAATAAGCGTAGAAAATGTCGAACAAGACCACAAAATGTTGGGGGGAAAACAGCGTAAAAAATATTGGAAAAAGCAGCTAAAACGTCTAAACGATAAAAATGTGTTTTGTTGTTGAAAAAAGCAACAAAAAATTGAGATAAGGACAACAAAAGTGTTTGTTTTATGGTCGAGGGAAAGACAACACAAGGGTTAAGACTGTGATCAATCTTTTTAGTCGGTAGCACCCGGACTTCAGAATGGTCTGCCTCTACCCTTAGTGTAATGTGGACTTTGACTGAGAACAGAAAAATACTTTGCACATCTATAACATGAGACAAGACCATTTTGCCTGACAAGTCTAGTACCGTAACGTTGCCAACTATATTTCCTGTTGCTCTGGTTTTTAAAAACATCTGGTCAAAGGACTACAGTTGAAAATGACTGGCCAACACTGGCAAATTAACAGAAATGTTGATTAATGTGTGTTGTCCTTTTAAATAAGACAGTGAGTTTCTTTGCAAAAATCAGATTACATACTGTACATTACCTTGTTACCTACATGTTTAGAAAGGCTGACCTGTCTTTGTCTTATTACTGAATTTTAATTGTGTATTATGTTTATTATGTTTATTATCTTTATTATTATCTTTATTTCATTGTAAAGCACTTTGAGATTTTATCGGTGAAAAGTGCATCATAAATTTGCGTACTTATTTTTGTTTTGGCGTTGGAAGTACGGGTGCAAATTTCCAACATGTTCTCACTCCCATCGCGCAAAATACGGACGTTTGGTCAGGTTATTATTGACGCTAAAAGACTCCTTTAGCGTCATATCTAAACGCGCTTGGTCGGGACAATTGGCGTCACTTGACACCGTTATGTTAAGGAAAAGGTCGTGGGTGGGCTTACGTTTCTATGACATGCTGGACAACAACAGGACGGTTGGGTTTAGGTAAAGAAGAACGGGACGGTTGGGTTTAGGTAAAGAAGAACGGGACGGTTGGGTTTAGGTAAAGAAGAACGAGACGGTTGGGTTTAGGAAAAGAAGAACAGGACGGTTGGGTTTAGGAAAAGAAGAACGGGACGGTTGGGTTTAGGTTAAGAAGAACGGGACGGTTGGGTTTAGGAAAAGAAGAACGGGACGGTTGGGTTTAGGAAAAGAAGAACGGGACGGTTGGGTTTAGATAAAGAGGAACGGGACGGTTGGGTTTAGGTAAAGAAGAACGGGACGGTTGGGTTTAGGAAAAGAAGAACGGGACGGTTGGGTTCAGGAAAAGAACGGGACGGTTGGGTTCAGGAAAAGAAGAACGGGACGGTTGGGTTCAGGAAAAGAAGAACGGGACGGTTGGGTTTAGGAAAAGAAGAACGGGATGGTTGGGTTTAGGTAAAGAAGAACGGGACGGTTGGGTTTAGGTAAAGAAGAACGGGACGGTTGGGTTTAGGAAAAGAACGGGACGGTTGGGTTTAGGTAAAGAAGAACGGGACGGTTGGGTTTAGGAAAAGAAGAACGGGACGGTTGGGTTTAGGTAAAGAAGGACGGGATGGTTGGGTTTAGGTAAAGAAGGACGGGATGGTTGGGTTTAGGAAAAGAAGAACGGGACGGTTGGGTTTAGGAAAAGAAGAACGGGACGGTTGGGTTTAGATAAAGAGGAACGGGACGGTTGGGTTTAGGTAAAGAAGAACGGGACGGTTGGGTTTAGGAAAAGAAGAACGGGACGGTTGGGTTCAGGAAAAGAACGGGACGGTTGGGTTCAGGAAAAGAAGAACGGGACGGTTGGGTTCAGGAAAAGAAGAACGGGACGGTTGGGTTTAGGAAAAGAAGAACGGGACGGTTGGGTTTAGGAAAAGAAGAACGGGACGGTTGGGTTTAGGTAAAGAAGAACGGGACGGTTGGGTTTAGGTAAAGAAGAACGGGACGGTTGGGTTTAGGAAAAGAACGGGACGGTTGGGTTTAGGTAAAGAAGAACGGGACGGTTGGGTTTAGGAAAAGAAGAACGGGACGGTTGGGTTTAGGTAAAGAAGGACAGGATGGTTGGTTTAGGTAAAGAAGAACGGGACGGTTGGGTTTAGGAAAAGAAGAACGGGATGGTTGGGTTTAGGAAAAGAAGAATGGGACGGTTGGGTTTAGGTAAAGAAGAACGGGACGGTTGGGTTTAGGAAAAGAAGAATGGGACGGTTGGGTTTAGGTAAAGAAGAACGGGACGGTTGGGTTTAGATAAAGAGGAACGGGACGGTTGGGTTTAGGTAAAGAAGAACGGGACGGTTGGGTTTAGGAAAAGAAGAACGGGACGGTTGGGTTCAGGAAAAGAACGGGACGGTTGGGTTCAGGAAAAGAAGAACGGGACGGTTGGGTTTAGGAAAAGAAGAACGGGACGGTTGGGTTTAGGTAAAGAAGAACGGGACGGTTGGGTTTAGGTAAAGAAGAACGGGACGGTTGGGTTTAGGAAAAGAAGAACGGGACGGTTGGGTTTAGGAAAAGAAGAACGGGACGGTTGGGTTTAGGAAAAGAAGAACGGGACGGTTGGGTTTAGGAAAAGAAGAACGGGACGGTTGGGTTTAGGAAACGTGACACGTGGGACATGATCCCCGGTCTCCTCGTGAAAGTCCTGTGTTGTTTGACCCATCCAGCCCCCAACCAACCTCCTTATGCAGTTTTTGGGCTTTCATACTACTCGCTACTTAGTGCTACGTCATCTTCAAACGCCGTGTAGCTGCTGCTCTCCCCGGTGCGTTCTACACACACGCTGAACGGTGCTTTTTACATCGTATCGGACGCTGACAGCCACTGCCCAAACGTCCGGATTTTACGAGTTCGGAGTGAGAACGGGTTGAAAATTCTCAGTGTCAGTTCTGAGTTATGTACAAATGCTTTGTATTATCATATATGTAACTGTTAAATATATAAGAACATTGGATCCAATATCAGAAAGATCAATTGAATGTTCTCAAATCTTGATCTTGAAATAAACAGCAAAGAAAATGAGTTCATTCAATGTGTTCATCACTTTAATGGTTTAGCATGTAAGCTCATTTTTACTATATATTCCTATTTCTAATCCAATCAATAAGTTCTGTTTTAATCTATAATACAGTCTGATTTTTTGTTAATTATATTTTTCAAGTAGAAGTATAACGTAGCAGCATTTTAGGTCGTGTGAACAGGCTTTTGTTTGTTGAAAAAGTAGATCTTAAATTAACTTTTTGTGATAAATATTCATGAGTGGTTTGTGTTCCTTGGTTTAGCAAAAAAATATTTGATTTATCCTTTAACTGCTTTCACTTGTCCCTTGTTTTCCCCCCAGGTTTATTTAATTGCTAGTTCTCCTCTCCTAGACATAGGACATAACACAAGTAAAGTAGAAATACCTCAAAACTGTAAGTAGCCTACAGTACTTGAGTAAATGTACTTAGAACTTCCTTAGGAGAAACTGCAAACTGTCGATGTTAGAAAGCTGCATCAGCTTGCTTCCCAATTGACAGCACACAACAAACATACTGTAGTTTTAACTTTGTCCACACAGCATGAAAGTGAAAGTACAGCTTTGATTGTGGGCTAAACCATTGTCACTGGAGGGGGGGGGGGGGGGGGACTGTGAGTCTGAAACAGGATGTTATGAAGGATTAACAGTCAGAGTTGGGAAAAAAATCTATGTGATGATGAAATATCCACATATATATTTTAGCAGAGTGGGGAGCAGGATATAAAACATGATTTAAAGTTGGTTTCTGCCACAAACAAGTTCAGACAAAGTGTCTTTGTTCCACTGAGAGCCCATTTTACTTCCTCTTATCTACTTTCAAAGAACGAAACGGTCGGTGGTTGAAGAGAAGAACAAAGTGAGTATTCATTCATTGACTTTGTTGCTAGTGTCTTTGGAAAAATTTATTATTAATTATTACTACCTATCTATCTAAACTTGTGGTCTGAACAAGGAAAAAAGGGGAAGAGTCTGAGAGGAGATTAGCAGCATGTTCTGCCTGTTTACACTCTGATTTCTATGGTGACTGATATGAATCACTAGAAGCTGTTCATCTGTCCCATGAAGAGGCTGATAATAAGGACTGCACACGGCTCACTGTTTTTGTACATTACTGTTCTGCTTAGTGTACATTAATCAACAGACAGTAAGTTGTAGTTTGTCAATAAAAGTCAGAATATGGAGATTTAAACAGGCTGTAGTTATGGCTGCTCCCATAAGCAGTTATTATTCTCATTCTTCTCAAAGCATTTCAGGATAACCATGCGGTAGACTACAGACAAAGCAAATCACAGAACTAACCAAAATGTTTCTCACATTTCAAGTCAGTGCTTGAAGTGCTAACCCTGCCAACACCTGTGACGGGTCACCTTAACGTTGCCACGTGTTGCTAGAAAAGGACTAACTGCCTACGATAAAACTGGTGTTGTGCAAGTAATTGCTCCCTGTGGGAGCGCCCTGTGCCTATTATAATCCATCCAGTCCTTTTCCCACTTGCCTTAAAGTGATAGCAGCTTCTACTCTGTGTTTGAATGTTTTTTTCTGCCTCAAAATGACCTGATTTAATAAATAGGGTTCATATCTGACCGATTGTAGTCCAAACAGGACTTTTTACCTGTTCAAATACCTTTTTAAAGAGCAATACATTACGTAACACTTTCTCTTTTGCTGAGTTTTGCATGCCTGTGGCCAATTTGCATCCTCTTCACGGGCAGCTAGGACATGATCTACTACCAAGTCTAGTAAAACATTCAAACAGTATAGACTTCAGATCATTTAGCACCACCGATGAACCTGGTAAAGAAGTTATATTGTATTTAAATAGTACTCAAGCCTACCAAATCATCTGATAATCTTAAGTTTAGTTAACTAAAATGTGTAATTGAACCTGTTTTTCAGCTTTGTTCTCCTTGTTGTAGGTTGTGTTTCTATCTTCGTTCTCGGTAACACTGAGAGCAACTTAAAACCGGAAAATATATGTGTTCACATATTTAGCAAATACATCTGATTCTTTTGCTCACAGCCTCAAAAAAATGATTACTTTTCAAAATGTCTTACAGAATGTTATATATAAATGTGTATTATTTTTACACTCTTTCATATCTAGAGGAAAACCATCAGCACAATAGCTGTAGTTTTCTTATCAGTGGAAATAGGATCGGCAAAATAAATGCTGCATTTATAGAATTAGTCGTTTGCACTTTACAATGTTGATTACTTAGAGGCTATTCAAATATAAATCAACCAAACTACTTTCACCGGAAGAGTTTAAAAAATATTATTTGGTATTTTCTGCCCTGACAGTGGCACCACATTCTCACTCCCATCGCGTAAAACACTGATGCTTGGTCAGGTGCCTTTGGCGTTGCTATTAGAGCCCTGCAAGCCCATTCGGGCCGGGCTCGGGCCGTTTTTTTCTTTTTACAGATTGGGCTCGGGTCGGACTCGGGTTTATTTTAGCTTCTCTCCTCATTGTGCCCATAATATTCGTGCAGCAGAGCACACGTCACAAAGTGTGTATGAAAATGTGTTATATTGATTATATTATAAATATTATACATCGCCTAAGAAAGTAACACAAACGCAACACGCATACATGCACGCGCGTCACTCACGTGCATTCAACAGGTGACACTGACACATACAGTTCAACGGATTTTTATTTATTTTATTAATTTTATTTAACATTAGCCAGTTGGCGAAGAGTTATTTACATCTAGAGAGTGCGAGTCAGAGAGAGAGCGCATCAAAGAGCGCGCGCGTCAGAGAGAGCTTAACAAGTGATTGATGTTGGTCACGGGTCGGGTTGGGCTCGGGCTGATAAAAAATGCAGGCGTTGTCGGGCTGGGGTCGGGTAGGGCTTGAACACCACGGGCCGGGTTAGGGCTGGAGTTTTTGGCCCGTGCAGGGCTCTAGTTGCTATTGACGCTAAAAGTCTCCTTTAGCGCCATATCTAAACGTGCTGGTTCGGGACTATTGTCGTCACTTTTGGCTCAGTTGGGTTTAGGAAAAGATTGTGGGTGGGCTTATAAAGGGTATATGTGACACGCTGGACAAGAACGGAACAGTTGGGTTTAAGAAAAGAAGAACGGGACAGTTGGGTTTAGGAAAAGAACAACGGGACAGTTGGGTTTAGGTAAAGAAGAACGGGACAGTTGGGTTTAGGTAAAGAAGAACGGGACAGTTGGGTTTAGGAAAAGAACAACGGGACAGTTGGGTTTAGGTAAAGAAGAACGGGACAGTTGGGTTTAGGTAAAGAAGAACGGGACAGTTGGGTTTAGGTAAAGAAGAACGGGACAGTTGGGTTTAGGTAAAGAAGAACGGGACAGTTGGGTTTAGGTAAAGAAGAACGGGACAGTTGTTTTTAGGTAAAGATGAACAGGGCAGTTGGGTTTAGGTAAAGATGAACGGGACAGTTGGGTTTAGGTAAAGATGAACGGGACAGTTGGGTTTAGGTAAAGATGAACGGGACAGTTGGGTTTAGGTAAAGAAGAACGGGGCAGTTGGGTTTAGGTAAAGATGAACGGGACAGTTGGGTTTAGCAAAAGATGAACGGGACAGTTGGGTTTAGGAAAAGAGGAACGGGACAGTTGGGTTTAGGTAAAGAAGAACGGGACAGTTGGGTTTAGGTAAAGAAGAACGGGACAGTTGGGTTTAGGTAAAGAAGAACGGGACAGTTGGGTTTAGGTAAAGAAGAACGGGACAGTTGGGTTTAGGTAAAGAAGAACGGGACAGTTGGGTTTAGGTAAAGAAGAACGGGACAGTTGGGTTTAGGTAAAGAAGAACGGGACAGGTGGGTTTAGGAAAAGATGGTGGGTGGGATTATAAAATTAACGTTTCAGTGATACGTGGGACAATAAGACATGAACCCCATTCTCTGTGTTGTTTGATCCAACCTCCCTACGTGGCTTTCATACTACTCGCTACCATTGTCGCTCTTAATACTAGGTCATCTTCATTCGCCCAGAAGCTGATGCTCTGCCCGGTGCGCTCCATGCAGACGCTGAGGTGTGCTTATTGCGTCGTATCTGACGCTGAGAGCTACTGACCAAGCGTCCGTATTTTATGAGTTGGGAGTGAGGACGGGTTGACAGTGGAGCCTGGACCTGAATCGACTCTACAGTGGAGGCCTGCAGCTAGACCCCACTTGGCATTTCTGTTTACTTTGTCCTGCCGCTCTTATAACAAAATTTAAAATGGATACTGGATTTTTTGTGTGAAAATCACAGATGATAAACAAAGACATTAAAACATGAGACTCCACATGTTGGCTGTTATAGTAGCTCAGTGTGGACTGGAAGGAGTGAAAACTTTTTTTCCGATCATCGATTAAAAGCTGTATTGAGAATAATCAGTAATGATAAGTCTTTATCAAAACTATATTTATATCTTCAGATTGGAAAAGAACGAACGACAAGAACATACAATTAAATACAGAAGTTCTCTCTGAGGCGGAAATATGAATAATTATATATTTAATCTGGTTAAGCAGTCAGTGTGATGTTTGAGTTGTTTCCTCTTTGCTAGAGTTCTGTTTTTAATTTGCAAAACATGTTGTTGTTCATTTGTCTCTCTGTGTGTTGCAGATGTCATTGATGCTTTTGGAGGAAAAGTGGAAAACAGACCTGAGCTCCATCCTGGAGGAGCTGACCGAACCACAATTCAGAAAAATGCTGTTTAATTTGGTCAAAATCCCTCAAGGAGTGAAGACTGGCAAGGCCAGAGAAGAAATCCCTGATTTAATTGTCCAATACTACGGGACAGAAGAGTCCATCTCTGTAATCGATAAAGAAATGAAGAATATACCAAGGCACGACGCTGCAGTCCAGGTGCCACTGCGTCCCTTTGTGGAGAAACTGAAGAAACAACGGCAGGGAAAAAAAGGTGAGTTGATAAGATTAAGCGATATGTAATCGATATACACCTGCTAATGTTTTGATACTACCTCGGTCGAGGTTCTAAGCGAGCTGAGCTGATACTAGAAGGTGAAGTTCTTTGACAGAATCGTCAGTAGCACCAAAGGAGACATCTTGCACAAACTTACAAATTTAAAAACCCATCCTAACGTCAAAAGCGGCCACAATTGTTTTTATATTGACAAGACCTAGATTATTAAAAATGGCAACACAAAAGTACACTGTAGACGTTTGTTTGCCAATTAAAATGATCTAGCAAGTGTTGCGTTAAAGATGATATAGGAGCAGAGTATAGTTTATTATTGATGAACACCTTTTGTGGTCACTTACAGTAATCGGGTCACCTGGTGTAGGAGGAGAGAACAATAGGGATGTCATCTGTTAACCTGTGTGGTTGGGGCAATAGAGAGAGGGGGTAATGGGTGAAGTCTTATTTTTGCTGACTGCTGTTCAACGCACTTCATCATATGACTTCTGGAAACCCTTTGTATGCCATTGAAACATGGAAGGTCTTGGATACACAACCTTGTTAGCTTCTACTGCAAATAAATGTACAAAACGCAGTCAATGGCGGCCAAATTGTAGTTTCAGATAGTCACCCTACACTATCCGCAGTGGAAAACCAAAAGAGAAAAGTACCAAATGTGAGTTGAGTCGAACCATGAAGTAGAACATATAATAAAGAGTAGCCCCTGTTGAGTAGCTACTACAGAACATGCAGTATATGATGCATAAAAAAGACTGAACTTAAAAAGGCAGAAATATAAAACACATTCACTCTGCCATTTCTGAAAAACGTTAAATGAGAAAAGCATTTTCAATTTGTGTTCGTTTACCTTTTGAATGTCTTTTTCAGGGACGACAAGAAAACTTTCAATTGACTCCGGATCAGTGGCCAAAAAGCTCAAACTTGCAGCTGGTAGGTCAACTGAAGGAAATCAACCATTATGACTGGGTGACGAACATGAAGTATCACTTTAATAGATAGGCAGATGTATCTGATAAGCTTCTGTTGAACTGATGAGCTTCATAATGAATAGTAACCAAATTCCACCAAGCAAACCATGTTCAAGATCACTAATATTCAAAAAATAAAAAAGTTTTACCTTAAAACCATCGACTGTGTGCAACAACGCTGATGTTTGTTTCTTCTTTTTAAGATCAACTGAAGAGCTGCCAACCTGACCAGGTGAGAAAGACAAATGTTAATAATACTACACCCTGATGCTGTGCACAAATGTTTTTATTTTTATTTTATTTATTAGATATATTATATAATACATATAAAAGTATTCCTTTTTACTCTCTTCTCTTGTATCTAGATGAAAACCAAAAGCTCAAACAGCGAGCTTTACAGTGACAGTACAATATGTTGTGTAGACAATCAACAGATCAGACTTATGTTATTAAACTATTAAAAATGAACTAGAGGAATTCATTCTACGGTATGTTAAGTGATTTAATCTTGTGCTTTGTTCAGATGGACCCTGTTAAAGCTGCGAAGCCCAAAAAGAAGCCCAAAAAGAAGACAGAAAAGCAAGATTCATCCCTGAAACATCAAGCATCAGCTTCAGCATCAATTCATGTAAAAAGAAATTAGCAATAGTTTAATAAGACTAATTATACAACAAGTAGATCCGACCAGACAATCCGATTGGTCGGCTAGACAATTACAACGTGCTGACTTAATAAAGAGTATTAGAATTAAATATCTGCACTTCAAAGGATTCTTGGCACTGCAAATAGTAGATTTATAGAAAAAAGAAACTTACCTGAAGATCCCACAACAACTTACTGTACTTTTAGGAGTTTTCAATCCCATCGCATGGTCTTAAAAGTATGAATAGATACATGTAGTAGGTCACACAGGCCCATTCGCATTTAAATGATACGAGTGCACTTAACCCTTGTGTTGTCTTCCTTTCAACATTGAAAAAAAACTTTTTTCTGACAATTTGTTTTTGCTTTTTCCAACGTTTTAAATGTTAACATTTTTCTCCACACATTTTCAGCGCTTATTTCTTTTTCTATATAAAACAAAAATCTTAAAAAGGGCCAATGTGACCCGAAGTCAACACAAGGGTTAAGAAGTCTACATGACATCATCGCCTACATCCTGTCGTCAGCCCCTACATCCCGTCCTCTACGACAACATGTTCCACAGACACTCAACAGAGCATTACGAAATGAAATGAATGAAAATGAACAAGAGGAATTCTTTGTAATGGGGTTTTGATCTTGTGATTTGTTCAGATGGATCGTGTTGGAGCCGTGGAGACTGAAAAGAAGACAGAGGAGCAAGACTCGTCCCTGAAACCAGTTGAATCCAGAAAAACCTTCCAGGTAGCAAGAGACAACTCTGTTCTACTGATGCTAACATCTGTTTGAAATGTCTTTGACTTTCACATCAAGTCAACGGCTTATTTGTTAAGTTTCGAAGCAGAATGGGACGATTCAAGGTTCAACTACTTCCTAATCATCCCTTCAAAAGCATTTCAAATATCCATAAAATAAAACCATAGACATAATCAAACATTCTATAATAAAGACCATTAGATGTTACTATCATCTCTGTATATGTAATATGTATATATCTGTATAATATTATGTGGTTCGCAAATAGAGATAAATCTTCCTCTTTTTCAACTGCAACTCCAGGCGGAGTTGTGTCAACACAACATGATGCCGACGGTGAACTCGTTTTGCAGACAGTTAGTTGTTGGTGTTGATATACGTTTTCTATCAGTTTATATCTGGCCTAACACAACTGTTTGGTAAGTTTTCTACCTCTGGCACACACTTTGCCGTTAACTTTGATTAACGTTATATTACTAGCAACAAGCCAGTCGTCATTGTGACAATGCTAACATTACTACAATGCTACTACTACTAAAACAAATATATATAAAAACTCACCAGGTGTACCAACTGCTTCGACAACCCTCTGCCAAGCTAGCTGTTAGCATCCATGTAGTTATACATAGACGTATCTTAAAGTAAGCTATAGGGAAATCATGATCTTTTAATTTGCACGTACAGCATGTGCGCATACACGGCAGGATATAGGAGGCATGTTCGCAAGTATGCCCTCTCATTGGCTACCGCTCTGCAAAAGTTGACTTGGAGTCAACTTTGGGAGAGCGGGGAACATCTTTCGCCGCCGTCTGCGTAATTCACTCATGCCGCTGTTCTCACAGGGAATGAATGAAATTGCTCTGCTCTGCTGTTATTGTGGAAACCCAGCGCAATGCAGACACTTTGGGAACCACTAAGTTATACAACTACTTTATCGGAGCGATTTTTGTACACTGTATACTTTAAGCTCATCTCAAACCTCTACTATGAATGTCAATCTGTCTTTATTCAGGTTCCAAGTGCTGCTGTCCAGACTGGGAGGATTCAAATAATGGGAATTAAAAAGTCCAATAAGACGAACACTCACCTGGTGGTAGAGTTCAACAAGCGAAAGCGGAGTGTGTTTGTGACAACTCGACTTCTGGCCAACGCATTTGGCCTCAAAGTGGAGGATGACTTTGAAAGGAGACTCCGCTATCAAATGCCGCTCACAGCAGAAGCAAAACTTCAAGGAAAAAAAGTTACGGATATTAAAAAGGTGAAAAAGACATTTGTAGAAGGCGAATGCGGTTAAGTACTGTCGTTGCTGTACTGGAAGTCCATCTAACTGTGTTTAGTCAAGATGGTGCTTTTATTTTAAGCTTTGTTAAGAAAGTTAGGCCAATGACGGATTAAACTATGATGGCAGCGTTTGAGATGCAATTATATACAAAAGAATACACAATCGTCTGGGAATGAATCTATTCTATATATATCTAATGGAATTTCTTTTTGCTATTTCTGTCACGTTTGTTTGGCACCTTACTAATTCCACATTTTTCAACGTACCAACTTTAGTAGAACATCAAAACATTCAGCTCAATCAGGACATTCTGGCTATTATACCGACTTTTCATGACTTTCATAATTTCCGAAATATTCAATGTTTTCCAGGCAATTTTCCCCATTTAAATGAAGACAATGTTCAAAACTGAAACATTCACACTTTTTCATACACTATCTCCTTAGTCATAATTTCAGCTAGAATCGCCATTCCAACTTCGAAACGTTACAAATATTACGTACATTGTAGGTATTATTCAACTTTCAAGTCCCATTCAAACTTTTTCACATATTCAACCGTCTCCTAAGATTAGAATTTTTTTTTTTTATAGATTTTTGCCCACCTATTGGTGAAGTTAGGGTGGTGTTCTTATTGTGTTGTTTTGTGTCTTTTTCAGAGATGGGTTACTCAGTAACTACCAGTGGGTGGTTGGATGCACGACCCTTGTACCACTGTCCTGTCCTTTCTTTTTCTGTTTGTTTTTAATAAAAGAGCCCCTTATGGGGCTAGATTTTTACATTGGTGTCTATTGGAACAGCTAGAGGGGTGTCATCACACATTTGAGTGGAAAGGAGCGTAAAGAACTTCTGAAAAACTTGTTTATGACAATGAATTAGAGAAATTCTTTCTGTTTAATCTTGTGGTTTGTACAGATGGATCCTGTTGGAGATGTGAACCCTGACCAGAAGACAATAGAGCAAAATTCATCTCTGAAACTAGCTGCACCCTCCAATACCTTAAAGGTAGCAGCAGGGACATCTCTTTCTCGTTCTTTGGGAACTTTGTGAACCACTGGATTCCACAACTACTTTATCCATTTGATTTTTGTACTGTACTTTACATCTCGTCTCACGCCTTCACTATGAATGTCAATCTGTCTTTATTTAGGTCCAAAGTGCTGCTGTCCAGACTGGAAGGATTCAAATAGTTGGAATTAAAAAGTCCAATAAGACAAACACTCACCTGGTGGTGGAGTTCAACGGCAGGACACGGAGTGTGTTTGTGACAACTCGACTTCTGGCAAACACATTTGGCCTCGAAGTGGAGGATGATTTTGAAAGAAGACTCCGCTATCAAATGCCGCTCACAGCAGAAGCAAAACTTCAAGGGAAAAAAATTACAGAGATTAAAAAGGTGAAAAAGACATATCTGTAGAAGGTGAACATGGTTTACTTTGAGTACTGACATTGCTGTACGGGAAGTCCACCTAACTGTTTAGTTACAGATTAATCGACGATGGCAGAGATCGAGATGCATCTGATTTATAAAAGATAACGGTCTGTTAATGAATGAATGTTAAGGAGACTGAAGAACATCACAGATTATCTACTCCGTGTTTGGCTTGATAATGTATTTCTGTAACCGTCACGAAACAATCTGATCACACTCTCTCCAAACTTAGCCTACCTTTGTTTTTGGTGTTTATAAAACAATAACAATCGTACCGATATGAATTGTAGTTGCACCCAAACTTGTGAAAATTAGAGGACTTCTGTCTAATAGTGTATTAATCTTGTGGTTTTTGGTCAGATGGATTCTGTTGGAGCTGTAACAACTGAACAGAAGACAGAATAACGATGTGTACTTGAAACCAGCCCAATCCTCCAAAACCTCCAAGGTAGCTGCAGGGGCGTCTCGGTTTGACTAGTCTATATCCTTGACGTTCCACTTCCGGGATTGCTCCGGTGCCGCAGGAAATTCCGCCGGATGCGTGCATTTTCCGTTTCCTTCCTCTTTCTTTGTGTTGGAATTTTAGATTCTGTGGATTTATGAGGACTTGACTAAACGAGTTTTCTCTCGCATGACTATTTTGCAGCGACTCTGTGCGGAGTTTAGCTCTGCCCAAGACGATTGTGATTGGTTTAAAGAAAGGCCATTAAACCGGAGCATCCCTGACTGCTATGTGGGGTAGCCAGACCCTCCTTCAGAGTGCTTTGGAGGAGGGTCTGGCAAAGCGAGACTACGGTTTTACTGATGTTTGGTTTTCATCTTGGTTGTTGTTCGCTTTATTAGTAGGATAAGACAATTCCAGGTGCAACTCCTTTGTCCATTAAAGCAAATAAACTACATCCTAATCAACCAACGCATTTGAAAAAAAAAAAAAATAATTCACAAACTGTTAAAGACAGATTACTCTGGTCTCTGCTCAGTTTATAAGCCGGTGAATATTTTAATTCAATTCAATTTTATTTATAGTATCAAATCATAACAAGAGTTATCTCGAGACACTTTACAGATAGAGTAGGTCTAGACCACACTCTATAATTACAGATAGAGTAGGTCTAGACCTCACTCTAGAAGTAACAAGCATTTCTGGGACAGGATGTACATAAAAGGAACCAAAAGAAAAGAGAGAAGAGAGCAGTTCATTGTGTCATAAGAAGGAATGAACTTCCCTGGCAGTCTAGAATTATAATAGCATAACTAGGAGAGGCAGGTTAAAGAGAGGAGCCTGGTCGGGCTAGAACTCTCCCCAACCGGATCGGGCTGTACTGGCCTGCCTCCCCCTACTCGCACTATAGTATTGATTATTTGATAGATAAATCTGATGACTACGGTTTTTACGGTTCGCAAACAGAAATTATGCATTATTGTACAGTACTTTTCATTTTGCCCGACCTTTACTATGAATGTCTTTTTTTCAGGCTCAAAGTGCTGCCATCCAGACTGGAAGGATTCAAATAATGGGAATTAAAACATCAAAAAAGAAGAAAAAGAACAAAAAGCTGGTAGTCGAGTTCAACGGCCAGATGCAGACGTTTTTTGTGACAACTCAACTTCTGGCAAACGCATTTGGCGTCAAAGTGGACGATGATTTTGAAAGGGGACTCCGGTATCAAATGCCGCTCACAGCAGAAGCAACATTAAATGGAAATAAAATTACATACATTAAAAAGGTCTAAAATAAACATTCAGTACTACAGTCGCTGTGGTGCTCTTAAGGCGCTGACACACCAGCCCGATAATCGGCCGTCGGACCGTCTGGCGAGGTCGGTGACTCGAGTCTGTTCGGTGTGTTCCGTGCCGTCGTCAGTCGGAGGAGACGTCGGCCTTCATTTGGGCCAGTGGGCAGTCAGACTCAATGACCAATCTGATTGGTGGAGTGCTAGCCCCTGACTAGCAAATCAGTGCACTTATGTTAAAACACTTACCGGAAATGATGAGCGGGATGGGAGTGACGAACGCCTCTCAAAATCTGACAAAAGTCTTTCAAACTGACCTTTGTCGATCAAAACAAAATAAAAAAAACAGATTCAGCAACTGCACGGCCAATTCCTCGTTTCGGGGAACTATTTTCGTAAAATATGAGATTGTATTCCGAACGAGCCTCCATTATGAAATTTGGGAGAAGCCAGACCCACGTGACGCATTCGTCATTTCCGGTTTTTATTTTTTGGGCGACAATACAGATTAGCGCCGCCCGCTGTTATGGAGACGTATTACGTCTCGCGCACGCACAGAATGTATGCTCAAAACGGCGTCGCTTCAGTGTGTTCCAAGGCACTTTTTTGACCTTCGGGAGCCGACTGATCAGTCCGACTGCCTTTTCTGCAGACAGTCGGGTTGGTGTATCAGGGCCTTTATTGTTGGTGTATCAGGGCCTTTATTGTTGGTGTATCAGGGCCTTTATTGTTGGTGTATCAGGGCCTTTATTGTTGGTGTATCAGGGCCTTTATTGTTGGTGTATCAGGGCCTTTATTGTTGGTGTATCAGGGCCTTTATTGTTGGTGTATCAGGGCCTTTATTGTTGGTGTATCAGGGCCTTTATTGTTGGTGTATCAGGGCCTTTATTGTTGGTGTATCAGGGCCTTTATTGTTGGTGTATCAGGGCCTTTATTGTTGGTGTATCAGGGCCTTTATTGTAAGTTGTAAGTGTTGTTTTGCGTCTTTTTCAGATATGGGTTACACCCAGTAACTACCAGTGGGTGGTTGGCTGCACGACCCATGTACCAATGTCCTGTCCTTTCTTTTTCTGTTTGTTTTTAATAAAAGAGCCCCTTATGGCAGTTAACCTATTCCCGACGGTTGAGGCCTTTTTAAATGGAAGCCTGTGCGGTATTTTGGACTACAAAGCTCCAAGAACTATGGAATCAGAGGAATTCAACTAGGAACGAAGAGTTTTGTTTTAGCCGCATCTGAAGAACTGTGAAGAAAATTAGAGTAATGACAGATATAAACGACGATAGCAGCTATGGAGATGCAATTAATGTACTAAAGGAAACCGCAGTCTTTTGCGAATGAATGTTAAGGAGATTTAACACCACAGTTCATCTACTGAGTGTTTGATCGTTTGGTTTGATGATTCATTTCTATAACCGTCACAAAACAATATGAAAATAGTGTAATTTCTTTCATTGCAGGCTCTGCAAACTTAACTTGTCTTTGTTTTTTAAATGTTTATAAAGCTATGCGATCTACCTGATATGAATTGTAGTCGCTCCCAGAACTTATTTTGTTAAATAAAGCAGCCGTGACGTCTGTTTGACCAATCAGCGACAGTCAATAATTAAATGTAGTTCTTCAAAAGGTTCTTGGCCCCATTGCTGGAGAAATGATCCGTTATATATATATATATATATATATATATATATATATATATATATATATATATATATATATATATATATATATATATATATATATATATATCATAAATGAAAGCATCGAGAGCTTTTTGATCAAGTAGATAATCTTACTATTTGCATACTATATCACTATTTGCATTAAACTTTTCAAAACAATGAATCATGTTCAGCACAATTACTTTAAAGTGGTGCAGTGCTTCAGAAAGTTGAGTTACTAGATAAGTTATTTTTATGTTTTATTTTGTGATTTTAATTGTGCACTGTGTATTAATATGTTTCATAGTGTGTTTTATGTAAAGCACTGTGCGCTATATAAATACATTTTGCTAACTTAACTTGGATGTTGAGATTGTTGACTGAAGAGTCTAAACATTTGTATTAAATGGTTTTACATGTATCTTCAGAATGTCCTGAACCTTGAATCTTAATGTCAATGCATGCAGGTTCAAAGTGCCAGCATCCAGAATGTGAAAACTAAAAGGCCCTGACACACCAACCCCGCCTGCTGTAATGGAGACGTATTACATCTCGCACGCTCAAGTCGGCGTTGCTTCGGTGTGTTCTGAGACACTTTTTGGACCTCGGGGAGGCTGGTCAGTCTGACTGCCTTTTCTGCCGAAGGTCGGCCATCGGGTAGGTGTGTCAGAGCCTTAAAGTCATAGGGATGTGGTGGTGATGGCGCAGTGGAGATGACACATGGTCTAACCACACCTTTGGTGTGGTTAGACCGGGGTTCGAATCCCACTGTGATACATCAACCAATGTGTCCTTGAGCCAGACACTTAACCCCTAGTTGCTCCAGAGGCGTGCAACCTCTGACAATGTATAGCAATTGTAGGTTGCTTTGGATAAAAGCCTCAGCTAAATGACATGTAATGTAATGTGAACATAGAAGCTGATGAAGGAAACTCACCTGGACGCAGAGTTCAACAACGAACTGCACACGTTTGTTGTGTTGTGGATTCTCCATTTCTGGCAAAAGCGACTGACTTTAAACACGGGGAGATGATGAAGAAAGACTCAGCTGATGCAGAAATACAAGGATATAAAATCATTACTATAACAGGTGCTTAAAGTATGTGAAAAAGTAATGTTCTGCAGGTTGTCCTGTTCAATACATACTGGCACGTAGTGGTAACTCTACAGCCCAAACCGTGGTTTGAGTTTTAATGAACTAATAACGCTATGACCGCTGATTAGATTAGATTAGCAACCTTCTCCAAAGCTGTTAGTGCACCACTCATTTTTAAGTTGAAGTTATTGAGATTTTTCAACATTAACATTCTACAAACCTGTATGTATATTTGGGTTTAAAACGAAATGTAAAAAAACAGATTTACCTCATAGTTTTAGATATTATTTTGCCAACAATTCATATTTCCATAATTGCTGAGAATCTTTCATCTTCCCTTTTACAAAACATCGTCGTCAGTTCTCTATCAAATTTCATTACGTTATTGGAATGAAAATGAACATTTAATTGATCCCTCCACGTCTGTGAAACGTGATCAGCTTATGTCTTAGTTCAATCTTTTTATGTCCACACAAATATTTTTGATGTTTTACAGAAAATAAAAAATAAAAGCAGTTAAAAGTGAGAGGACTTTTCATTTGTTGCTCAGTTTGTGTGTGTGTGACACCACAAGGAAACATACCGTGGAAGTGAAAGTACGGCTTTATTTGTGGGCTAAACCATTGTCACTGGTGGGGGGGGGGGGGGGGGGGGGGGGGGACTGTGAGTTTGAAACTGGATGTTATGAGGATTAAAAATAATTTAATGATGAAATATCCACATATTTTGGCAGAGTGGAGAGCCGGCTATAAAACATGATTGAAGTTGGTTTCTGCCACAAACGAGTTCAGACAACGTGTCTTCGCGCTACTGAGAGCCAGTTTCACTTCCTCTTTTTGAATTCAAAGAAGAAAACAGTCGTTGGTTGAAGAAAACGACAAAGTGAGTGTGTATTTATTGACTTTGTGGCTAATTTCTCTTGACAAATGTAATCTCGGTCTATATCTAATCTTGTGGTTCGAACAAAGGCCAAAGGTGAGAGGTCTGAGAGGAGATTAGCAGCATGTTTTGACTGTTTCTGGTTGTAATGGTGACTGATATGAATCACAACAGCTAGTCATCTGTCCTGTAAAGAGGCCGATAATAAGGACCGCACACGGCTCACTGTTTTTGTGCGTTACTGTTCTTCTTTGTGTACAACTGGCAGTAATGGAGATAGTTGATAAAAGTAAAGAATATGGAGATTTGAAAATTAAACTTTTACTTTAGGATGCTTAAGGCTATAATAACGTCTCCTTTCGTAAAGTGTTAACCCTCGCGTCGTCTTCCCCGTCGACCAACAAGCAACTTTGCTTCTCTGGGTCAAATGTAAAAAAATCCCAACGTTTTGGTCGTCTTTTCGACACTTTTGTCACTTTTTTGGAAGTTTCTGTCTATTTTTCAGCGCTTTTTTTTTTTTTTTTTTTAAGCTTTTCCCATGTTTTTGTCACTTTCCCGGACGTTTTTGAAGATTATCCTGAACATTTGTCACTTTTTCCAAATTTTTTGTCATTTTTTCCTACGTTCTATTATAATATTTTCTTTACATGCTATAAAATTGAATAAAACACCCAAATTAAATGAAAGTAGTGAACTGATCATTTATTTAAGTTGTGAAGAGCGTCGTAGGGAACCATCCACGTTATTTTGTTCTAAAATCTGAAAGAAACCCACATTTCTGATATAGAAACATTTAAAAAAATGGGTCAAATTTGACCCAAGGACAAAAGGAGGGTTACGTTATATTAAGTGTTAAGCGGTATAAGCAAGACGCCGGAAATTACATTAGTGTAATCCTGGAGCACAGCTCAGGAGTGTGAATGTGGACAGGAATTAAACAAGATGCCTCTGTCGCGTTTCAAGGTTGTTCTTGTACAATCAGATATGAATGTGGGTTGATTTTGGGCAAAGGGATGTTAGAATAATTCAGTTTTCTTTCTTCATCTTTCAAAAGGACGGACTGGAAAAGCAGGAATGATAACTTAAATAAATGATACATTTCATTTGGTGAAGCCGTCAGTGTGATGTTTGAGTTGTTTCCTCTTTGCTAGGCTTCTGTTTTTAATGTGCAAACTCTTGTTCATTTGTCTCTCTGTGTGTTGCAGATGTCATTGAAGCTTTTAGAGGCAAGGTGGAAAACAGCCCTGAGCTCCATCCTGGAGGAGCTGACGGAGCCAGAATTCAGGAAAATGCTGTTCAGTCTGGTCAAAATCCCTCAGGGAGTGAAGACTGGCAAGGCCAGAGAATATATCCCTGATTTAATCGTTCAGTACTACGGGACAGAAGGGTCCATCTCTGAAATAGATAAAATAATGAAGAATATACCAAGGCAAGACGCTGCAGTCCAGGAGCCACTGCGTCCCTTTGTGGAGAAACTGAAGAAACAACGGCAGGGAAAAAAAGGTGAGTTGATAAGATTAAGCGATATGTAATCGATATTCACCGGCTACTTCTTGGTACCACCTCGGTCGAGGTTCCATGCAAGCTGAGCCGATACTAGAAGGTGAAGTTCTCTATAACCAAAATGATCACCATTAGCGTGACACAAGACATCCTGCACAACCCCAATATTTCTAAATAGCCACTACTGTCTGTTCTTTTTAATTTACAAAAAAATTAGGGATGTCCCGATCAGGTTTTTTTTTGCCCTCGACTCCGAGTCATTTGTTTTTGAGTATCTACTGATACCGATACTTCTATAATATATGAAAAAAAGAATAAAGAGCGAAAAAAACAGATCCAGGATGTTCTTTATTTCTTATTTAATTCACCTTATTTTAACATTCAGCAACTCTGTTACCAAGCAGAGCTCTTCCTCTTCTGGGAGGCAGCTCCAACAATCAAGTCATAACAGACATTCTTCACTTTTGGACTTTAGTCCAACAGGAAATATATAAAAAGTCTGATATAAGAACAAATAGCTCCTCAACTTAAGATCCCCGGCAGCATGTAATCAAAGAGCCCCAGTGTTGGCAGAGCCAGTGATGAGCTTTTAGGAGCTGCCCTCCTGACTCTTACTGTCCGCAGACACTCGCTGCTTCCGTCTTCTACTTCGCCGGCTTTAACCAATAGCGTCTCTGCACCAAAGTGATGTCATGCCGCACGCGTTGCTGTTTCTGTGTGGAGTCCAAAGGGTCTAACTCTGTGCAGCCGCATAACTACAGATGTGTTCAAAAATAATGAGAATATATATACATATATATCAGAGTCCTGATCGGGAGGTAACGTCCGATTCTGATCGAGTCTGGAACCACGTGATCGGGCCCGATTTCCGATCACGTGATCGGGCCCGATTTCCGATCACATGATCGGGCCCGATTTCCGATCACGTGATCGGATCTGGACATCCCTAAAAAAAAATGGCAACACACAAAACTATACTGTACACTTATTTCTGAAAAATGCTAAATAAGAGAATCATTTTCAATTTGTGTGTTCGTTTAACTTTTTAATGTCTTTTTCAGAGATGACGAGAAAACTTTCAATTGACTCAGGATCAGTGGCCAAAAAGCTCAAACTTGCAGCTGGTAGGTCAACTAAAGGAAATGGGTGACGAACAAAGTGTTACTGTGATAGACAGACAGATGGATCTCTGATGAATGTCTGTTAAAGTCATAAGCTTCATAATGAGTAATTCCCAAATCCCACCAAGCAAACCATGTTCAAGATCATTGATATCAACATGACTTCATGACTTCGCGTGAACATACACGCCACTTTCTAAAGCCAAGTGGCGTGTTATCTGGACGCATTTTGAGCTATCAGCGTGTATGTCTACGCTGTATACAGCCAACGTAAACATACACGCCACTTGGTGTGTTATCGCGAGAAGAAAGCGACGAATGAGTTTAGGAAACGTGACACACGGGACGCGAAGGAAATGTCACACGCAGGACACGATCCCCGGTCTCCTGGGTCAAAGTCCTGTGCTGTTGACCAACCTCCCTTCGTGGATTTTCGCCCTTTCATACTACTCGCTACGGCGTAAATTCACACGCAATCGCGGGGTAATGTAAGTCAATGGAGGCCAAACGGCGTTGATAAACACGCTACGAAGCGAGTATGCATCTTGATAAGTTATATTATACATACGCCACCTCGTGAGATCAGTCTGCTGATATTCAAAACATACATTTTTTTACCTTCAAACCATCGGTGTGCAACAACGCTGACGTTTGTTTCTTCTTTTTAAGATCAACTGAAGAGCTGCCAACCTGACCAGGTGAGAAAGACAAATGTTAACAAGACTACAACCTGATGTGAACAGATGTATCCAGACATGTTTATTACAGTATAAATATCTAAGTTATACATGTGTATTTTTATTTTTTACCCTCTCCCTTTGTATCAGAAGAAAAACATCAGTCAACTTGGCACAAAAGCGCAAGCTGGGAAAGTTGTGCAGAGTTCTGCTCAGTGCACAAAGGAGAAAAAAAAGGTGAGATGCATTTTGAAATAAGCGGATTGGTGATAAAACGGCGAGCGTAAAGGCTCCGACACACCAGCCCGATAATCGGCCGTCGGACAGTCTGGCGAGGTCGGTGACTCAAGTCTGTTCGGTGTGTTCAGTGCCGTCGTCAGTCGGAGGAGCCGTCGGCCTTCATTTTGGCCGATTTGACTTGTTGAATTGTGGCAGTCGGGCTCAATGACCAATCTGATTGGTGGAGTGCTAGCCCTTGACTAGCGAATCAGTGCTTCTCCCACAAGAAGAAGGCCGAGAGCTGACAACGCCAGTATCTTCTTATTACTAGCAATCGTATTTTCTTCCGTTCAGCGATTAGTAACAAGGATCCTTCTTGAATACTATCACCACTCTCTGATGAAAACAATGACTGACGACAGCGTGCTCTGTGTTTACAAGGTCTACAGAGATGTTCCCTCATTTCCGGTTTTTATTTTAAGACAATACAGATTAGCGCCGCCTGCTGTTATGGAGACATATTACGTCTCGCGCAGAACGTACGCTCAAGTCGGCGTCGCTTCGGTGTGTTCTGAGGCACTGTTTTGAGAGACGGGAGCCGACTGATCAGTCCGACTGGCTTTTCTGCTGACGGTCGGCCGTCTGGTTGGTGTGTCAGAGCCTTTACAGTGATGGCACAATACGTTGCATAGACAATCAACAGATCAGACTTATCGGTTATTAAACATGTGAAAATATAAAGGAATTCTAAAAGTGTTTTAATGGTGTCATTTGTTCAGATGGATCCTGAAGCCGTGAAGCCCAAAAAGAAGACAGAGAAGCAAGATTCATCCCTGAAACCTCAAGCATCAGCTTCAGCATCAATTCATGTGAAAGAAATTACTAATCATTTAATATAGACTAATTAGACTTAATATATTTGGCATTGGAAATAGTTTTTATAAAAGAGCGACAACTTACCTGAAGGTCCCAAAACAACTTACTGTATCTTTCAGGAGCTTTCGAACATAACTAATTGTCTCAAGAGTATACCCGTTGTTGATCACAGTACATTTTCCACGTTTTGTTTAAGACCCATCAGGAGAATCCTGTTTGGAAATACCTTTCACTTCGTTTAGATCAGCCGCCAGTTCAGCCTGATCTCATGAAGTGGCGTTTGTATGACACGCCAATTCGTTATTATATATTATATATTATATAACATTATTGGCGTGTTATCAAGACGAATACTCGCTTTTTAGCGTGTTTATCAACGCCGTTTGGCCTCCACTGACTTATATTACCTAACCCGCTTTCTTCTTTTCCTAAACCCAACCCGCGTTTCTTCTTGCGATAACACGGCACGTGACGATAACACACCAAGTGGCGTGTATGTTTACGTCAGCTGTATACAGCGTAGACATACACGCGGATAGCTCAAAAAGCGTACAGATAACACGCCACTTGGCTTAAGAAAGTGGGCGTGTATATTTACGCAAAGTCATGATGGCCAGCTTACACAAAGTACACCGAGTTAAAACCAATGCAGTCTGAAGTGCCCTTTCACACCTAAAAGTCTGAACCACACCGGCAGACAACCGCCCACCAAGAGCCTGGGTCTGTCCGAGCTTTCTCCCTAAAAGGAAGTTTTTCCCCACTACTGTCGCTCTAAATGCCTGCTCTTATGGGAACTACTGGAATTGTTAGGTCTTTGTAAATTATAGAGTGTGGTCTAGACCTACTCTATCTGCCAAGTGTCTGGAGATAACCCTTTTTATGATTTGATACTATAATTCGAGCGCACTAAAGAACTCTAAACGACATACCTACGTTCCGGTCATTATCCCCTACGTCCCGTCCTCTACGACAATATGTTGCGTAGACAACCAACAGAACATTATCTGTTATTTAACTTGTCAAAATGACTTAAGAGGAATTCTTTCTAATAGTGTTTTATCCGTGTGATTTGTTCAGATGGATCCCGTTGGAGCCGTGAAGCCTAAAAAGAAAACCGAGAAGCAGAATTCATCCCTGAAACCATCTGAAATCTCCAAAACCTTCATGGTAGCTGCATCAGTTTCACCTCAGGTGTCCATTTTCTAATACAAAACTAGAGCTGCACAGATTACAACTTTCTAGGCAGATTCCAATTTTCTTTGAGTTAGGCCAGCCGATTCCGATTTCATTTTTTCTAACCACTTTACAGCACACACAAATATTTATTTTTCTATCTTTTCTTTAATAGAACATGTTAGAACAGATAATGGATCACTATGAAATAGAACTATATGAATGACTCCTGGTGTGGGACATTCACACACATCTAAAGGTCAATGTTAGAACCATTTCCTTCTCTTCACGTCCAATATCAACTAAAGAAATGTGATTTGGGTTGTTGGTGTGGTCCCTCCACGCCCTACTCTTTCCTTGCAGCTGTTGCATATTGCAGACTTGTTATCTTCTGCACACACGCTGAAGAACCCCAAACAGCTGACATGTTGCAGGTTAATTCACCAGGTTCCTACATGTGGGAGAATAGCGCCGACACGCCTTCACACCGCGAGCGGGTACGAGCCACACACGGCGGAGAAGTTGAGAGGAAGGAAGAAGAGAGCGTGCTGTGGCGTCCGTGTGTGCGTGCGTCCTTGAGAACTGTAACTGGTAGATCTTATGTTGTCAGTTAATTGGAGCGTTGACCGGCATGAGATCAGCATATGTCAGACTGACCTGCCGGTCGCCGGTCATGGCCGAGCACGTGGAAAACGGACAATTTTGGTCACCGGCCGCTCTATCGGTGCAGCTCTATACAAAACCCTCTGTTGAGGAACTGTGTTGTCAAGATTAGCATCAGCAGGATGTTTTCATTGTTCTGATATAACGATATGTTGAGGCTTTATAATATTTATTTAGGTTTGTCTTGTGTTGGAACCCAGGAAGAAAAGCCTTCACTACGGCGATGACTAATCGGGATCCTTAAACTATAAACAAGCAATGTGAAAGACATTACTAATAAGAGTTTGATAGAGAAACATTATGATCTTACCTAGAATCAAATCATTTAGCTTCTTACTTATCTGTAGGTTCCAAAAAAGTAAATACTTTACCGCCTTCGTTCCGTCGTCATCGTCTTAATCTTGTAGTTGTCCCCTACGTCATCAACCCCTACACCCGCAAGTCATCCTCTACGTTCGTCACCTACGTTTCGTTGTCATCGTCTTAATCTTGTAGTTGTCACCGCATTATTATTGCCTACGTACCGTCATCATCCTCTACGTTCGTCACCTACGTTTCGTTGTCATCGTCTTAATCTTGTAGTTGCTACCACGTCATTATCGCCTACATACCGCCATCCTCTACGTTCGTCGTTACCGCCTACACAGCATTAATTCCCTTTTTTCTCATGTTGTACTGCGGCTCTTTCTGTTCCGTCTTTCCCTTCTCCGGTTCAGACAACAGCCAGCCATGAAGCCGTGAAGCCCAAAAAGAAGACAGAGAAGCACGATGTGTCCCTGAAAACAGCCGAATCCTCCAAGACCTCCAAGGTAGCAGCAGAGACCACTCTGTTCTACTGATGCTAACATCTGTTTAAATGTTAGATTTCCCTCTCAAATCAGTGGTCTGTCGGTTGTTTAGTTTATCAGTAGTAAGAGACAACTCAAAGTTTAATTAATTCATCCATAAAAGTAAAGAAACTGCATACTAATTAACCAACGCAAAAACATTTGAACTTAATATCCATAAAATAAAACCAGACATTCTATGATAACCTGAACCTTCACTATGAATGTTAATCTCTTCTATTCAGGCTCCAAGTGCTGCTGTCCAGACTGGGAGGATTTACATAATGGAAATCAAAATGACCAATAAGACGAACACTCACCTGGAGGTAGAGTTCAACGACCGGAGGCAGACGGTTTATGGGACAACTCGTCTTCTGGCAAACACGTTTGGCCTCAAAGTGGACGACGATTTTGAAAGGAGACTCGGCTATCTAATGCCGCTCACGGGAGACGCAACATTACAAGGAAATAAAATCACAGACATTAAAATGATGTGAAAAAGGGGTGCTTGGTAGCTCACTTGGTAGAGCATGCACCCCTATATGCAAAGGCTGTAATTGTTACCGTGCAACCCTTTTCTGCATGATGTCCCCTCTCTTTCTCCCCGCTTTCCTGTCAATCTTCAGTTGTACTAATAAAGGCGATAAAGCCAAAAATATATTAAAAAGATGCATATCTGTAGAAGACTTCCACTTTTTACTGACTGTACTGTGGTTGTTGTGCAGGGAGCCCACCCATGTGTTAAGTTAGGGTGGTGCTTTTAGTCTAAGTGTTGGTTTGTATTGTCTTTGTCAGCAGTGGGATACTCCCGGTGCTCCACCAGTGGGCGGTTGGCTGCACGGCCATTGTACGAGTGTGTTCTTTTTCCTTTTGTTTTTTTCTATTAATAAAAGATCCCCTTATGGCGGCTAACCCACTCCCGAGTGTCGAGGCCTTTTTCAATCGAAGCTCGTCCTTCAACAGAGTTGGTATGAGGGGGAGGATGTTATAAGATAGATAAGAATCTTTGTCATTGCACATCAGGTATACAATGAAATTGCAGTGCTTCCTCGGCCAGTGCATAATAAATATAAACTAGAAAATGCATTTCCTGCAGAAAATGCGTGGGAATGCTAAAGCTAAACTGGATGAATAGCTTAAATCAAGAAGTTGAAGTAGTGAGAATAGTTGAAAAAGTGGAAATCGGTAGAATGAGTATGAATTTCATTAAAAAGTTCCCACACCAAAGGCATGTGTCATATAGTACACAAGTAGATATTGTGGGTGTGAGAGCAATTTATAGAGAAGGGACAAAGATAATTTGGGAGGGAGGGAGGGGGAGAGAGAGAGACACAGAGAGAGAGACAGAGAGAGAGACAAACAGACGTGCAGAGAGAGAGAGAGAGAGACAAAGAGAAACAGACAAACAGACAGACAGAAGTTGAACACAAAATATATAGATTCATGTTCATATTACTGCCTGTAGTATTCAAGTTGACTGTCTGTGAAAGGGTTGTCATGGCTACTAATGACCTGTGACCATGTTGATAAACACCCTTTGAAGTCTGTGATGAGATCTCTTTGATCTTTAATCAGGTTAACGACTGTGTCACCTGCTGAAACTGTCAGCTGTGCCACAATGGAGCTATTCAAAGACACAGAACACACTCTCAAATAAAGGCTCAGACTGCTAAAACGATAAGGGGTATCAGTCAAATGATGTAATCGTGACCACCACAAGGCCTTTGTGAACGTATTCATGTAAAATTTATGTGGATAAACTTAAAAATGTGGGCATATCAGCGATTTAAAAACGTGATTCCCTCTGCGTTTCGCTCAGAAATGTGGAGAATGTTAAACAGGGCAGTGAATGGAGGAAGATGTGGAACTCTTGTCATTTGGAAGCTCACCGAGCCAAAAGTATAAGACATATCGCATAACTGAGCACGTTGGCTGAAAGTTGACAAAAAATAGCTACGTTTTGATGTATAAATTATGCAGGACAAGTAGACATTGCGGGCGTGAGAGCAATTTATAGAGAAGGGACAAAGATAAGTTTTTAAGGCTCTGCACTCTAGTGTATGACATCATCCACTCTAGCAGATGCCACACACACTCACTAGAAACGCAGAAAAATCCTGAAATGATCACTAAACTTAAACAGCTTTTTCACAAAAACTGTAAAAAATTTGTAGAACAGCATTCCCCCAATAAAAGGGAGGCAATATATACACAACATTTACACATCATAGCGCCCACACATTTTAGAAATTCAGGGACCTGATGGCCCAGGGAAATAAACATTTTTTAAGTCTACTTGGGCCTGCTTTTGAGGCACCTGTACCTGCTGCCAGAGGGCAAGAGGTACAGGTGCAGTCCTGGGTGTGAGACGTGTTGTGGGTTCTCTTCTGTTCTTCTGTGATTGTGAGGAAAGGTGTGGGGGTGTGGGGGGGGGGGGGGGATTGTGTGAGGTTTAGCAGATGTTCATTGAAGCATCGGATGAGATAATGTACGATTATGTTGTAATGGCAAAATCACATTTAAGCCTTTGTTTATTGTGCCTTGTGTTTTTTCATTCAGCACATTGCATTCTCACCCACCAATATAAACGACAGTTCATGTGCATTCCTGCATGTGGATTGGGGGTTGTTCATGCTTCAGAGACAGAGTCTCAGAGGAAGGTGTATGCACTTTGTGTGAACCGATAACCCACAAGGCCACAAACTGTAATATCCTCTCCCTTTCCGTTCCCCTCTTGTCTGTTTAGATGTACGGGGAGCGTGACCCCAGCTGGGGCAGAGAGGAACAGAGGATTAGATGAAGTGAATTATGACGCATGCCTGCGTTACTTTGATAAATGCCAGTACTGGACCTATATCTTATCTGGCGACAGAAAGAAAGGTCCAGTAGGTTACTATCTTTATTATTTGAAAGAATGTGCTCAAATGTCACTCCCCTTTTCCCAATGTGCATTTAAGCTCACTCTTTCCTTCTACTCATTGGACGAATCCTTTACACACTGAGCTACGTGCTTCTTGTCAAACTGTATTCCTCCTATTTTGCTGCAAAATATATCTTTTAATAAAATACAAAAACCCAACTTGGTTTAGTCTCAGTTCTGTCTTATTTGTTTCGTTTTACTAAACTTTGAAATCGACGTCTCCCCCCTGCTGCAAAGGAAACTTCCACAACAATGTTCTATGTAGGTTAACTGTACGTTACTGTGTGTTATGCACGGTGTCACCATTTCGTTTCTCTCAAATGCCCAAGATGAATTTCTCCTATAGGAGACAAAGGCTTATCTTAATTGCATTTATATTTGGGAGCATTGGGCTAGAGCCCTGCGCGGGACTGTTTTCTTCATCCAACATGTGTTACACTCCCGCCCGCAGCCGCAAAACTGAGAATTTCTGCCCGCACAATAATAGAGACGCATGGATGTTGTGTCTTCTCCCGTCCCACATTAGAAAACAGGTCATTTTATAGGTTAATAAGGAGAAGATGCAGTCAGAGAAGGCAGGTGCTTGCTGCTGTTAGACGGGGAGGAAGGAGCAGAGGGCGGACGGTGTCTTGGCTCATTGCTCCCCCGTCCTGGGAGGCTCAGACACGGTGGTGTCTGCTCATAGATGGCTATACAGTAAGTATGTGTGTGTGTGTGTGTGTGTGTGTGTGTGTGTGTGTGTATATATATATATATATATATATATATATATATATATATATATATATATATATATATATATATATATATATATATATATATATATATACACATACATACACATACACACACACAGTCAGTCAGTCAGTGTATATGTATATCTATGGTTTCTGCTGGTGTGGGGGGATTCCAGGCTACATCCTGATCCCGCAGAGTTTTTTTTTTTTTTTTAGCCGCCCGCAGCAAAGTTAAAACCGCCCGCTCCCGCTAGATTTGAGTTGGGACCCAATCCCAATGCAGCCCTCTACATTGGGCAGCTGCAGATTTAGGCTTTTTTATTTCACTACAAAGTTCCAGGAACTATGGATTCAAAGGAACTAAATCATGGTCAGTCCTGCAAACTGACCCGATAGTTCCTAGAACCCCAGGTTTTAAGTTTAGTTCCTCAAAAAGGTCCCATTGTCTGTGAACCGACAAACTAAATATCATGACTAAAAGCAGCGAGAGCTTTTTAATTCCGTGCCTTTATAGTCGTAATCTTTGCGTTTTCAACACAATGAACCATGTTCAGCAGAAATACTTTTAAGATTTTTTTGGGCATGTTAGGCCTTCATTTAGAAGGGACAGCTTAGACCTGAAAGGGAAGAGAGGAAGAGGAACGACATGCAGCAAAGGGCCGCAGGTCAGACTCAAACCTGCGGCCGCTGCGTTGAAGTGTAAACCTCTATACATGGGGGCGCACTCCACCAACCGAGCTACCCGGGCGCCCAGCACAATTACTTTAAGAGTGGTTCAGTGCTTCAGAAAGTTGAGTAACTTGTTGAGATTGTGGACTAAAGATTCTTAAGGTACATATGTGTTAGTTGAAAGAAAATATCTGCAGAATACTGCATTTTAAAATATAACTCATTTTCTTAGCGCTGCCTTTTATATCCAATTCAATGTTCAATATGCTCAATAAAAAAAAGTTAGAAATTATTTCCTTTCATTTGCTTTAAACTCAACAAGCAGTTTGTTGTATTTTAGCAGAATACTGAAAGCAGCAGAACTAAGAACACCTTATCCGTTTATTTATCACAAATAATATCGTTAGGGCGATATTCAACCATGTTATCGCATATTTTCCTCATATTGTGAAGCCCTATATTGTAGATAGAAAACAAAATAAAAAATTATCCAAAAAATAACTAGCCTGGTTGACACCAGACCCACTCCCAGCTGTAACAGAGCGTGGGTCTGGGCAAGGCTCATTCACAGCCCATTTCCAAAAGGGCGTCTCCAACGGACGCCACTCAAATGCCTCTGGGCTCATTGGATAGTCCTTCAACCAATCGGACCAACGATCCGGGTGACGTAGCAGCGACAGCGCCATCAACGGTTGTTGCGCTTCGGTGGCCGTCATGTTGAATGTAAACAAAAGCTGCTCGCCGTCGCTGCGCTATCGTCATTGTGTAAAGCCCGCCTCAACGGTTGTGATTGGTGTAGAGCCCGCCTCAACGGTTGCGATTGGTGTAGAGCCCGCCTCAACGGTTGTGATTGGTGTAGAGCCCGCCTCAACGGTTGTGATTGGTGTAGAGCCCGCCTCAACGGTTGTGATTGGTGTAGAGCCCGCCTCAACGGTTGTGATTGGTGTAGAGCCCTTCTCAACGGTTGTGATTGGTGTAGAGCCCTCCTCAACGGTTGTGATTGGTGTAGAGCCCTCCTCAACGGTTGTGATTGGTGTAGAGCCCGCCTCAACGGTTGTGATTGGTGTAGAGCCCTCCTCAACGGTTGTGATTGGTGTAAAGCCCTCCTCAACGGTTGTGATTGGTGCCTCGATTTGGAAACATTGGAAATGGGCTTGAATGGGCTCTTGGCCAGACTGACTTGCAGAACAAATCTCAAATTTGCCGGAAGTTGGTCAGCGTTTACCCAGGCTTATAAATAACATGAAAAAAACAGTTTATTTCTACTTTACTTTATTAAAAAATATTATCAACAAAATGATCAGGAAACATGCACACAACACACACACACACACACACAAGTATCCATCCATATCAACTACACACAGTTTCTGTTTAACAGGAGAACAAACAGACATACAGAGCGTCCCGTTTGTTGAGAAACTGCAAAAAAAGAAAAATATTCTTGGAAAACTGACATTTAATCTACAAAAAAAAGAAGAAAAAAAGACCAATTACTCAATAAGTGAGGAGTTTCATTCTAAAACACTTTGCATCCAATTTATTAATAATTAAAGGTGGAGAATAAAAATGACCTGATATTCCCTGTTTGATTTTCCAAAAATATACAATATTTATATAATTACATGCAGATAAATCTCTGGTTGGCAGCTCGTTTTTGGAAGGAAACTCTTCACTTTTAGAGAAAAGCTGACGACCAAACTGTAATGAAGTGCTAATATAAAAAAACTTGTTTGTGACGTGCACACACGCGTCCGATTTCCATTCAAACCGAGAAACAAGAAATCTACAAAAATAGACCAGTAAGCATTTAACACTTTGCATGTTGTAGCTTTCCTCCGAGTCGTCTCCAAAACAAAAGTCTGTGCACATTGACACTCGCTTGCACGACATCACAGCTCGTCTTTAATAAGATAATCGTCTTTATTCACATATCGACACATGAACAGAGGCTACGGTCACACTTTACGCTAAGCTAACGGCCGTTTTTATGTACTTTTATAATAAAAACCAAATCTTTGAATGGAAAACAAATAACGTCAGAAGCCAGAGATGTTGTTTTGATTATGTTTGTCAGAGCTTATCAATACCACGGCACTTTTCTTTGGGGGTCAGAGGTCAAACGAGTAACTGGAGGGTTACATTTACACGCTCACACGCACATGTGTAGTGCAGTCACAAGACGCTATTCAAACATGGCGAGGAAGATCCTCCGTTTAAGAGAAAGACATGTTTTTTCCCGGGAGAATTTTAAAATATAAACAATAACAGAACTTGGAAATGACTCCGTGTGCAACTTCCACTCCTGAAAAACGCCAACAAAAGGGAAAATAAAGTTTGCATGTTTTAGCTAAGACTACAAATTATGTATACTTCATATTTTTGTTGCCCATTTTGAAATGCTGGACAGTTTGTCTTTTTCCTGCTTCCCATTCGTTTCCATTTCTTTCTGCATAGCATGAAAATCTAGCAGCAGTCTTTTGAAACTTCCTTTTTTTGGACTTTTGGCATCGATCACGGTTAACCTCATCTGCACTATTACATACAAGCTGAAATCTGGACGCTAGGATGTTTTTTTATTGTCTTATCGTTTGTCCCACATGTAAACAGGAGTCCATGAAAAGCAGCGTTGATACCGAGTGGATTAAAAGGTATTCAATTAATTTCTGTCAGGGTTATTTTCTTAATGTGATGCAGTTTGAGCACAGATTGATTTTAACGTATTTGTTTTAACTAAAATGCAACTCTGACATATATTAGCAGGCTCGACGTGTGTGTGTGAGAGAGAGTGTGTGAGTGAGTGGGATTATACAACTGCAGCAAGTTTTTTTTTCAGTACGAAAACAGCTCAGCAGTCTGCTGAGCTGTTTTCGTACTGAAAATCAGGCACAGGTGGCCGACAGTGGCACCATCCCTCTGATCTCACACGCAGGAGCTACCAAAGATGGCTTGGAAACCAACTGCTGAAAATGACTCTCCGTGAATGGCAGGCCAGGAATTATACAACACACAAGCGCTTTGCCAAGGTCTATGTTCACTCCGTCACCAGACACACAAAAGAGCATCGAGGCCATACATTACAAGGCTCGAGGTTGGGCTCCCCCCCCAAACACTGGTACAATACACCTGACCCTGATGACCCATGTGGCCAACCAGGCAACGGGCACAGGTGGCCGACAGTGGCAATACCCCTCCGATCTCACACACACACACACACACACACACACACACACACACACACGGCTTGGAAACCAAATGCCAAAAATGACCCTCCGTGAATGGCAGGCTGGGAATTATAAAAACGCACGAGTGCTCTGCCAAGGTCCCAAAAATCTTTGAAAGGAGCCAGTTTCCCTAAAGTAGGAGTTGTTGTTCTTGTAAACGGATTGCGCTTAACCTCAAGAAAGCAGGCTCGATGATCAGAGTGACGGATTATACAACTGCAGCAAGTTCTTAAAGACTGCTGAGCGGTTTTCGTACTGAAAAAGAATGAATGGAAACGAGTGGACGTCTTGGGAGCAGCTCATCACTGGGATGTTAAACGGTGAAACTTGTAATGAATGGGATAAAACTAGGGATGCACCGAATCCAGGATTCAGATTCAGCTGAATATTGGGCTTTCGCTACGCTGGTCGCCGTATTGACGGCGCCGTTGATTACGGGAAGGTGTTAACGTAGGTGGAGCGTTCAATGCAGCCGGCTGTGAGGAAGTGGAAATGGAACTGGTGAGCAGAAAAAGTGATGTTTGGCAGCACTTTCAGTCAAAAGAAGGCCGTTCAAGTCCAGCTACATGTTCAATCTGCAATGCTGATTAGTCTGGTGGTGGCGAGGACCCTAAACAATACACAACATCACCGCTGTTACAACATCTGGTATCAAACATCTGGAAGAAGACGAGTTGTGATGAAGGAATCTACAGACAGCAGCCAGAATGCAGTAACTTCAGGTACAGCAAAGGAAGGACAGTCCCTGCTGACTTCATTAATGTGTTGACTGAGTTCATGGACTGAGGACGGGAGGAGGACTCAGCAGAATCTCAACCAGCGGATTCAGGATTCAGCCGAACTCCTAAAATCTGGATTTGGTGCATCCCTAGTTAAAACACAACCTCACTGTGTGGTGGTTTATATTCAGAGTCATTTCGTGTCACTTACGGCTGTTTATCTTTTAAAATTCACCCGGGAAGCGACGAACAAACACACAGACGATGAGGAATGAAGTATCGGAGATTTTGTGCCTCCAAATCTGAAGTGAATAAACTCCAGAATCAAAACGGTTCTCGTCCTCAGAAACAAAAACGCCTTCAACTTGTCTTCAAGTTCGTTTTTTTGCTCCTTTTTCAAAAAAAAAAAAAAAAAAAAAAACCCGGTCTGTATCGGAATTCCATGATGTTTGAGCGTCTGAAATTTCAACACTTTATTTATCTGATGTGAACATGTCTGCGCTTTCCTGCTTTCTGTTCTGTGCCCTCATTGGCTGACGATGAGCTGTCGCAGGTATGACTGCGTGAGGCCTCGCAGCTCCTCCAGCGTGTAGTCCTCCGGCATCGGCAGGCGGGTGATGTGTGGCGCCAGCTGGGTGAGCGGGATGCTGAGGGAGTCGGAGGCTGCGTCGCCCTGCTGCAAACTCAGCACAACCCGCAGGATGTTCGCCACACGCTTCGCCATTTCTACACGGAAGGAGGAGGGAGGGAAGGAGGAGGGAGGGAAGGAGGAGGGAGGGAAGGGCTTGGTTAGGTTTCCACTCTCAAACAACGGCAGCTGACTTCACCCTCCTACCTGAACTTTCTGAACTTCAGCTTCATGAGACTTCTCTTTCCCTACGATCTGAAAACAAGACGATGACTTGTCCTGCCGTCGCCGCGAGAAAGGAAGTCTCGATTCTGTCTGAAGAATCACTTCGTCTGGCTTCAACAATCACTTCGTCTGGCTTCAACAATCACTTCGAGACACCTTCTGAGAGAAACTACTCTCAACACAATCTCTCTCCCTTTCATTAATAAACTCATTTTGACCACGCCCTTTTTTTTCAGGTGTTAAGCGACCTTGGGTACCATGAAAGGCGCTATACAAGTCCCAGTTATTATTATTATTAATAATATATCTCCATCTGCAGTGCCTTGGTTTGAAATAGTGATGGTGCAACATGAAAACAGTGATTTTTGGAGCTAGTCATCGTTTTGTTATATTATTTAGTTAAAAATGTACTTAAGTATTTTACACTTACAAAGTTCTCAATGCTTCAGTTTACATAGAGGGACCCTCATTATGTTACTGTGGAAGTGTGGTGATATTTTGAGCCTTGTTAGTGGTACAGAAATAGAGATTTACCCTCTGCCCTGAAAGCTAGCGTTAGCAGCTAATCAGCGGTTTGCGGTAGCTTGTTTAAAGCTAGAGACGCATTAGATTAGCATGAAGACGTCCCAGAGAACGGTCGACTCGGGACACATATATATTAACCCTTAGGGTCATTTTGCACCAGAATTGTCCTGGTTTATTCTGGATGGACATATGTCTGTTTTCACATTTCACGGAGTTATGACAAGAAGAAGGGAGGTGATGTTTGACACAAGTTGCGGGCACTGTGGGTTTTACGATTCCCCGTTTCTAAGTTACTCAGGTACAAGTGATTTCAGCTTCCGCTCACCTGAAACGTTTCTGTTCCTGCAGCCTCAACGATGAAAAAGTGAAGCGTCACCAGAAACCTTCCTGTCTGGAGTCAGATAAACTAACCGTACAGAGATTTGAATCTCACACCGTTTAAGTCCACTCTCTCCGTCTAACTTTAAGCCTTAAATCTGATCCTCACCTTCTTCTAACTTCAGCCAATCAGAGAACAGGTGTGTCAGTGAATCCAGCTGTTGTCGTTTTCAGTTGGAGGACTTTTTGTCGCTGGTTAAACAGCTGTGCCCTTACCTGATTGGGCGAGGCGGTCTCTGGCGGTGCAGCAGGGCAGGAGCTCGATTCTGCTGCACAGAGACGTCACGTCGGTGTAGAGACGCTCCAACTCGTAACCAGCGTTTTCCATCTGCCGGAACACAAACGCAATTATCAGGTACTTAAACCTGTTTCTGCAGGTTTCACCAAGTCAAATTTAAGACTTTTTAAGACCTTTTTAAGACCATTATAAATTAAATTTAAGACCTATATCATGACATAAAAACAAAAACAAAAAAAGTCAATATCTGAGTCTGGAAACGTGGCTGAACTTGCACTTCCCGATAGCTACAGAATAAAATCCGTTCCGAAAGAGACTCGTACGTTATTGCACTTGGCTGCAATACAAGTTGCATGTTGTTCTCATTTGTATTCGTAATTCAGCGCATTATATTTGGAGTAGGAAAAGAAAGAACTACAACACCATGGGGGGTGGGGGTGGAACTACATAGTAAAGCACGGCAGGAGCGTTTCAATGAGAAGATGTAGACCGCTTGATATGATTTAAGACCTAAAAACACAATTCTTCAGCGAATTTGAGACTTTTTAAGGCCTAAAATTTTGATTTTGAAATTTTAGACTGTTTAAGACCCCACAGAAACCCTGTTTTAAACCGGTTTAAAAAAAAAAAAACAACAACCTTGCAAAATAACTGCCACAAACTGAACCCGACTGCTTGGTGGAAACAGAGCTTTAATCACTCTTTAACCCAGAGTGATTAACACTTAACTCTGTCTGCATCTATTTCACAATAAAAGCTATTCTTGGCATCAAGACCTTTACTTTAAAAGCTACGGGAAGTGTTGAATGTGTATTGGCGGCATGTAGAGATGCACCGATAGAGCGGCCGGTGACCGGGATTGGCCGGTTTTCACGTGCTCGGCCATGACCGGCGACCGGCAGGTCAGTCTGACATATGCTGATGTCATGCCGGTCAACGCTCCAATTAACTGCCAACATAAGTTCTACCAGTTACAGTTCTCAAGGACGCACGCACACACGGACGCCACAGCACGCTCTCTTCTTCCTTTCTCTCAACTTCTCCGCCGTGTGTGGCTCGTACCCGCTCGCGGTGTGAAGGCGTGTCGGCGCTATTCTCCCACATGTAGGAACCTGGTGAATTAACCTGCAACATGTCAGCTGTTTGGGGTTCTTCAGCGTGTGTGCAGAAGATAACAAGTCTGCAATATGCAACAGCTGCAAGGAAAGAGTAGGGCGTGGAGGGACCACACCAACAACCCAAATCACATTTCTTTAGTTGATATTGGACGTGAAGAGAAGGAAATGGTTCTAACATTGACCTTTAGATGTGTGTGAATGTCCCGCACCAGGAGTCATTGATATAGTTCTACTTCATAGTGATCCATTATCTGTTCTAACTTGTTCTATTAAAGAAAAGATAGAAAATAAATATTTGTGTGTGCTGTAAAGTGGTTAGAAAACATGAAATCGGACTCAGCTAAAATCGGTATCGGCCGGCCTAACATGTTAGCCTGCGATGAGTCTTATTTCAGGTTTATGTTCATCATTTTGCAACATGGTAACAAATCCATATTGAACATAAAAACATTTCAAAATAAAGTGACGTTTGTGAGCGTCAGTACCTGCTGGATGTCCTGCAGAGTCTTTACTACCCGGATGTAGTCCAGGTAAACCCTCCCGGCAGTGTCCCAGTCCTGGATGGTGGCGCTGTGTTCAGGCACCGCCAGCCCCTCCAGGAACTCCAACAGGTAGTCGTGGTTGTCGTTGATGATGCAGTCTACAGGTGGGACAAGAAATGTGCGTAGTTTAATATCTTTAAAATGCAAAGCTTACTCCCCCAAGGCACTTTTCACAGATTCTTTTTTTTTTTTTTTTTAACTCAAAAACTTGACTGGCTTGAAACATGTTCAGTGTTTATTAGGGATGCCCCGAATCTAGATTTATGGAGTTCGGCCGAATCCTGAATAGACCGCCAAGAACTGACCAAAACTGAGTACAGCTTCCTGCCAAAACCTGCCAGGAAACCGTAAGACACACACCACACTCACACGTCCCTTTACTTCTACTTAGGGATGCAACAAATCCAGATTTTTGGGGTTTGGCTGAATCCTGAATCCGCTGGTTGAGATTCTGCTGAGTCCTCCTCCCATCCTCAGTCCATGAACTCAGTCAACACATTAATGAAGTCAGCAGGGACTGTCCTTCCTTTGCCGTACCTGAAGTTACTGCATTCTGGCTGCTGTCTGTAGATTCCTTCATCACAACTCGTCTTCTTCCAGATGTTTGATACCAGATGTTGTAACAGCGGTGATGTTGTGTATTGTTTAGGGTCCTCGCCACCACCAGACTAATCAGCATTGCAGATTGAACATGTAGCTGGACTTGAACGGCCTTCTTTTGACTGAAAGTGCTGCCAAACATCACTTTTTCTGCTCACCAGTTCCATTTCCACTTCCTCACAGCCGGCTGCATTGAACGCTCCACCTACGTTAACACCTTCCCGTGATCACCGGCGACCAGCGTAGCGCGGAGTGCAAGCGTAGAGTTCAGCAGAAACCCAACCCCGTCAAAAAGCCCAATATTCAGCCGAATCTGAAGCCCAATCCTGGATTCGGTGCATTCCTGGTGTTTATATAATTTCTCTTATTTGTGCCTTTTTCTTTAATTGGAACGCTGACAGTCAGACGAGATGAGAGAGACAGGGGATTATTATTATTTAATTTTCTAAATCAGACATTTTCAGCACTGATTTGGACAATTCAAATAAATGATAAATAAAATTATGGAACAATAAGTTTGTATATTTGACTGTTGAATATTGTGCACATATTTAAAGCTACTGATTGTTCACTTTATTTTAATCTTTTCTTTAATTTGATCGACCATTTTCATAATTCTGATTAATCGGTTTTTGTTGGAGGATTATAATGTAATTTACATTAAAATGGAATTAGATTAGAGGTTCGAACACTGTTAAAACCAGTTTAAACTGATCCGTTTCATAGTATTTTCCTGACCTGAGGCCAGGTGTTGGATGAGCAGCCGGTGACACTGGCTCCAGTATCCGGCCCGGTACAGGTGCAGAGCCTCTTGGTGTCGGTCGCTGTCGCGGCGAGCTCGGGTGGCTTTGGCCTCGTGGATCCACTGCTCTGGGATCAGCAGCTTCTCGATCAGGAAGCGCTCCCTTCGGACCGACTCGTCCGTCTCTTGCAGAGGGCAGTGGAGGGTCAGCATCTCCCTCACCGCTCGCTCCCGCTGACTGAACACACAAAGAGAATATATCAAATGATAACCAGCTAAGAAAAAAAGCCTGAAAAGTCAAAAGTTGGAGCTGAAGTACAGAGAGAGTTGTTGCTGTACAGAGGTGATGCACCGTCCTGCAAGTAGCTGCAAGTTTCAACTCGTTTCATCGTGAATCTTAGAGTTTCTCTACGAAGGATCATGCAAAAGCACCGCTTTCAATCTGGCGTTTGTGTAAGCAGAGATGTGTTTAGAGGTTTCTTTGAAATAAATAGGGTTGCCTGATATTGACAAAATGTGATATTGCGATATTGATATTCATTCCGATATTCTTAAATATATATGAAGACACAAAAGTTGAAATAGGGCTGTGCAATTAATCGAAATTGAATTGTGATTCTGATTTCGGCTCCCAATGATCACAAAAACAGAAGAATTGAGAAAAGCTATTATTTAGCTCATTACGTTTTGCAAGTTAACTCTTATTTTCTCTCGTGTTCTCAATGAACAAATAGTTTGAATAGGAAAAGCATCAAGACAAAGTTCAGTTTCATTTTTTTTTACTGTTGATTTATTTAACTTTTCCCACTGTTTTTTAAATTCCATAATTGCAACATCTTTCCAGAAGTCAACAAGTAATTGTGTTAAATTATCGTGATTATATTTTTCCCATAATCGAGCAGTCCTAAGTTGAAAACGCATCAAAATAGATTAATAGAATATCAACAGGTTTTCGTACAACACAAGGGTCCATTTAAAAGGGTTAGGGTTAACTACTATCCCTGATAGTGATGATATGATGTATAACAGCTGTATACTACTATCCCTGTATGATGATATGATGTATAACAGCTGTATACTACTATCCCTGTATGATGATATGATGTATAACAGCTGTATACTACTATCCCTGTATGGTGATATGATGTATAACAGCTGTATACTACTATCCCTGTATGATGATATGATGTATAACAGCTGTATACTACTATCCCTGTATGATGATATGATGTATAACAGCTGTATACTACTATCCCTGTATGGTGATATGATGTATAACAGCTGTATACTACTATCCCTGTATGATGATATGATGTATAACAGCTGTATACTACTATCCCTGTATGGATGATATGATGTATAACAGCTGTATACTACTATCCCTGTATGGATGTGATATGATTTATAACAGCTGTATAATGCCCCAGAACTTTCTGTTATTCTGCAGTTTGACAGTCAGTTATAACGGAAAAAGAACAGAAATAAACTACTTTAACGTAGATTTTCTTTAGGGCTTTATTACGTGGTATCGAATCGGTGCATTAACTCCAGTAGTTCCTGATACCAGCGTTTTAGGCAGTATCGGAGGCAATACCGATACTGGTATTGGTACATCTCTATTGATATTGTACAACGTGATATTGCAAAAACAATATTGAGTCGATAATATCGTGTACCCATAGAAATAAATCATTGGGGGAAAAAAAGCATTAAAAAAAATGACTAATTGACTGAAGAAATATTAGTCGACTAATAGACTCAGAGGGGGCAGCCCTAGAACAAACTCCTTTAATAACCTCCCGGTTCTGTTTCAGTGTTTGTAAATACAGAAGATGAGCTTTAGCGTACGTGTGGTCGGGGATGTGCAGCAGGATGAAGATGGCCATGTCCCAGAGGCCGGCGCTCTCCAGCTGAGCGGCGTAGCTAGCGTGGAGGAGTCCCTGCCGCGAGGCGCTCAGGTGGCTGTAGTGCAGCGCCTGCAGGACGCCCCACAGGTGCCAGCTCAGACGGTAATCCAGACGCTCCCAGGTGACCGTCAGGGGGTCCAACAGCTGCTGCAGGCTGTAGTGTCTGCAGGACGGCACACAAAGACACAACTGGAGCATTAAAAAAGGAGAATTCTGCTGATTTTACACCTTCAAATCTCTCCGTTAGTCCTGTTCAGCCTGTTAGAAATGATTCTGTCTCTTTTTTTGGCCGAAATACAAAGATGCGGGCGCACAGATAGCTCAGTTGGTAGAGCAGGCGCCCATATAGAGGTTCACTCTGCAACAGAGCAGCCGCGGGTTCGACTCCGACATGTCATTCCCCCCACTCTCTCCCCTTTCATGTCTTCAGCTGTCCTATCTATCCCATCATAAACAGGAGGGGGGAAATATAGTTTACAACAGCTTAATACTGTTAGATTAGGACCACCAGGCAAGCTGCAGACAGGTGAGTGATGTGGCCGATTTACCTGTCACTGTAGAGTTTGAGCAGGTGGAAGCAGAGGTCGTGCAGCGGCCGTTTAGACTCCTCCTCCTCCTCTTCATCGTCCATATCTGGTTGCACCGCCTCCAGGTACGAAGGTAGGGGGGCGCAGGCGTACTTTCCAGCCTCACACGAGCCCTGCAGGACAGAAACAACCACAACATCGATGATCAGTGGAGCAGGACGGTCACTCAAGTCTTTCTGTCTCATGTGACATCATCTGTAGACTGAAGGCTTGTAACAGCCAGTGAGAGGACAAAGTGAAAAGAATCTCTCTTTCTCACACAATTATATTTTGAATTCGGCACTCAACCCATTCAGCCTTCTTATGCTAAACAACTATTTTGTATATTTGTTTCTGTATTTGTTTATTTCTTATTAATGTTTGTGTATGTATGCACCAATCACCAAGGCAAATTCTACGTAGGGTAACTTACGGTGGCAATAAACCCACATAGGGTAACTTCAGGCCATTTTATGGTCCTGTGGAGGCTCCACGCAGAGCTTTCTCCGTAGCCTACGTAAGTGGCCTGATGTTTATACTTGTGCGCTGGTGTGTGCGTCGAACCGGCGTGTGTGTGTGTGTGTGTGTGTGTGTGTGTGTGTGTGTGTGTGTGTGTGTGTGTGTGTGTGTGTGTGTGTGGGGTAGAGGGAGAAGTGAGAGAGTGACGGCGATTAGCTTAGGAGTGAGTACAGACTGTAGAGAAGGGGCAGTGGTGGCCTAAAGGTTAGAGAAGAGACAGGATAAAATCTGGGTGGGGAAAGTGAAAGAGCAGCGCTTGTCCCTCCCTCATTACCACCACGGAGGTGCCCTTGAGCAAGGCCCCTAACCCCAACCGCTCCAGCTGCTCGGTGGCACTGGGCAGCTTCCAGGTATGAATGTGATCAGATCAGACTGTGGTGGTACTGGGCAGCTTCCAGGTATGAATGTGATCAGATCAGACTGTGGTGGTACTGGGCAGCTTCCAGGTATGAATGTGGTCAGATCAGACTGTGGTGGTACTGGACAGCTTCCAGGTATGAATGTGGTCAGATCAGACTGTGGTGGTACTGGGCAGCTTCCAGGTATGAATGTGGTCAGATCAGACTGTGGTGGTACTGGGCAGCTTCCAGGTATGAATGTGATCAGATCAGACTGTGGTAGTACTGGGCAGCTTCCAGGTATGAATGTGATCAGATCAGACTGTGGTAGTACTGGGCAGCTTCCAGGTATGAATGTGATCAGATCAGACTGTGGTGGTACTGGGCAGCTTCCAGGTATGAATGTGGTCAGATCAGACTGTGGTGGTACTGGGCAGCTTCCAGTATGAATGTGATCAGATCAGACTGTGGTGGTACTGGGCAGCTTCCAGGTATGAATGTGATCAGATCAGACTGTGGTTGTACTGGGCAGCTTCCAGGTATGAATGTGATCAGATCAGACTGTGGTAGTACTGGGCAGCTTCCAGGTATGAATGTGGTCAGATCAGACTGTGGTGGTACTGGGCAGCTTCCAGGTATGAATGTGATCAGATCAGACTGTGGTAGTACTGGGCAGCTTCCAGGTATGAATGTGATCAGATCAGACTGTGGTAGTACTGGGTAGCTTCCAGGTATGAATGTGATCAGATCAGACTGTGGTGGTACTGGGCAGCTTCCAGGTATGAATGTGTAACTGTGTGAATGTGATCACGGCGTTCCTGCAAAAGAGAGGCTGCCTCTCAGTGAACCTCCCCTGAATAAATAAAGGTTAAATAAAAAAATAAAGAGTCAGTGAGAGAAACAAAGCGTCTCCCCTGTTCTTTCTTTAGCAGGAGAAGTTAACCCTCTCCTTGATTTCATGTTGCTTATGGAGAAGGAGAACCAGGAAATGAGTCGGGGGGGGGGGAAATGCAACGCTATCAAGCCACGGGCGTCACTGTGACGTGTAGTTACATTTTTCGAGATGTGCGGTGCAGGGTCTGGCGTAGACGCAGAGGGGTCTGTGGGGGTACGCCGTTGATTCGACACAGAAGCATAGAACGGCCTTTACTGTGGAACTTACTGGGGAAATATACCCCGTTTCTGATTCGGAATAAACCGCTGAGAGTAAAACAGACCGTAAAAATAATGGACATAGCAGCAGTGACGTCACTAAGCTAAAACGTAAAAGGGGGAATGGCGAGTCATCCAGTGGAGGCGGGTCAACACAGACTGAGAAGTAGCAGCTTACCTGGAAGGCGGCTTCATATCTGGCGAGGGCGTCCGCCACGGAGGCGGTTGGAGGCAACATGAACCAGAGGTGGACAGCGACACAGCGCTTCCAGTCCAACTCAGAGCACACGTTCACGACAGAGTCAGACGACTGCCACACCTGCAGGGAAGGACAGGGAACGCCGTCAGCATCAAACTACAGACTCTAAAGAAGATGGATACTCACTTTATCAACATTGATTTAACCCTCCGGTTGTCCTCGGGTCAAATTTGACCCTTCTTCAAAGTTTCTATACCAGAAATTTGGGTTTTCTTTCAAACAAATTGTCCAAAAAAAAAAAAATAACGTGGATGGTTCCCTACAACGCTCTTCACAAGTGAAATAATCAGTTCACTACTTTCATTGAATTTGGGTGTTTTATAAAATGTTATAGCATTTGAAGAAAAAAACAATTGATGAAAAGAACTTTGAAAAATGTGACAAATGTCAAAAATGTGACAAAAATGTGAAAAAAAGTGTGACAAAAATGTCAAAAATGTGACAAAATGTAAAAAAAAAGTGACAAAATGTAAAAAAAAAAGTGACAAAAATGTCAAAAATGTGACAAAAATGTGAAAAGTGACAAAAATGTAAAAAAAATGTGACAAAATGTCAAAAAAAAAGTGACAAAAATGTCAAAAAAGTGACAAAAATGTCAAAAAAAGTGACAAAAATGTCAAAAAAAGTGACAAAAATGTCAAAAAAAGTGACAAAAATGTCAAAAAGTGACAAAAATGTCAAAAAAAAGTGACAAAATGTTAAAAAAAAGTGACAAAATGTTAAAAAAAAGTGACAAAAATGTCAAAAAATGTGACAAAAATGTCAAAAAAAGTGACAAAAATGTCAAAAAAATGTGACAAAATGTAAAAAAAATGTGATAAATGTATGTAAAGAGACAGGTTTCGATAGTCAAAATTGACATTTTGATACTTTTTTCCCCCAATTTGAAATCGTGACACCCCGTATCATTTTTCAAGTGCGTAAACCTGCCAGTAAATGTCAGCAAACGTCTTTCTGTTTGGCTTTGCTTTCTTTGACAAACAGGAAATTAAAAAAAAAAACATGGCGTACAGGTTTCCCGGCGAGCAGCGTGAAGATGCGCAGCCGTTCCTCGGGCAGGTAGCTATCGGTCTGCATGCGGTTCCAGTCGGCAACCTGAAGGGCCAGCAGGTCCCGGCTGTACTGAGAGCCCATGGCCTGAGACAGCAGCAGGGACAGCCGGTGGTCTCCTGGGGACAAACAGCTATAGGTTAGAAGTTAATTAGCTGACGCCTAGACGGGCAGCTAGTCTTCCTGGGGTCCAAATCAACATTAAATCAGACAATATTAAAACATTTCATGAGTCCCCTGTACGGACCGAAATACGGAGGTGGACTGGTAGCTGAAGAGGTGCCAGTTCACCTCCTGGGCACTGCCAACTCGAGCAAGGCACTCAGTTCTAATCAAGCCAAGTATCACTGAACGTGTACTTCCCCAAAGCTGAAGAATAAAATCTGTTTCATGTCTGTGGTACAATCTGAAAGAGACTCGCACCAGTAACACGGTGCAGCTGATTGGCTGCAACATAAGTTGCATATTGGTCTCATTTGTAGTTGAAATACAGCGTAATTATATTTGGATTAGTGAAAGATAGAACTACAACACCACGGAATAAATAAAAAATGACCCTTAGAGCTAGCGTTACATGGGCGTAGGGAAATTAAGACATGTTTAAAATGATTTAAGTCCTAGAACACAATACTTGAGCGGATTTTTTAACGTCTAAAATTTTTTAAATTTGAGACTTTTTAAAACCCAGCGGAAACCCTGAAGGAGTTAATAAAGCCCTCACTCTTGTCTTTGCTCCTCACCTTCTTTCTGAGCCAGTCGACAGGCCTCACTGATGCGGTTGCCCGTCAGGTAGCTGAAGATGGCCTCCGTGTGCCGACCCTTCGCCGCCAACGCCACCTCCTCCTCCACCCTGCCGGTGGCTCCGCGGGACAGCCAGGCCGAGAAGGTTCGCCTCCTCTCCAGCTGCTGCTCGTACTCGCTGGGTGTCTCCACATCTGGCTCCTGATCTGTGGTGCCCAGCCGGCCCCACAAGGCCTCGCACAAGGTCCAGACCTCGGCCCAGTAACCCAGGAGGGCTGGGGGGAGAGACAGAGGGGGAGAGACAGAGGGGGAGAGACAGAGGGGGAATGAATGGCTCCCTTCAAGGCGCAGACTCCGCTGTAAAGGCAACTCCAACCAGACGGCCGACCGTCGGCAGTAAAGCCGGTCGGACTGATCAGTCGGGTCCCCGAGGTACAAAAAATGCCTCAGAACTCACCGAAGAGACGCCGACTTGAGCGTACGCTCTGCACGTGCGCGAAAAGTAATACGTCTCCATAGCAGCAGGCGGTGCTGCTCTGTATTGTTTCCATTAACAGTCACGTGGGTCTTTTTTCTCCGGAAAATTCACAGCCAGACTGTCTGGCGGGTCGTTCAGAATCCGATCTCATATTGTCCTAAAATAGTTCACCGTAACGTGTTCCTGAGAACATGTTAAGAGAGGAATAGGCCGTGCAGTTGCTGAATCTGTCTTCATTTCAGATCAACAAAGGTCAGTTTAAAAGATCTTCATCAGATTTTGAGAGGCTCATCCGCTCCCCATCTCCGGGTGAGTCCCGACTGTCCTGTCTCCGACTGAACATGTCAGGTCGGCCCAAATGAAGGCCGACGGCTCCTCGGACGGCCGACGGCACGGGACACACCGAACAGACTCGAGTCACCGACCTCACCAGACCGTCCAACGGCCGATAATCGGGCTGGTGTGTCTCCTCTATAAGACCCAGAGGACGAAGGGGACCTTTGTCCCCAGGGTTGTCCAGCTCCTTAACTCCCAGCCCCCTCCCCACCTCCCAAATCTTTGGACTGCACTACAAAACTCTGTAGACTGATAACTGATGCACTCCTCCCATCCCCTTTCTTTTCTTTTTATACATTACTATCTATTTATTTTATTGATGATGTACTGTATGTGGTGGAATATTCTGCTCTTTGTGTCATTTAATTGCCCCCTGGGGATGAATAAAGGGATTTGAAATTGAAATGGCAGAATCATGTCTGAATGCCAGGAATTTAAAATCTGAATTATTTCAAATGGGGCCGAGATATTTTTGGCACGTTTGCTTGCGTTTCTTTTAAAATTGCATCTAAGATAACTACAATCCAGGTCACTCAGACTTAAAGGGTAACTTCGTTTATTCCCCCAACCTGGACCCTATTTCCATGTCTATGACTGATAGGAACAACAGTCTTTGAAATGGGTCCAGTATTAAGCAGGACACAAAACCTTTCCATAATGTAGTCAGACTAGATATCAGATATCACAATATTCTTGACCAAATACCTCGATATTGATATTGCGGCGATATTCTATGGCTGACAATTGGTGCTCTAACAAAATATCTTCACACTTAGATTTTAGATAATCATCAGTAATGTGGACATAATGTCTAAGTGAGGAAAAGGCAAATAATAGAACAGTTAGACCAGTCTGGTAATTTCAAACACTTATGTCAAATTCCGATATCCAAAATATAAGACAATATCTAGTCTCATATCACGATATCGATACAATAGATATATTGCCCAGCTCTAAGCCAGACACTTCTCAATACTGGACCAATTTCCTCCCATCAGTCACTTAGACACCAATGTATTGAAAAATTTGCCTGGAAGTCTAGACCCAAATCTGAAAGATTAAGGGTCTGGCATCGAGTAATGAAAACGGCCCAATTCGAGGGGCAGCACCAAGCATGCATTTGAATATCTCACTGCACGCAATTGGATAACACTATAACACATTGGATGGAGCTAACTGGTAGAATAAACTGTCGTCATCTGTTTAGCTCGCCTCTGGCCCGCCTATATCAGATACACAGATGTGATTGGTGCAGCTCGGCTACCAGGGCATATCTAATGAGCATCATTACTGAATGCCAGAGTGACTCGCTGAGCAAATTAAAATCGTGCTCTTGCGAGAACTCTGGATTTCCAGGGTATTGGAAAATAGGGTCCAGGTTTAAAAATACCAAAACTATCCTTTATCAGAGTACAGAGCGGCATCTAACATGTTTGAATTTTAGATTTCAGGGAAGTGCACACACATCTTCCCCTTAAATAAAGGATTCTTTAGTGACAAAACGCTGCACAGATACAAGTCAGTATAGTCACGGTTAGACATTGAAGGGGACTTGAAGTAAAAAAAGTAACATTTTTGAGTGGATGGGGACTTCAAGCTATTTGGTAAGATCTTTAAATAATTTCTCAAACTTGTATGTCTGTGAGGACTCGCCCTCTGAACGCTCCTTGACTTACGGTCGGCGTCTTGCTGCTTGTCGCCCAGTTCGACGATCCACTCGGCGTACTCGTGCAGTGCGGCCACACCGGGCTGCGGCCGCACCAGAGGGCAGGCGGAGGCGTCTGTGGTGTCGACGATGCTGTGCTTCAGACAGATCTCCAGGGGGCGCTGCAGCACCGCCTGGCTCTCCTCTTCCTCCTCTTCCTCCTCTCGGCTCTTCACGGCTGGAGGCCCCAGACCCACCAGCTGCTCCAACACAACCTTATAGGAGCTTTCTATCAGCCTGTAAGAGAGGACGCACCAGACTGTTTCCTTTTGTGTGTCTTAGATTTATATTTTATATAGAGATGGTAGGGATGTAACAATGCATTGTGAATGTGTTAAATATTTAAATTAAAAAGTAATTTCAGAAATATATGGGCCAATAAATATAAAATGTTAAACACATTATAGCTGCAAAGATTAATTAATTAGTTTTCATCTATTAAATTAATTGCTAACTATAAGTATAGTAGTACAGGGATAGCAGGGATGCACCGAATACAAGATTGGGCTGAATATTGGGCTTTTTGACGGGGTTGGGTTTCTGCTGAACTTTAGAATTTCTTCCCACCGAACAGACACCTACACTTGCACTACGCTGGTCGCCGTAATGACGGCGCCGTTGATTACGGGAAGGTGTTAACGTAGGTGGAGCGTTCAATGCAGCAGGCTGTGAGGAAGTGGAAATGGAACTGGTGAGCAGAAAAAGTGATGTTTGGCAGCACTTTCAGTCAAAAGAAGGCCGTTCAAGTCCAGCTACATGTTCAATCTGCAATGCTGATTAGTCTGGTGGTGGCGAGGACCCTAAAAAATACACAACATCACCGCTGTTACAACATCTGGTATCAAACATCTGGAAGTAGACGAGTTGTGATGAAGGAATCTACAGACAGCAGCCAGAATGCAGTAACTTCAGGTACGGCAAAGGAAGGACAGTCCCTGCTGACTTCATTAATGTGTTGACTGAGTTCATGGACTGAGGATGGGAGGAGGACTCAGCAGAATCTCACCCAGCGGATTCAGGATTCAGCCGAACTCCTAAAATCTGGATTTGGTGCATCCCTAAGTAGAAGTAAAGGGACGTGTGTGTGTGGTGTGTGTCTTACGGTTTCCTGGCAGGTTTTGGCAGGAAGCTGTAGTCAGTTTTGGTCAGTTCTTGGCGGTCGAGCTGTTTGGTCGGCGGTGAGCTCAGCCGGTGGCCGCAGTGTGCCAGCGTCCAGCCGGGACCCCACCCAACCCGAAAGGAACGACCCGCAAACAGCGCGGCGTCCATCAACAAACTCCCCTGCAAAACAACAACAACAGCATAAATAAACAGAAAAAATATAGTTACTCCAATAGTCTCGCATTTTTCTCGCCATCTCCACAGCGCTGTGGAGGAAGGTCTGGCTACACCA
>CM042328.1:2979128-3159128 GCA_023566125.1 Zingel zingel | reverse complement strand
GATTGAGATTTCTCTTGGCACAGCTACCAGAAGACTTCCAACTTTCAGACAGGTTGCTCACGTCACATCTACGTCTTCAAGCTCAGTTGGAGGCTGCTCAGTAACGCTCAGCCATCACCGGAAAAGAGCTTCTAATGTCCTTCACTGGTCTCCGTCCAGAGACACGGGACCTGCTGGTCCATTATATATACTGTCTATGCACGTTGGCTGTCATTCGAGCCAGTCACTCTCTATCTATATCTATATATTCTGAATGATTCTAAATGTCAGATTCTACGCTCACAAGAATACTTTGATTAGTTGGTGGAAGTAATTACACATGAATGAGAATGATATTTGTGAAAGAACAAAAGGGGGTTTTTGCTAACAATCGACTCAAAAAAATGACAATGTAGGTTTAAGACCCCGCTGGTAGCCTGCGTTTGTGTTTGCGAGGAATTCGGCTCTACCTGGAGCGTGTGTGGGTTGATCCCCAGCGTGGACGCCATGTGGCTGGACGCAGACACGCCGTTGAGCTCCGCATAGGTCAAACCTCCGAGCTTCCCGCTCGCCACCTCCATCTCCCCCGCCAACAGCTGGTCGCTGTCTTCCTCTCCTCCCAGCATGCTCTCTGTCGGGAAGCTCTGAGTGATGTCTGCCATGTCGCTGTCCAGCTCTGGCACGCCACCCGGAAGATCCACGACAGTGGACTGAACACACACACACACACACACACACACACACACACACACACACTATTAAGATCGTTGAACTTTATCAATGACTTTCTTTGCAGTCAGGTACTTTTTAACTTGTTCCAGCCAAAGAACAGACTGGAATAAGATTAAAAATAACTGACAGGAAGATCATTGTTTCATGCCAGTAGATTTTAGGGACACATTTAATACATTTCTTTACATTTTTGTTTTGAGCTACAGTTTATAATTTGTGGTAACGTTGCCCGATTGTTGATAAGCCATCCACTGATCTCTGGCCAATGAATCAACGTTTATTTTGATTCATATCCCGTTCCCCATAACCTTAACTCAATATTTCCCATAATCAAAATAACATCTTATTCTGAAGATACATTTGTCTTTTATTAAACGTAACCACTCAAGACAGACGCAGATGTCTGACTTTACTTCACAAGAAAAGTTCAAAGTTTGATTTAATCACTGGACACATCAATCAGCAGACTTTGAGAAGCTGATCTTCACAGAAACTTTACAGACCAAAGATTAAATGTCATCTTCATTAACTTTATTAGTTTCTTTCATTAATTGCAAAATAAAATTACAATTCATGTCACACAATCATAAAGCAGGTTAGAGCCTTAAATGTTTATAGACGTTTGACTCTACAACTTAATGTTGAACATGATATAAACTTTAAGTATAGTTTCTGACAAGAAGCTCATTAAAATATACTTATATAATGATAACACCCGCAGACATTCTTCGTATGAATTCATGAAGAACACAAACCTTAAAAACCAACATCAGATCAGAGAACGTTTCCTGATGGTGAAAGTAGGTTTTCTATGCAAGACTGTTAAGTTAAACAATTTGTTGCAACGTAAGGACACTTCCCAATACCTGTCTGTCTGTCTGTGTGTGTGCCGGTCTGTATGTGTGTGTGTGTGTGTCTGTATGCGCGTGTCTCTCTCTGTGTGTGTGTGTCTGTGTGTGTGTGTGTGTATATGTGTGTATATGTGTGTGTGTGTGTATATGTGTGTGTGTGTATATGTGTGTGTGTGTGTGTGTGTGTATGTGTGTGTGTGCGCGCGCGCGCGCGCATGCGTCTGTCTGTATGTGTGCATGTGTCTCTGTCTGTATGTGTGTGTGCATGTCTGTATGTATGTGTGTGCGCGCGTCTCTCTCTGTGGGTTTGTGTGTCTGTATGTATATGTGTGTGTGCATGTGTGTCTCTGTCTGTATACGTGTGTGTGTGTGTGTGTGTGTGTGTGTGTGTGTGTGTGTGTCAGGTAAAGCCTGCACTCAAGTTAAAACTGCAGCAGACGAACCGGTTCTAGTGCTCTTTTAACCACTGGAACATTTAAATTAAAATCAAGGCTGTCTGTTAATAAAGTCTGATAGAGGTTTGTACTATGACTGCTGCAGTAGCATCATCTAATGTGCATTTGTTACTTTTACTGATGAATTAACTCACCAAGGTTTCAATTAGAACGAACCAATAACAAAAACAGAAAGAAGCAACAAGAACAGACAATACATCCAACTGTGTACTTCTGCAGTGTGTCCCCTATGATTGTACAAGCCAATCTTTTTTTTTTCATGTCAAAAATAACGCCACACATTCATTGCGTTTCCCCTACATTCACTCCGCAGCTACTAATCGCCGTCGGTCTATGAACGAGGCAACTGTCCGTGGTTACCTCACGTCTGTAACAGCAGGACAGTCGACTCTCGTGCGTTGTCTAAACTGATAAATCATTGGAAACGTTGTCGGTAGCCTAACGATTACAGAGCGCCGCAGTACTGAACAACACGCTGAGCTGGACCAGAGAATATTCGGTTCAAACAGATGGTGACGTTGTTTTGACCTGTGTTCTCCTTAAAGTTAGCAGGAAGGGATTTAAAAAGAAAAAAAGCATCGCTTTTAAGGAAATAACGTAGGGCTGGGCGATACATCGATATCGTGATATGAGACTAGATATCGTCTTATATTTTGGATATCGTAATATGACATAAGTGCCTTTTCCTGGTTTTAAAGGCTGCATTACAGTAAAGTGATGTCATTCTCTGATCTTACCAGACTGTTCTAGCTGTTCTGTTATTTGACTTTTCTCCACTTAGACATTACGTCCACATTACTGATGATTATTCATCTAAAATCTGAGTGTGAAGATATTTTGTTAAAGCACCAATTGTCAAACCTAGAATACCGCCGCAATATCGAGATAGAGATATTTGGTCAAGAATATCGTGATATCTCCATATCGCCCAGCCCTAAAATAACGTGAGCAAGAGGCAAACCAGCTTTAAAAAGTGACATATTTTCTTTATAATTAAGTGCGCTGGATCCAATTCATGCCAGTGTGAAAAGTGTGGATTTTGGATAACGGATAAATATTTAAAGAAAATTTAAAGTGTTAAATTTGGTGTGGTAGTAGCCGAGTGGGTCTCACACTCTGTGTGTGTGTGTGTGTGTGTGTGTGTGTGTGTGTGTGTGTGTGTGTTCCATCTCTGTAACTTCCAAGCTATTTGATCTGTCTGTTAATATTATATTACCGGTTGGAAGCAGACAATGTCTCTACTACTGCACCTTTCCATCTACTCTGACGTACGGACCCAACCTTCCTTCTGTGCTCATTCACAGCTCTCACATCGTTTACTGTTCTCAGTTCGTTGACGACACGGACACTGATTAGCTGTTAAAAAGACTCAACTTTTCTTTTTTTTAAAAAGCTCCTAAGACCGAACAGTTTTTGTCAACTTTAGCTTTCTGAAAAAGTGTAAAAAACTTCAAAATCTTTTACTCAAGACACTTGCTTTAAGATTATCATAGTGTGTGAAAACGATAACATTTATAAACTGTTTTAACGTTCTCAGCACCGGCCTGAAAAAATGACCAAAACACGGAGTAAGCAGCTTTACAAAAAGAATCTCCTGCCACCAAACAGCTGGATAAACGCTCCTTTAATCATCTCAGGTGTGTCAGTGAGGATGATGATGAGTGTTGATGGGCGCAGGCTGCTCTACCTGAGCCTGTGGCGCCACCTGCTGCTGGGAGGAGGGGAGTGGCTGCTGCAGCCTGGAGGGAGGAAGTGGCATCATCGTCTTCAGCTTCTTGGGGTCGGCTTTGGGCGGGACATCGTCCTCCTCGTCAGAGTCCTGGAGGCCATATTTGGAGAAATGGGCGACCTGAGAGAGACAGACAGAGAGAGAGAGAGAGAGAGAGACAGAGAGAGAGAGAGAGAGAGAGACAGAGAGAGGGAGAGACAGAGACAGAGAGAGAGGGAGACAGAGAGAGAGGGAGACAGAGAGAGAGGGAGACAGAGAGAGAGGGAGACAGAGAGAGAGGGAGACAGAGAGAGAGGGAGACAGAGAGAGAGGGAGACAGAGAGAGAGGGAGACAGAGAGAGAGGGAGACAGAGAGAGAGGGAGACAGAGAGAGAGGGAGACAGAGAGAGAGGGAGACAGAGAGAGAGGGAGACAGAGAGAGAGGGAGACAGAGAGAGAGGGAGACAGAGAGAGAGGGAGACAGAGAGAGAGGGAGACAGAGGGAGAGGGAGACAGAGGGAGAGGGAGACAGAGGGAGAGGGAGACAGAGGGAGAGGGAGACAGAGGGAGAGAGAGAGAGAGAGATTCATTTTTATTGTTTTGTTGCCTTGTTCAGCGAGATTAAAAACATTGATTTTGAAGATCAAAGACTGAGATGTCTGTTCACATGTGAGACAAAAAACTGTTTTCTTGAGAAAGCCTGGCTGAAGAGAAAAAAACCTCTTCACCAAGATGATTTGTAGACGTTTGTTGTATGTACGGCTCGCTTTTCATTTTGTTTTCCGTTATTAATGCCTTTCTCCACATGATTTGTATCTGCGAGACCAGAAGATGTCTGTTAAAAAGGTTGGTGGTGTCTTGTAATCCCCGAATGTTTGGCATGACACAGAAATAAAATAAAACTAATTAACTAGACCTGAGAACTACTTATTATTCAGGGTTTCTGCAGGTTTTTAAGACCATTATGAATTTATGAATGAATTTTAAGACCTATATCACGACATTAATCTACAACGAAATGCATAGGCTACGAAAGAACTGGCAAAGAAAATAAATGTATTCAAATAGAAAGAAAGCGACTAGGGTTGGGCATCGAGAACCGATTCCTACTTGGAATCGTTTGGAATAATTTGGTTTCAAATCTGACCACGAGTTCCAAATTTAACATGCGCAATTTTAGGTTTCCGTAGCGTCCAGGCACTTCCTGTGTTGCAGCCTTGGAGCACAGTAAGCGGCGCTCTAGTCTGGCTTTACTGTGCGTTCACGGACATCGGGAAAAACTTTTTTTTTTTTTCCCGAGTGAAAACGTCACCATTCACGTCCCTTCCCGTGGGAATCAGAGGTGGGAAACTGGGGCTAGATTTAGCTAACTGAGTTCCCCGGTTGGTGACGCGTTGTTGTTGTTGCTGGGCGATATGGAGAAAATCAGATATCACGATGTTCTTGACCAAATATCTCGATATCGATATTGCGGCGATATTCTAGGGTTGACAATCAGACATGGTTTAGCACCTCCTCCACTATGTGACTTTATACATTTTAGATCCAGTGAAGTTAGGGTAACTGTGGGGTGAAGTCATGCTGCTACCCTCCGGGCGTAGATATAGTCTGCCGTGATGCAGAACAAATGGATTCAAAAGGTCATTCATCCCGGCTGTTATTCCCCATTGTTAATACTATCCTGTGAATTCAAATTTAAATTATGTTGTGGTTATTGTTTAGTATCTATCTATCTATCTATCTATCTGTTACTGCTGGCTGTAATCCAAATTGCCCCTCGGGGATAATAAAGTGACCTTGACCTTAACTAGAGGGGCAGTGAGGGAAGATTGCGTCATCCCCCGGAGAAAGACAGCTTTTGGTCAGGCTGTCTTCTCCGTAAGAGCAGCTCAGCAATGGAACACAGTGCTGTCCTGCAGATAACACAAACACCTGACGATGTGCTGTTTGGATGCTCGCATAAGAAAACGGCAGCAAATGATTGTGGCCTCCATGTTTTCACCACCTGGCGCTCTCGGCTACGGCCAACAGCTGGTGGCAGTCATGCAACAAGTTGTTATGCCAAACGCCAATATAATTTACCTTATTAAGCGACTGTACACATTTAAAAAAAAAAAAAAAAAAAAAAAATGTATTTCCCTCTCCTTTCCTTCATGTCTGTAAATGTTCCAAATGTAAAGCACTTTGAGCTGCACTCTGTGTATGAAAGGTGCTATACAAATAAAGCTTTACTTACAGCACATTATATTTGGACGAATTACACCACGGCATAAAAAAATAAAAATAACAAAAGACATTTCAATGAGCGGGGGCCACCCTACATCACACATGGTTCTTTTTTTTCCCAGAACCGATGTGAGCAGCAGTGACTGACCTCAAACACCCAGGATCCGGTCTCCGTTCTGTACTCCAGGAAACGGGCTCCCTGTTTACGCGAGGCTTTCTCCAGCCGACCCTCGTAGTTCATCTCCGTCAGACGCTCGGGGCTCCTGATCTGAGTGCAGGCCGTCTTGTCGTTTGGCCAAACGCCGTCCAGAGTCACCTCTGCTCGCCTGCGACCACACAGAGAAGAAACAAGATGAAAGGAAGTGGATTAACATAACTGGGGCACGTTCAATCTCAAAACGGTGTGCACTGTTTTTGCTACGGTATCCGTGTTGAACGACATGTTTCGGAACGATGTGAAGGGGCTTTGAGATACGTTTTCTCTCGTTTATTGGCTGTGTTGTAGGTCAGCGTTTCTCAAATGGGGGTACGTGTCCCCCTAGGGGTACTTTGGAGGACTGCAGGGGTACGTAAGATTTTTTTGCAAAATGTTTGTCAGTTACAAGGCTGTAGTTACTTCGGTCTCTTTTTAATCCAAGTTTGTCACCTTTTTTTTGAAAGTTGGGTCATTTGTTTTGACCTATTTTTGCCTTTCTTCCTTACTTTATTCTACTGTCTTTTTCTTCAAAGTTTTTTTTAGCGTTTGGTATTTTAAGCCCCCCAACGTCGCACTAGGATTAGGCAATGGTTAGGGTGCCTTGAAGTCGCCGTTGGGGGCTTAAAACACCATTGAGTTTTATTTTCTGCTTTTTTAAAAAGTTTGACACTTTTTTCCGAAGTTTTGTCCCTTTTGTCGCCCTAGTGTTGACTTCCTTCTTTCTACCGTTTGTTATCGAAGTTTTTATTACCATTTTTGACCTATTGTTGCTTGACTTCTTTCTACTGTCTTTTTCCGTCATTTAAATATTGTCCAGGTCCAAGGCTGTATTCTTCCTCTTTTTTTCTACCAAAAATTATTCACGCTGGTTAGGGGGTACATGGCTTTAATACACTGTTCAAAGGAGGAACATTATTGAAAAAAAAGCATGAGAACTTCTGCTGTAGGTGCTAATCAGCAGAGATGTGTCTGTTAACGTGGTAATAAAAAGGCAGAGAGATGGCACACACATTTAACCCGTTTAAAAAAATGTGTTGCTGCGTTTTGTCGGGGCTGAACGTGGCCCTGGTCTGTAGTTGCCCAGTCAAGCGTTCCCCCACGACACGCTCGCTCCTCCTCTCACCTGTTTAGCCCCTCCCCCTGTGGAGGCTTGGTTTTGTCGTCCGGGTACACGATGACTTCTTTGCGTCTGAAGTGGACGATCTCGTCGAGGTTCAGTCCCGTCACGTTCACCTCACCGGGGAAGAAGATGGAGCCGTAACCTGTGAGGGCCAATCAGAGCACAGTGGTGAGACGTATGTCCAATCGACACAAACTTGAGGGTGGTTTGTCTCTTTAGAAAAATGACACGTGTTGAAAACCCCGGCAACATTTTAAAAACGAGCTGATGTGTTTGAGTAAAGTGCTGCTCATCAGACAAGACCTTGCTTGCGTCTTTCTTTTAAAAGAGTGTAACTATCATTAAAGTTTGACGTAAGTTGGAAATGCAGCTTCTGAGAAAGGAGCTCTAAGTGGGCGTTACCTTTTCTGCCAATGGTGAAGTTGTCCACTACACATTTTCCGTTTTCATCCACCATCTCGGCCAGATCCTCCATGGAGGGGATGGTGTAATAACCAACACGGTTCAGAACGATCCCTGAAAACAAGAAACAGAGAATACATTTAATCTTTTCTTTTATTCGTTTAAAGATGAGAATAATTTCTGAGCAAAGGTTTTGCTGAATCTTGTCCACTAACGCTACCGATCAAACTACCAAAACGCTTCTGTGTGTGTGTGTGTGTGTTTGCGTCAGTGTGTGCGTTTCATTGTGTGTGTGTGTTTGCGTCAGTGTGTGCGTTTCATTGTGTGTGTGTGTGTGCGTTTGCTTCATTGTGTGCGTGCGTTTGCTTCATTGTGTGTGTGTGTGTGTGTGTGTGTGTGTGTGTGTGTGTGTGTGTGTGTGTATGTATGCGTTTGCTTCGTTGTGTGTGTGCGTTTGCTTCATTGTGTGTGTGTGTATGTATGTGTTTGCTTCATTGTGTGTGTGCATTTGCTTCATTGTGTGCGTGCGTTTGCTTTATTGTGTGTGTGTGTGTGTGTGTGTGTTTGCTTGCTTCATTTTGTGCGTGTGTTTGCTTCATTGTGTGTGTGTATGTGTTTGCTTCATTTTGTGTGTGCGCGCTTGCTTCATTGTGTGTGTATATGTATGTGTGCGTTTGCTTCATTTTGTGCGTGCGTTTGCTTCATTGTGTGTGTGTGTGTGTGTGTATGTGTTTGCTTCATTTTGTGTGTGCGCGCGTTTGCTTCATTTTGTGTGTGCGCGTTTGCGTCAGTGTGCGTTTGTTTGCTTCATCGTGTGTGTGTGCGCGTTTGCTTCATTGTCCGTGCGTTTGCGTCATTGCGTGTGTGCGTGTGTGCGCGTGTGAATGTGAATGTGTGTGGGCCCATCCCGGCAGGAGCATAGTCCTCATAAATCTACCAAAGTTTAAAATTACAACAAAAGAGTGATATCCGGCGGCATTTCCGGCAGCACCCGAGTAGTACCGGACGTGGAACATCGTGGATATAGACTACAGGAGTTAAACACGGTGTGGAAGCGTTTGTTTCTGACCTGCTGGGTGAGGAGACTGCTGGGACTCCTGCTGCTCCTCCTCTCTGTCCTCCTGCAGAGACTCTTCTCGCAGAGACTCGTCTCCCAGAGACGCCGACACGTCCTCGCTGCTCAGCTAAGGAAAAACACATCAGAGGAACATTAAAAGTTATAATCTGACAGCATGTACACTGAACTTGGATTCTTTCGTGGATTTGGGTTGGATGACAGTCTTGTTACTCAGTCAGGATTTAAACTCAAGCCCGGTTTCTTTATTTACTTTTAAGGACAGACGGACGGACGTTCTGGATTCTTCCTTCTGTGTATCAATTCTCATGTTTCCATCTAATGTGTGTGAAAACTTGACGTCAGCATCTTCATTTTCTCAGAAGATACAAACCTGTCTGTGTTTGAATGTCTCGACGAGTGCGTTTGCATCAGTGTGTGCGTTAGGGGTGGGAATCTCTTGGCACCTCACGATTCAATTCTGATTCAGAGGCCAACGATTAGATCCTAAACAGATTATTGATGCAACAATTTTACATTGTACAATGTACATTTCCATGCGTGATTTTAATATATATCTATCCGAGTTAGCCAATCACTTCGACAAAGCTTAGATTTGGACCCATTTGTCACACACAAGTTTTAATGACATTTTTTGTCTACTGAGGTTTGTTTTGTAGTCATTCTGAGCTGAAGCCTTAAACAGTCTTGTGAAGTCTCCTCTCCCAGTAATCTCCCAGGTCAGAGGCTCCATCATGTTTAAAAGTGGAGAATTGGCTTCTTAGAACATAACCCATGAGGTGGTCAGATGTCATGTGATAAAGTAGATGAACAGCCTATATGGGTTTTGCCTAATTATTTTATTTTTGTCTTATTAGATCATGTGTGTGGATATATATATATATATATATATATATATACACACAAAAAATTTTTTTTTTCCTTTTGGTCTTTTGTGTTTTTTTTCTGCACTCTTGCCTAAACTCCAAGTTGTTGTCCATTATACCATCCTCATTTAGTCACTGTTTTCTGATTTGTACTTGTCTGGAGACAGTAACTTAAATACAAATCACATTTTTCAATTATTAACTTATCAGAATCGAGCATTGAATCGTTCTAGAGAGAATCGCGATGCATGTAAGAATCGATTCTTTTTCCCACCCCTAGTGGGTGTGTTTGTGTCAGTGTTCGTGGGGTCCAAAAACCGGGGAGTCCAGTATACTTGTGGGGTCCGACCAGCTTTGTGGGGCCAAAATGCTGGAGCCCACAAGGTTAAAGGTCTGTTGGAGGGTTAAGACTTGGTTTTAGGATTAGGGTTAGAATTAGGTTATGGTTAGGGTGAGGGTAAGGGTTAAGGTTAGGCATTTAGTTCTGATGGTTAAGGTTAGGGTAAGGGGCTAGGGGATGCATTATGTCAATGACGGGTCCCCACAAAGATAGTGAAACAAAAGTGTCTTTGTGTGCATGCTTCATTGTGTGTGTGCGTGTGTGACAGAAGAGGAACAGAGCAAAGTAGCTGCAGTTTCACGCAAATGAAAACTGAAAAACAAAACGGGGAAAATGTAACCAGCGTTTAGCGCTTGGTGAGCGTTAATTTTAGACGCTAGCTTTGACTGCTCACCTCCAGTCCGTTCCTGACCGGTTTGTGCATGTTGAGGTCGCTGATTGTGTCCTGCAGGCTGGTCTGGATGCGGCCCTGCGGGATCGGCTTGGCGATGGGGTTGACGTAGAACTGGGTGACCTCTGGGTCGTCGTCTGTCCGGCTGCTGGGACCGGGCACCTCCTCCTCCTCCTCCATATGACTGCAAACAGAAAGAAGAAAGGGTGATAGAACATCTACAGGGTCCAAATTATCATACAAACAAAAATTAACACAGAAAAATAACAAAAACACTGATATCAATTAATTCATTATGATATCGTTACATCTGAAAAAAAATCCATAAAATGCAATTTTGGGGGGGGAGGTTATGGCGCCTGAGTGTGTTTGTAATCAGCTTGCTTGAAGAGTGAGTGAGTGAGTGAGTGAGTGAGTGAGTGAGAAAGAGAGTGAGAAAGTGAGAAAGAGTGAGAAAGTGAGAGTGAGTGAGTGAGAAAGTGAGAAAGTGAGAAAGAGAGAAACTGAGAAAGAGAGTGAGAAAGTGAGAGAGAGTGAGTGAGAAAGTGAGTGAGAGGGAAAGTGAGATTGAGTGAGAAAGAGAGTGAGAAAGTGAGAGAAAGTGAGTGAGAGAGAAAGTGAATGAGAGAGAGAAAGTGAATGAGAGAGAAGGTGAGAGAGAGAGAAAGTGAGAGAGAAGGTGAGAGAGAGAGAAAGTGAGTGAGAGAGAAAGTGAGTGAGAGAGAAAGTGAGTGAGAGAGAGAGAAGGTGAGAGAGAGAGAAAGTGAGAGAGAGAGAGAAAGTGAGAGAGAGAGAGAGAAGGTGAGAGAGAGAGAGAGAAGGTGAGAGAGAGAAGGTGAGAGAGAGAAGGTGAGAGAGAGAAGGTGAGAGAGAGAAGGTGAGAGAGAGAAGGTGAGAGAGAGAAGGTGAGAGAGAGAAGGTGAGAGAGAGAAGGTGAGAGAGAGAGAGAGAGAGAGAGAGAGAGAGAGAGAGAGAGAGAAAATGATGTGTGTGTGTTCAGACCTGTGTCCGTTCTGTGGATACTCTGGAGGTGAAGCGAGGTCATCGGTCTCTTTGTTGATTGGACTGCTGTACTGGCTGCTGTTCAGGTTCTTCAGCACAAGTTTCTTGATGCTCTTCCTATAAATAAAACACACAAGTCACAAAGAAGCAGGGATCACGCTGCCAGCCGGTAAGCTATGCCGTGTATGTTTTTTTTATTTCTTTTCCTCCTTTAGACGTGCGCAAGTAGGCGGAGGAGAGAGAGAGAAAAAATACTGGAGGAATCGCGGATCCTGCTTTTGATTTTAATCGTCAAAACCGAAAGATCATTCCGATTAGGGCTGAAACGATTCCTCGAATAACTATTACAAAAAATCCTCGATGCAAAATGACTTGCCTGGAAGCTTGGTTACATCAGTGTTACTAACGTATCGCTGACGGACGGCGTTCCCGCTACTGTCGCTCACCAGACGGCTCCGTCTGCTGCTGGAGACACATGCCAGAGGTAACTAGTGATTGGCTGAGAGAAGAGACCGGCTGGAGGAGACCACAGGAAGGGTCCAAAGGTTGGAGTCAGTTCAGACACATGCCAGAGGTAACTAGTGATTGGCTGAGAGAAGAGACCGGCTGGAGGAGACCACAGGAAGGGTCCAAAGGTTGGAGTCAGTTCAGACACATGCCAGAGGTAACTAGTGAGGGCTGAGAGGAGAGACCGGCTGGAGGAGACCACAGGAAGGGTCCAAAGGTTGGAGTCAGTTCAGACGCAATTACAACTCAAACTCTGGACAGTGGGTCTACTGCAACATCAAACTAGCTTAGCACAATAATAGCACGACGTCAGAGCTTTAGCATCTCAACAGAACACATGGAGTCTAACTTCATCATCCGTTCCACGAAGAGGACTGACAACAGCCAATCACAGAGTTGTATGGACGATGACATCACATCAGACACAACAACTACTAGAATCAGAGACAAGGAAATACGTAGTGGTGACCACGATCTGAGCTGACGGCTGACTATCCTTCAGAACAGCTGATTGTTCTCTCTCTCTGTGTGTGTGTGTGTGTGTGTGTGTGTGTGTGTGTGTGTGTGTGTGTGTGTCTCTCTCTCTGTGTGTGTGTCTCTCTGTGTGTGTGTGTGTGTCTCTCTCTCTGTGTGTGTGTGTCTCTCTCTGTGTGTGTGTGTCTCTCTCTGTGTGTGTGTCTCTCTCTGTGTGTGTGTGTGTCTCTCTCTGTGTGTGTGTGTGTCTCTCTCTGTGTGTGTGTGTGTGTGTCTCTCTCTGTGTGTGTGTGTGTGTGTCTCTCTCTGTGTGTGTGTGTGTGTGTTTGTCTCTCTCTGTGTGTGTGTGTGTGTCTCTCTCTGTGTGTGTGTGTCTCTCTCTGTGTGTGTCTCTCTCTGTGTGTGTGTGTGTGTGTCTCTGTGTGTGTGTGTGTGTGTGTGTGTGTGTGTGTGTCTCTCTGTGTGTGTGCGTGCGTCTCTCTCTGTGTGTCTGTTTGTCTCTCTGTGTGTGTGTGTGTCTCTCTGTGTGTCTCTCTGTGTGTCTCTCTCTCTCAAATAGGTGAAGGATAACTAATATTTACATATAGGTCTAGTTTTGGTTGTTTAAAAACGCAAAATAAAAATATATCAGATTAATCGATCGATAAAGTGCGAGATTAATCGATTACAAAAAGAATCGATAGCTGCAGCCCTAATTCCGATTGATTTTAGATTTAAAATTGCAACATCCCTAGTTGAGTAACAGGCAAGAAAACATTCCACCTTAAAAGTTGCCGGTAGCTGCTGGTGGTAGCCTTTGAGCAGCATAGTACATTAAATAGTTTATAGCCAACTGTTAACTATTAAAGATGAAAAGCAGAAAAACACCCTCTCATTTTATAGTTCTATTTGTCTAAAATTTCTAAACTTGCCACCGTAGGAACAGTGGTTAGAACAGTTTTCGAAAAGAGCCACAATTTAACCGCACAAGTTATAGGTGTGCTCCTGTAGCTCTGATCAGAGTGGGTTACCTGGGAATGAAGGCTCCGTTGGTGAGCGAGGGCTCGTCATCGTCCAGGCCGTCAAAGAGCTGCGACTTGGAGGCCCCCGATGACGTCAGCGCTTTGGGGCGGACTCTGGTCGCAGGTCGAGGGGTCAGCTTGTAGTGGGTGGGCGTGGTCAGAGCCTTCTGGGCCGTTGGATTGGTTGGTTTCAGACGCTGTCAGAAAACAGAAGTTGTGATTGGATACTTAAAGAAGTTTTGGTGCTTTTGCAACTTAATTAGCAGAACAACAGACCCAATCAGTGTTTAAACGGTGCTGATAAAACAAGACAACAACTTGATATCCTCTCATCTTCATCTAAAATGCATGTTTGATGCCTTCATATGTTAACACTTTGACTAATGTTAGCTTGGAGAGCTAATGTACTAGCCTGGCTCCGCACTGCTACGTACTTCCGCTCAATTTTCATTTCCCTTCAGTGCTCCGTCTGGGTTTGCGGTATATTCTTGGGTTTTCTCCGGTCAAATATTTGGCGGCCCAATCAGTGAACAGAGGGAGTGGCTGAGAGCGGTGACGTTGAGGTCGTGTGCTAGTTTGAGTTGTAGTTCCGTAATGGCGGCGGAGAAAGATGCGAGCGAAGCCATTCGGTCCGTTGTGGCAACGCTGCTGAATATCCTGAAGTTAAAGCCAGAGAACGAACAATCTTTGCTGAGTTGTGTTGGTGGCCATGATGTCGTGGCCCTCCTCCCCACGGGGTTCGGGAACAGTTTGATTTTCCAGCTCTGTCCGATAGTGGTGAAGGAGTTGGCTAAGGCTAACGCTAGCGATGCTAAGCCGATGGGTTGGACCCAGTTGTTGTTGTCTCTCTTGTTAGCCTGGTCCTACCAGACAGTACGTAGGAGGCCGGAGCCAGGCTACCAGAGGGGCTCTGGGCAGATCCAATAGTTTTAAACTTCAACAGAGTACCCGCCTTCAAGGAAGTTAACACTTGTCAATGGAGAGAGGCCAGACTCTCTGGACACATGAAATGTCCCAGAGTCTGGTAGGACCAGGCTAGTGGACCAGAGTCTGGTAGGACCAGGCTAGTGGACCAGAGTCTGGTAGGACCAGGCTAGTGGACCAGAGTCTGGTAGGACCAGGCTAGTGGACCAGAGTCTGGTAGGACCAGGCTAGTGGACCAGAGTCTGGTAGGACCAGGCTAGTGGACCAGAGTCTGGTAGGACCAGGCTAGTGGACCAGAGAAATTATGAACCAGCAGACTGAAGTTGTGTCACTCTCACCTCCTCTTTCTTCTTGGGGTCTGACAGCGGGTTTCTGAACAGCGGCGAGTCTCCGTACGGCGAGTACGCCAGATTGCTGAGCTGCTGCTGAAGCATGGCTTGTTGGGCGGCCGCCCCGGTTGGATCCGTGAGCGCTGGAGGAGAAAAATAAAGAATTCAAACAACTTATCACCAACTGGACCGGTACTGGTTCAAGCTGATAAAAAGACTTTTCCAAGAAGGAGAATGAAAAGATTTAACGTTCTAATGTGTTGTCTTAAAACAGTCACACATCAGGGATATTATAGTAAAATTAAACGAGAGAGCGAGAAAGAGAGAGAGAGAGACAGAGAGACAGAAAGAGAGAGAGACCGAGAGAGAGACAGAGAGAGAGAGAGAGAGAGAGACAGAGAGAGAGAGACAGAGAGAGAGAGACAGAGAGAGAGAGAGACAGAGAGAGAGAGAGAATCAAACTAAACAAAAATTTTAAAAGTCAAAACTATAATACAAAAACTAATTTGATTGAAAGTTGTGTTGTCTTCCTTTCAACATTTTCTGACATTTGACGCCTTTTTTCACAATTTGTTTTTGCTTTTTCCAACGTTTTAAATTTTTTTGTTTTTCTTCTACACATTTTCAGCGCTATTTCTACATCCAATATTTTCTGATATAAAACAAAAATTTAAAAAAAACGGGCCAATGTGAACCGAAGTCAACACAAGGGTTATGGTTGCTGTTTCAACCAGTCCATTTATTTCGTCTGAGAAGCCTTTAAAATGTTTCCGATTGGATCAGACAGACAGAGTGCAGCTGCTCACCGATTGGCTGCTGTGGAGGTCCGAAGCCCAGGCTGGTTCCGCTGTTGAATCCGGCCCCTCCGAACGTTCCCATCGTTCCCAGTGTGGTACCCAGTTTACCTTGGGTATTCCCAAACAGCGACGTCTGACCTGCGCCCACTGCTGAACACGAACACACACACACGCACACACACACACACACACACACACACGTGAGGATTGTCTCTCCTCAGCCTGGGACTTCAGAAGCTTGGAGGCGTTTTAAATTAAATATATAATTGTTGAACTCAATGATTTCGGCTGGTTCCAGCTTCTCCAATGTGAGGATTTCAAGCTCTTCTGTTTTCCGACATTGTATATTGATTGCATTTTAGACATTCCCTGTCATCGTTTTTAAAGTACCAGTTTGAGGTTGGAGGTGTGTGGTCAAGAATATTTGTGACATTTCATTTTGTCTGTCCCACCCCGGTCTAGCCTCCTTGATAAATTAGATAACCGTAAAAATCGTTAAAGTAAGTAGTTGCTGATTAATGTTGCACTATTAGGCAGACATGGGGGACTCGAGTCACATGACTTGACTCGCAAATTTTAGGACTTGAGACTTGCTTGATAAACATTTATAAAAGACTCGACTTTGACTCAAATGACTTGACTTTCGGTTTTTATCTATCTATCTATCTATCTATCTATCTATCTATCTATATCTCTTCTTTCTTTTTTAAATACAAACATTTGTATGACTTGACTTGCTTGACCAAAGCTATGACTTGACTTGCTTGTCACAAAAAATGACTGACTTAGGGCTGGGCGATATGGAGAAAATCAGATATCGTGATATTCTTGTCCTAATACCTCGATGTAGATATTGTGGCGATATAGGGTTATACATACACAATTGGTGCTTTAACAAAATATCTTCACAATAATATTTTTGATAAATCTTCAGTAATGTAGATATGACTAAGTGGTATAATGACAGAGTCTGGTAACACAGAAATTGACACCACTTTACTGTAATGCAGCCTTTAAAACCAGTAAAAGACAACAATTAAGCCATTTACAATATTACAATATACAAAATCTAAGACGATATCTAGTCTCGTATCACGATATCAATATCGATATATTGCCCAGCTCTACTTGGACTTGCTTGAGACTTGCCCATGTGTGACTTACTCCCATCTCTGCTATCAGGGTCATGGAGCAATACCGTTTTCTTATTTCTACAGCTTTCTTATGCATCACATCCTGGTTTTAGCCCTGTATTATTATTTGATCCTTCCTGATGTTGGGGTTCATCCAGTACCTGCTCCGAAGCTGGTTCCCAGTGCAGCCCCCAGTCCTCCGGTGGCAGGCTTGTTCCCAAAAAGACTCCCGGCAGCAGGGTTTGCACCAAAACCTGCACCAAGCGAAAAACAAAAACATTACTCAGTAATGGAAGTTATTAAGGAACCAACAGGCCACACATCTCCACCCTGAACACCAGCAGACTCACCGAAGGTGGAGGTGTTGGTTCCCGTCCCCAGCGTGAGGGCGGGCTTGTTGCCAAACAGCCCGGTGCCGGTGCCAAAGGAGGGGGTGCTTGTGGTGGTGGTGCCAAACCCGGCTGTCTTATTACCAAATAAACTCTACACACACACACACACACACACACACACACAGTCAGTAACATTACGTACACTCACAATGTAAAAAGGCCCATAAATATTAAGCTGCGGCCCAGTTGTCAGGGCTGTGTAGGCAATGGGAATTGAACGTCACTATGCCTTGCCACTGCCTTAATGGCTGCATACAGTAAGTATTATATTGATGTTTTGGTTTTATGATGGCATCCTTTGTAAATGCATACGACTTTACATAGTACTTTAGTTTGATATTAAGGAAACCCGAGTAATTTAGTTCATTGTTCAGTTAGGAATACGTATACATTTATTTTGGCTGAATCCAAGAATGTAAAGTCTACTTATTGTTGGATTGGATGCCTTAAACCATGTGCTTTCATTTTCTGTTTACAGAGGCTCAGGTTCCCAGATTTAACTGAATAATTACCCTGTGCATTGCTGTACCTTAAATCTAACTCACTACAGCGCAGTGAACTAATACTGGGGTCCTGTCAAATGCATGCTGACCGATGTACTGAAGCGAATGTCCATACAAAGAATCAGCTAATACAGTTCATTTAACTTCCTTCAGTTTACACAATGACTCATCACATTAGAACAGTGCTAAGCATAAGTGAATACACCCGTGCTAAAGTTGACTAAAAAGAGGAATCCATTTTTTTTTTTCAAAGAGGAAAAATCCACCATACCTAGAGATTGGCATGGGGTAGTTTCCATAAGACCATCTCTCAATGCAAATCAAACCAGCTGTTAGGCTAACTGAAATACAACCATGCCAATCTCTAGGTATGGTGAAGGGGATGTGATGATGGGGGGGTATGGTGAAGGGGATGTGATGATGTGGGAGTATGGTGAAGGGGATGTGATGATGTGGGGGTATGGTGAAGGGGATGTGATGATGGGGGGGTATGGTGAAGGGGATGTGATGATGGGGGGGTATGGTGAAGGGGATGTGATGATGTGATGATGGGGGGGTATGGTGAAGGGGATGTGATGATGGGGGGGTATGGTGAAGGGGATGTGATGTGGGGGGTATGGTGAAGGGGATGTGATGATGGGGGGGGTATGGTGAAGGGGATGTGATGATGGGGGGGTATGGTGAAGGGGATGTGATGATGTGGGGGTATGGTGAAGGGGATGTGATGATGGGGGGGTATGGTGAAGGGGATGTGATGATGTGGGGGTATGGTGAAGGGGATGTGATGATGTGGGGGTATGGTGAAGGGGATGTGATGATGGGGGGGTATGGTGAAGGGGATGTGATGATGGGGGGGGCCAAGGGACCTTCATCAGGATGCATAGTATCCTGGATCCATGAAATAACTGGCCTTTCAAAATAAAAGTCTGCCTGCCTCTATGGGAATTTAACATAGGGACGGACTGACTTATGCCTCCTTTATTTTAAGGAAGAATATATATTTATTTATTTACGATACATTATTCATTCACCAAGAACATTGATGTCCTTAAAGGTTGGATTTTTCCTCATTTTTTTAATTAAGGCATTAAGATCAATTTCCAAAAGATGATTTTTTATTCCTCTTTAGCATGGGTGTATTCACTTAAGCTTAGCACTGTATGATGCTCATGGAGAAGTGCTAAGTTCCAAGAGTGTAGATTGAAAGGCAGCTGACCTTCCTGATTGGTTCAACACAGGTGTAGCAGAAATTAAAACTTGTGTAACCCCGTGTCTCGACCACAAGCATGTCAGTATGATACCGTCTGTCTGTTAAATGGAGCTCCTACAATTTGTCTGGTTTGTACCTGTGTGCCAACAGCTCCGAATCCAGCGTTTGTCGCGCCGAACAACCCGGTGCCCGTCCCAAAGCCGCCAGTGGCGGCGCTCGTCTGAGCTGCGCCAAACAACCCACCCGTCTGCGGCGCTGGCGTGTTCCCAAACAAACCCTGAATCACAGAATCACAGGTGTGACACAACACCCAAAACATCCTCAAAACTCAGACTAAGATGTCAGGTTACAAGGTGAGCAGATTTTTCATTTAAAGACAATCTCAATCTTTTGATCTACTTCTGTGTTATCAACCTCAAGACTAATCAAGCCTGCCAGATAAATCGTTAAAATAGCGATCTCGATTCACCCCTGTTCGCGATTTAATTACATTTTTTTGTTCTCCTTCCATTAATTTATTGAAAGCATTTGACATTAACATGTTTTAATTACGTAAAGACATATTCAGGAGTTTAGATAGAGCCTGTATCAGGGCCATATTTAGTTAAATGTGTTATATGGCACCATTTCTGGTAGCCTACTGTACTTAAATGACCAGTATGTACTTTACTTTCTTTATTCATTGAAGCCTCTATGTTTACAGGCTTGTGAGGATGTGCAATAAGTGCCAAAAAAAAAATAATCTCTGTTTGGCACTGCCAATTTCTTCTTCGAGAAAAAAAAAATAATCTGTGTTTGGTACTGCCAATTTCTTCTTCGAGAAAAAAAAAATAATCTGTTTGGTACTGCCAATTTCTTCTTCGAGAAAAAAAAAAAAATCGTGGCAGAGAATCGTGATATCAATTCTAAGCTAAAAAAATTGTGATTCATATTTTTCCCCGAATCGTGCAGGCCTAAGACTAATCAGACTAATTACTGGACGTCTGCGGGACTAATCAGACCAATTACTGGACGTCTGCGGGACTAAGACTAATTACTGGACGTCTGCGGGACTAAGACTAATTACTGGACGTCTGCGGGACTAAGACTAATTACTGGACGTCTGCGGGACTAAGACTAATTACTGGACGTCTGCGGGACTAATCAGACTAATTACTGGACGTCTGCGGGACTAAGACTAATTACTGGACGTCTGCGGGACAGATCCAGTGTTGACGTTTAAATACTCTTAATTACACCCTCACATTTTCCATTATCCACTGTAGGTTGTAGAAGATGAGGAAAACTGTCAATTAGCAAATTGATCATATAAAATAAAACCCAGCAATCAAACAAAAAGGCTAATCTCACAGTTTAAAATTGAGGTTCTGTTTGTGTCCAACCTGTGATGAGGTTTGTGGATTTAATATACATTTACATTCTTTAAATCATATATTTAATGTTTAACATAATTCCAAGCTGCACATTAACAGACATCCATGAGTCTGACACATGTATCCGAGATTATTCAAAGCCTTTTACGAACTAATTACATATATAGACTTATGGCAAAGCTGCGTAGAGAAACAAAAAGATACTCACTATGCTACTGTTGTTGGCCTGTCCCATCGTGTTGGTGTTGCCGAAGGAGAAGCCGGTGCTCTGTGTGGTGGTAGCCTGACCGAACGGCTTGAAGAGGCTGTTGGCTTGTTGCGGTGGCTGCGGCTGACCGAACAGTCCGCCTGTGGTTGCACCGAAACCGCCAGCAGGTGCTGAAAAAGAGGATAAAAACACAGCATGTTGCTTTACTAACGCCCAACATTTTTAGGGCTGGTATCGCCACTAAAAATCGATTCAATTCTGAACGACAAAATCCCAAAACGTTTTGATTTCTGATTCAATTTGTTTAGGGATATTTCATTTATAAAACCATTTTAGCTTGAATATGAAAGATATTCTAAAAGCCCGGACACACATCCAAAATCTCGCCTAACGTTGGAGCGTTATGACATGGATACCCTAGATCAGAGGTGCCCAAATTCTTTCATCTGAAGGGCCAAAATGTATCTGGATAGAAGGCCACGGGCCAAAAATAAATGATGTTGAATACCGTAATTCTTGCCATTCTCCGTAGATAAACACGTACATATGTAATTTAAACGGGAAGTTAAACGGCACTGTGCGTTACATTGCCGTTAAACTCAGATTACGTACTTTTTAACTGCACAAAATGTACGTTTCGTAGTCATTACTTTTAAAATAAGAGGAGAATAAGCATGAATAGGCTATGTCAAATCCATGGCGGGCCAAAACAAAGAGAGCACGGGCCAAACTTGGCCCAAATTGGGCGGCCTTGCCCTAGATCGTCTAGTGTCATATGACACCAATAAAAATCACTATAGCTTTCATTTGGAGCTTCTTTAAAGATGAAGCTCAGGATTTTATGAATCAAATTAAGATCGATTTGATCACACCCTTAAATGTGTGGGTTGTTACCTAGCTTTATTATTTTATGTACTAACAATTTCAATATATCATATAGCAATTTAAACAAAAGACATCTTAATTTCTTGCAAGAAGAGTGCCTTGGACCTGTCTTTTTTTAAGATCGATTTGAATCAGAATTTTTTTTTTTAAGCCGGCCTAAACATTTTTTGGTTAATATAAAAATAAATATATATATATATATATATATATATATATATATATATATATATATATATATATATATATATATAGTAACACTTTACTTGAAGGTATCTACATAAGAGTGTCATGACCCCTAAGCCTAACTTGTCATGACAAAAAACGAATCACTTACTAAAAGAAGCGTTATGTCATAAACGTTTATGACTTGTTTATATCACGTTCATGACAGTGTCATGTGACTCTTATGTAGATACCTTCAAGTAAAGTGTAACCAAAAATATTACTATGACACCTAAAAGAACCCAAGAGGTTGGGTGACCATCAGATGTTTGAGCTGAGGAAACGTCAACACTGTGGCGAGATGAAGCGTCTGTTGTCATCACCCCTTACCTGCTGCACCAAAGGTGCTCTTGTTCTGCCCAAAGGAGAAGTTGGTGTTGGGGGCAGCGGCGCCGAACAGGCCAGTGGCGGCACTGGACGTCGCCGTGGCAGCACCGAACAGACCGCCCGTCGGCGCAGCCATCGGGTTGGTTGGACCCTTCCTGCCCGCCTGGTAGTCCTCCAGCCTCAACTCCTGCAGGGAGATACATCAGTTTCAACAGACGGTTCCACGTCTTTTCACCTGCAACTCACCAAAACTACACCTGACTGATCTGAGTTGTTCTAGGCTGCTCCAACAATAATCTTAAACTTTGAAAGGAAAATAAAAAGGTTTTCCGCAAGCCTCTACTCCATGAAATGTATTAATATCCACTTTAAATAAAGGCTGTGTGACTGGAAGTCCGCAGCTGTCCACAGAACATGGAAAGTATGTCCGAGCCTCCTGGGTGGGGGAACTGGGACTGCATTTATACATAGCGCCTTTCTACCGTACTTTACAATTTGCCTGGGACTCCTTTGCCTACTTGTAGGTTAACGGTTAATGATCAGTCAGAAAAGAAACCTCTAAGTTAGCATTCCTAGTTTACATTAATTAATTATTAACCACATCTAGGGTTAGTAACCCCCTTGAATCCCTAAAAGCTAGACCTGCAAAGATTAATAGGTTATTTGAACTATTTAGTTATTCAGCAACTATTTTGATTTTCAAATTTCTGATTCCAGCTTCTGACGAGAGGAACACACCGCACGCTGAAGCACCGCGAAGTGTAGATTTGTGTCCGATTGTCCGCCTAGCTGTTCATACCAGACACGCAGCACTCCCTGCAGGTCACAAAGTGATCCTTCACCTCTCCAGTCTACAAGGCAACACACTCTCTCAGCGCGTGTGTGTGTGTGTGTGTGTGTGTGTGTGTGTGTGTGTGTGTGTGTGTGTGTGTGTGTGTGTGTGTGTGTAAGAGAGAGACACTGTCCGTCCGTCGGGCTCTCTTTCCGTGTGCCTAATTGCGTGTCTCGCTGTAGACACGTTGTCTTCATGCATGTGATAATCTGACCCATTCGCTCGCGCAAGAAGTAGAAGAGATGCCGAAATGATCGCTGCAGCGTGCGGCCCGCTCCGTGCCCGATCACAGCCGGCGTGGCCGGACAGATTGAATAACATGTTCGCCGAAAATGATAATAGCTCCGCTTTACAGCACTTCGCTGTGCTTTAGCGTGCGGTGTGTTTCTGGCCTTAGAAGTGAATATCTTCTTCTGTGACCGTAAACTGAATATCTTTTGAGTTGTGGACAAAACAAGACATGTGAGGACGTCATCTTTGGGAAACACTGATCTACATTTGTTCACAATTTTTAAAATCGAGAAAATAGTCGACAGATTTAAATCGACAATGACAATAATCGTCAGTTGCAGCCAAACTAAAAGCAGCAGCCGACCCGTTTGTGTGTCGGCAACACAAACTCACCTCCAGGGATTTGTTCTCGTACTCCTTCATGGCTGTGATGCACTGGTGCTTGGTGTTGATGCTCGTGGTCACACCTGCTTTTACCATTGTGTCACTTCCTGTTGGAGGCTGAAGGGATTTGACAAGTTTCACAAGGTCAAAATGCTTATTTTGTCCATCACTTACCCTTTTCCTTTCAGTTCATACTCACTGTATACAGTATGTACTTTATACTAATCTTTACAGTACAGTGTTTTTTTTTTCCAGGGAGTACAACACAGAACTATTAACTACAGTATACTAACAGGAAATTATACAATACAAGCGCCAGGCTGCAACTTTAGATTAAAACTGCCAATTATTGAGATGTTTTCCTAACAAATGTCATAGTATTTTGTGTTTTCACGGTTTCACCACAATCACGGTTCATGTTTTCCAGCTGGGAGCAGCTCCTGCATTGCATTGTGGTAGAATAGCGACCAATGACACACACAAATCAGAACATTGTAGGATGGAAACTAAGGCTGCATAATATATCGATTTTTTTATCGCCATTGCAATATTAACCACACAATACACATCGCGAAAGGCTGCAACATATCACTCAGATTCATCAGCAGAAAACTGCATTTCAAAATGTAACTGTCACCTTTCTCCGTGCTGCCTTTTAAGTTCAATTCAATGTTTAATTTGTTCAATGAAAGAAAGTTGGAAATTATTTCCTTTCATTTGTTTTAAATTCAACAACCAATTGTTGAACTTCAGCAGAACACGAAACGGCAGTGGAAATGCAGAACAGAGTACACTTTAATATCCGTTTATTTATCGCAAGTTATATCGTTATCGCATATTTTCCTGATATCGTGCAGCCCTAATGGAAACATTTGCTGCACTTGAAGTACTCACATTGAATTTTACGGTTGTTCCTGGCTGCTGCTGAGCGGCGGTGAACCCTGAGCTTCCGAACAGGGAAGCAACACTACCTCCACCGAACGGGTTGGAGGTAGTGTTGGTCGACCCAAACAGTCCTCCACTGCTGGTGCTCGTCCCAAAGCCTGGAGGACACGATGGGAGGGAGACTTCTTCAGATCGTTCAGATGTTTCATAAGATAAACAAATCAAAAACGACAATGGGACTGAGCAGATTGGAAACAGAACTGGAGCACTGGATGGTTGTTATTTCACTTTTGTTGTTAGTAGATACTTTAAATATAACAAAGAATTGCAAATTGTAGGCATGAAAATGCTGCTTTACTTAGTTTTACAGTGATTTATATCTTTTTCTTTTTGGTTTCTGACTTTGACTTCTGTTTACCAGGTTCTGTTTGAGGTTTCTGCCTGTCCGCACTTAAGCTGCCTACACATGATTAGGCGGCAAAATCGTTCTGCGCTGGCCGTTCCATTGATTTCCTATGGGGGAGAGCGGTGCCGTCCTACTAGGCACTGTGCTACCCCTGGCGTTGCACACGGTTTGGAATTGCCGCTTTGGCTGCGCTCAAAGTTCAAATTAGTTCAACTTTGACCTACTGTAGTTGCCGCTGACCTCAAGGTGCAACCAATTCCACAACGTTCCTGCACTGTGCTTTGCCTCTTCGCGCCCTACCTAACGGTTTTGCCGCGGATCATGTGTAGGCAGCGTTAGTGCAAATGCTTTTGTGGGAATTGTTGGGTCTCTGTAAATCAAAGTGTGTAGTCTAGACATATTCTATACTGTCCTGGGATTACTTCTATTGTGATTTGACAATTAATGAACCAAACAGTTTTTTTTGTAAAGTCAAACTCATCTCCTTAATACAGTCAGCTGTTTTTGAGGTCTCTACTGGACAAATTCAGAAGCAGGTTGTCATTACTGATCTAATCTGATGACATAAGGAGAAGACCCATTAAAAGGTGTGAGCTGTACACCAACAACAGTGGAGCGCAGAGGGTTCTCACTTCCAAACGAGGTGGGCTTATTGGCACCGAAAGCATTGTTCTGCTGGGAGAAGAGTCCGCCGCTGGTGCCCGTTCCGGTGTTGCCAAACAGGCCGGTGGAAGTGCCAGTCGCTGCACCAAAACCAAAGCCGGTGGTGGGGGCAGAAGTTGCCGGCTGGCTGAATGTACTGGCCCCAAACAGACCGCCTGCAGGAAAGATACAAAGACAGATTGGTGCAAAGTACTTATTTATACATCTTTAAGAGCCACTTTATTTCCTACATTGACGCACATTTCTGTGCATGAATACATGTGACCTGTATGTAAAGCTTAGTTCAGACCAAAGATTCGATATGAAACTGTTTAAGAACATTGGCGGGAAAAGTGGAAGCTCGACACGACTGCAACTCAGTTGGTCAAATCACCAGTTGCTCGTTTTAGAAATTAATGCATGTGACCTGTTTCATCGGCCAAGCTGACGCTTTTATCCAAAGCGACTTACAATTGCTATATATGTCAGAGGTAACACGCCTCTGAAGCAACTAGGGGCTGAGTGTCAAACTCAGGGACACATCGGTTGATGTATTGCAGTGGGAATTAAACCCTGGTCTCCCACACAAAAGGCATGCGTCATATCCAATGATCCATCACCGCCCCAACATAGCGACGTTAACTTGAACATGTTCGGTACAAACTGACAGTGAATCGAAATGGTAGAGTTCGAGAAAAAAGCCGTGTCTGTATGACACAAGCCTTAAAAGTTACTCAAATAAAGACAAATAAACGGCCACCAAAAAAAGAGACAAAAAAAACGTCGGAAAAAAAGGACCAAAAAGTTAAAAAGGGGGACAACAAGTCGTACGTTTGTAAGTGCATTTTAATTATTGTTTCCGTTTTTCAATGAAAATAGTCTAGCAAAGCCTTTTGTAAGGTTAGACGCAAAAAAAATATATTTATGAAGCTACAAAAACAAACAAAAAAAATCCTGAAAGTCAGAGGTTAGAACAGGAGTACAGAGAGTTGTTGCTATGGAGATTAAAACCCTGCCTCGTTGCTTTGGTGTAAAGTGGCCGGTTTTAAAACGTTGCATTTTGACGCAAGTTTCAACTCGTCTCAGCGCGAATCTTAGGTCTGAACCGGAGTAAGTTACTACTCGTTGCTTGAATAAAGAATAAAATGATGATCAAAGAATAGCCGGTGCAACACAGAAGTCTTCTTACGTGATAGTTTGATTACTTAAGGTGCAGAACAGTGACCAACATTTCGATGTAGAGTTACATCTTCAGAGTCCTTAAGAGTAATTAAACTGTCAAGTAAGAAGACATCTGTGTTGCACCGGCTATTTTGTTTTACTTTATACAGTTTTTGTCCTGCCTTGAATGCACCGGATTGTTGTGGTCTGCAGAAGCGCAGAGAACTTTCCCTTGTTCATCTAAACGATGATCAAGTTTGTAAGTAAGTAAAGCTTTATTTGTATAGCACCTTTCATACACAGAGTGCAGCTCAAAGTGCTTTACAGATGTAGACAGATGTCGTCTCAGCAGGTAAAACCCTGTTTCACTGAGACACTGAACAGCCAAACAATATGATCTGTGTACAATAACTTTGTTTACACTAAAATTGATGTTGTGTTCTCGAGCAGCTCCACACAAAAAGAAGAAATAGAAAGCAAAATACACAATTACATATACAGCGTAAAGACGAAGACATATCAACAGACATGTTAAAGACATGTTGCGTGACATCCTCGGGACCAGATCTTTATTGGCAGCAAACTGATTTTGGTTGAGCAACAGGATAGACTGATATATAACAGGAGTTCTTAAAAAAAAAAGGTCCAATGTGTGGGAATTTGTCCCATCTAGCGTTGAGAACATATATCGCAATCAACTCTCTCGCACCACGCAGTTCAAAGTACGTATTACAGCTATGGTAGCCTTCACGCTTCCAAAAGCCGGTCTCTTGATCTTTTCAATATCCTTTGTCTTTTTCTGGGCGAAGAAGAAGACTCCTGTTCCTGAAATTTGGATTTTATATACGTATGGTCCTCTATGTTTCCTCCTTCTTCTAACTTGCCGGGGCCGGGAAGCTACGATACCCATTAGCAGCACCTGTGAGTTTATCATGTGACAGCGAAAAGGTGAAAGGCGGAGCAGTATGTCCTGTATGTCCCTTACCGGCTAACGTATTTCAAGGTGGAGCATGAATACGGAGCATCTACCCCAGTTCATGCAAATGTAAAATTTCAAGCCAATAGGAATAGTTGGAATTGATGGTGGTGGTAAATATTCAAGTCTGTGAACGGGCAACACAGATTTAGATAATGAACAACGTTACACACTGGACCTTTAAGCCTGTTGTGACAAAATGAAGGGACTCTAAATCACCTGTTAGAAGGCAGAAGTTGGTATTCACAATTTAAAAACATGCATGGTGTTAACAAAAGAGCTGACAAACCAGGCTTATTCTGTGTGGTACCAAACAGTCCTCCAGTGTTGGCGGTGGCTCCGAATGCAGTCGTCCCAAAGCCTCCCGTCGCCCCAAAGCCTGCGTCTGCAGTTAATGAGAGAAGACGATGATATAAAACACAGGCTGAAGTTTTAAAATCACCGGCTGCAACTTCACCTAAATACTAACTCTCTCTCAAACTGGATTTTTCTAACACCAGACTACATCAAAGTCTGTTTGTAACATTACATTTTCAGATTATTAATTTGGAAAAAGTATATAGAATCAGCCGGCTACATTGATGTCTGTAAAGGCCCAGATATACTTGTCTTTAACTACTCGTTCACGTACGTAAGATGGCTGCCACGCATATCCTTTGGAGCGTAGGTTGTGCACATCTTCAGAAAGTAACGCTACGCATCCATAAGATGCAATTCAGCTCATAATCGTGGGGGCAGTATATCATCTGACAGGCAGTTCAGCAGCCAGGGATGATATGGCACTGATCTGCCCCCTAGTGGATAACCGTTTAATCCTCCAGGTACAGGCCAAGTACGCAAAACAATAAGGTTTGCGTCTACGTGCACGCGTTGTTAAAAGGCTAGTATATCTGGGCCTTAACCCTTGTGTTGACTTCGGGTCACATTGACCCATTTTTTGTTTTTGTTTTATATCAGAAAATATGGGACGTAGAAATAAGCGCTGAAAATATGTGGAAGAAAAATGTAACAATTCCTAACGTTGGAAAAAGCAAAAACAAACTGAAAAACAGGCGTCAAAACATCGGAAAAGTGTTTTTTTCAAGGTTGACAGGAAGACAACAAGACAACACAAGGGTTAAAAGAATAATGAAGTCAGTAAAGCGTGTTTTACGGTAACCGCAGCCCAGCTGGCGCGTACAAATGTGATGTCATGAAATCGCCGTGACTATTTATACCGGCGCCGGTGCTCGCGACACTAGTTGCAGTCTTCTCCTGAACAGAGGTGGCGCTAATGAGCAAAGGCTACCGACGTTGCTCTTTTTACAGGCTAGAAGAAGAAGAAAAAAGTAAACGACGGCAGAACTGGCAGCAGCATTGCTGTCAATGCTTCAATTTGATTGGATGAGCTACTTGGTGGGATCAAGCCCTTAATTCACCATAAAAGAACTCATCTTAACCCGGTCAGTTCACCAGAGAGACCTGCCGTCACTCAGAGTCCTGACATCACGTTGTCGGCAAACCCGTTCAGGCCTCCCGTTTCTGCTTTGTCGCGCGCCGCTGAAATAGAAAGAGCTGTGCGTGACAGCTGGGCACGCGCCATAAATCGGACGCGCCGACAGGATATTACGTCATTTTGACGTCACGATGGCGCGTGCCACCTTGGATACGTCTAGTGTAATTCACCTTTAACTCTAAGTTTTGATTATCGTGCAGCCCTAACCACAATGTTCTCAGGACTTCGAGTTTTAATGAATCAAATGAGTAAACTTACTTTGCTGTCCAAAGGTCGATGCTGTGCCAAACCCCCCTGTCCCTCCACCGAAGGGAGTTCCAAATGACTTGTTGAACATCTTGCACTGCTAGCGGGACCGCATAAGTCTTCTATATGGAGACAAAAACAAATATCCACTTAATGAACTGTTTAAAATCATAGAACTACAACAAATAGTGTACATTTGATTAGTACAAAGCAAACGTTTGGAGAAACTCAACCAGACATCACACTGTGGTGGCCAGTCATGCGATGGCGTTTTTCCATTACATGGTACCTGCTCGACTCGTCCTGACTCTACTCGACGCACTGTGTGTCCGTTTTCCATTGCAGATTTTAGTACCGCCTCAGCGTGGCCGGTTGTCACATGGCGGCGCCGCAGTAACCTGGCGTGACCTAACGTCACACACACAGAACGTGGAAGGTGTGTTGATGCCAGAAGACACATTTAGTTTCTAATGAAGCTGGAGGCAGCAAACACACAGCTGGCTGAACTAGTTAAAGATAGGGTTAGTTCAGGACGCCCCGTCTGTCGCTTTCACCTCACCTTCTGGTATCTCCTCAGCTCGCTGGGACCTCGACGGAGGTGGTACTACATAAAGTACCTGTTAGCAGGTACCAGGGACTATTTTTCAAAATGGAAAACCAAAAAAGGCGAGTAGAGTCGAGGCGAGCAGGTACCACGTAATGGAAAAGCGCCGTAACCTGCGATCAGATTTGTTAGTCCGTTTTGAGGCGGTGTGAGAGTCCTGTACAGGAAACATCACTGCCACAACAAAGTTTTAAAACACCGAAACAAGCTCTGAACTGCCCGGGAGTTTGGGGAACAGCTGACTTGTTTTCCTCAGTCCGTCCTCTCTTTTTTCCAGGAAATGACGCTGCCTCCTAGTGCAAAAAAAAAAAAAAAAAACCTACCAAGGATGATTCCAGTTACAGTTAACTGGAGTTTGGGAAAACAAACACTCTTCTTAGAGCTGGAGGTGAAGAGAAGCTATCCAAATCTTCTTGTCACAACAGATGCACACACAAAATTTCAAAGAATCACAGATGCTGTACATATCTGACTGGGCCAACTTCAGGCTTAAGTGTGAAAGGTGCAGCTGTATTGCAGCTACCAAAAGTGGAAGAAGTATTCAGATCTTTTACTGCAGTAAAAGTACTAATACCACACAGTAAAAATACTCAATTACAAGTTAAAAAGTCCTGCATTCATACCCTTTGTCGGTTTTCAGCTTTGCAATTAATTTTTTAAGCTGATCCAAGAGGCGTTTTAAAGATTTTATTTAGCTTAACTCTTATCTTCCCGTCGACCATTGTTTGTTGCTACTTGTTGATTTTCTGGGTTAAATTAAAAACGTGTTTTCTTTTGTCACTTTTTCCAATTTGTTGATTTTTGCTGCGCTTCTTTTATACATTTTTTTCCTACAAAAGCTATAACATTTAATAAAAAACACCCAAATTCAATGACAGTAGTGAACTGATCATATATTTTCCACGTTAAGAGCGTTGTATGGAACCATCCACGTTATTCTGACAATTTGGTTGAAAGAAACCCATATTTCTGATATACAAACTGTTTGAAAATGGGTCAAATTTGACCCGAGGACACCAGGACGGTTAAAAGGAGGAAGAGGAGAAAGGATTCAACATGATAACATGTGGAGATAGTTTCTACTGGACAGGGAGGATGAGAACTCATCTGAGAAGTAACTAAAAGCTGTCAGATAAATACAGTAGAGTAAGAAGTACAATATGTACGTCTGGGATGTATTGGAGTACACGTATGCAGTATCAGAACACGGAAATAGTTAAGATAAGGTACCTAGAGTTTGTGCTTTGTTTCAAAATCAAGTTAGGATCATTTTCGCCTGACTTCCAGCTCCACGTGCAGCAAACCGGGTTGTGCCTTTACGTTAGTTAGCGCCGTCAATTTAAAATAAATGACGTCAGGCCCAGCTGGTTGGGTTAGTTTAAACCAGTTTGAAACCAAACTGGTCACTTAGCGAGTCAGGGCCAGAAAGGACCAGTAATAAACCAAATAAACACACCTAGCAACAGCTAGCTGTGGTTAGCTTTGACGTAGCAATAGCAACAGCTAGCTGTGGTTAGCTTTGACGTAGCAATAGCTAGCTGTGGTTAACTTTGACGTAGCAATAGCAACAGCTAGCGGTGGTTAACTTTGACGTAGCAATAGCAACAGCTAGCTGTGGTTAGCGTTTGACGTAGCAATAGCAACAGCTAGCTAAGTACGTAACGTACGTTGAATTACAAATAGCATAATTTCCGCGTCAGCTAACACGTTAGCTGTAACGTAATTACTTAAAGGCACAAACAAAGCTACTAACAAGTCAGCTCTTCGTTATTAATGGGTAGCTTTTAAATATATATAACGTTAAACTCATTGGACATTCGCCGTGTGGCGAACAGTCGTTAGTTTAAAGTTACGTGCGTCAAGCTAATGTTAGCTTGCTAACCTTAGCTAGCTAGCTCTGCCGCTAACTGCTATGTAAACGTTAGCAAAACAAAAGCAAGACAGACAAAGAACAATTGTTACTTACACAAACATTTACCTTTAACAACGTTGTTATGGATGTTCGGTTCTTCGTCGACCTCCCTCCGACTGTGTTGACGCCACGAAGTCCAAAATGTTAAACGATAAAAGTATCTTTAGCTAAACATCGGCATTAGCCGGATATAGCTTTGTCAACGAGGAGGGAAAACTGTCGACCAGCAACCGTCACGTCATTACGCACTTTCATACGTCTTACGTCATGACGACAACGTTCCGAGTACTGCACTGGGCCCTTCTGACATCAATACAGAAACTCTAAGCTATTTATTGAATTATAGGCAGTAGTGAAATGTAATTAAGTACATTTACTCAAGTCTGTATTTAAGTACAAATTCAAGGTATTTGTACTAATTTATACTTCTACTCCACTACATCTCAGATAGAAATATTCTCCTTTTTCCCAACTACAGCAGTAAAATACAACATACACGTTACTGCAGCACTAATATTAATCAAGAAACATCAGCTAAAATAGTACAACACTGACAGGAAACATTAACTCTGTTTTTAAAAGTGCTGTATGAATAAAGTTATCATTATTTATTGATTGGAGGATGGGTAAGTTTGGTTTAAGGTGTGCTTTGAGTATGGGGAGGGGGGGGGCAGAGACGGGGGCAGCTTGTGTAATCCATCCAGGCTCTTATCTCCTGCAGGCAGATGAGTGGAGCAGTGAGACAGCCGGCAGCATGTCAACCAGTTGAAGTCAACTTTATTTATGTAGCACCTTTCATACAGCGAGTGTAGCCACAAAACAAACAAAATCACACAAAGTGTCCATATTATGAAAAAAAAACACTTTTTTTTTATGGGATTGTGGGTGTTATTTAGTGTCTCTGGTGCTTCCACACCATTCGTGCTGTTTAGAGTGAGATCTAGTGTCTGAATGTGTCCTGCCTTCAGTCTCCGGGTGAGCTGGTCAACATCTGCACGGCTTTCTACGTCACTAGCCGAGACCAGGGGGCTAGGGGGCTAACCGTTAGCATGCTAGCTCGTTCTCAATGGCAAAACACTGCTACAACACACACTAGTTCACTAGAAGAAGTCTCCCGGCTAATCCTGCCTTGTACTACTGAAGTTGGAGAAACAGCTAGCTAGCTCATGTGGTCCTAACCTAGCTACTGAGCATGTGGTCTTACCTAGCGACTGAGCGTGTGGTCTTACCTAGCTACTGAGCATGTGGTCTTACCTAGCGACTGAGCATGTGGTCTTACCTAGCTACTGAGCATGTGGTCTTACCTAGCTACTGAGCATGTGGTCTTACCTAGCTACTGAGCATGTGGTCTTACCTAGCTACTGAGCATGTGATCTTACCTAGCTACTGAGCATGTGGTCTTACCTAGCTACTGAGCATGTAGTCCTTACCTAGCTACCGAGCATGTGATCTTACCTAGCTACCGAGCATGTGATCTTACCTAGCTACCGAGCATGTGGTCTTACCTAGCTACTGAGCATGTGGTCTTACCTAGCTACTGAGCATGTGGTCTTACCTAGCTACTGAGCATGTGGTCTTACCTAGCTACTGAGCATGTGCGACTGCCAACAAAGATGTTACAGCAGTGAGAGGTCTCACTCTGGAGCTAAAACAGAGACCTGAACACAGGGTGAAAAGAGGAGCTGCAGCAATGAGCAGCACAACACAAATATAAAGTTAAACCATGTAAACCAATTCTGATACAACCTCAAATTACAATTATGGACCTGAAAATGAGCAGAATATGGCCACTTTAAAACAAGTGCAGACACTTTTGTGATAAAACCAAGCAATCAAATAGATAGATAGATACTTTATTCATTTTAGGCATCCAGTAGCTTAGATAACAACAACAACAAATACACATACACAATTATATATCTCACATACATAGAAATCACTCACAGGAATTTAAAGAGTTCATTTATTTGTTGTTTATTTGAATAGGGACAGATACAAACAACATAGATTATTACATAAAGAACAATCCGATGCCTGTATCACAGTGTGTATAGCCATGGCTAATTCACAACAGCTGTCCCTAGAAGGGCTTTCAACAGTTAAAATAAGAAAGGAGTCAAATTATTACAATGAATACAATAAAATGTCCAGAAACCAGTTAGCAGCAATAACAATAAGGGTAGTAAATGAAAACATTCACTCGAAGTCACCCAGATGCACACCATATGGCACGATCACACTGCTGCTGCTGTATGGACCATACTTCTGATAGGTTTTTAAAGGTGGACATTTCAGTTAGAGTCTTTATGTTTGTAGGAAGCCTGTTCCACAGATTGGCTCCTTTCACAGAAAAAGCATTTTGGGCAAAAGATGTTTTACAAAATGGAACTTTACAGTCTCCACATACATACAGACATACAGACAGACAGACAGACAGACAGACAGACATACATACAGACATACATACAGACAGACATACAGACATACAGACAGACAGACATACAGACAGACATACAGACAGACATACAGACATACAGACATACAGACAGACATACATACAGACATACAGACATACCTACAGACAGACATACAGACATACAGACAGACATACAGACAGACAGACAGACAGACAGACATACATACAGACAGACATACAGACAGACAGACATACAGACATACAGACAGACGTACAGACAGACAGACATACAAACATACAGACATACATACAGACATACAGACATACAAACATACAGACAGACAAACATACAGACATACAGACATACAGACATACAGACAGACAGACAGACAGACAGACAGACAGACAGACAGCAGCTCTTGTGGATCTGGAGGATTCCAGCCTGTTCACAAATTTACAAAGTGGCTCAGGTGCAAGTCCAGTCACACATTTAAAAAACAACTTTATATATCTAAGATTAACAAAATTAACAAAGTTTAAGATTTTATATTTATTTAAAATGTAACAGTTATGGAATCAAATTGGCTTTTTATCTAAAATGTTTAGGGCCCGGTTATAAAGCCTCTCAATAGGCTTTAGGGTAGTTTGGCTAGCCTGAGACCAAACAGTGGTGCAGTACGACAGGTGGGACAGGATCATAGTATTCAGAAAGACATGAGCACATTCAAATGTCAAACTGCTCCTGATCAATCTGAAACAGTGCATACTGGCCTTCATTTTTCTTGAGATGTTTCTAATATGACTTTTAAAATTTAGCTGAGAATCTAAAATCACTCCTAAATATTTTTCTTCTTCTACCTGATCGATGACTTAACCATTATTTTTAATGTTAAGATCATGTATTATCCGCTTTCTTGTTATAGAAAAACACATAGATTTAGTTTTCATCAGATTAAGTGTTAAACATGATTTGTTTAGCCAATCATACACTTTCTCAAGACTTTTAGTCAATGTATGCCGATAACAACAGGGTTTCTGCCGGACACATAAACCACAGTGTCATCGGCATACATCTGAATGCCAACTTCGGGACATACTTCAGGCAGCTCGTTCACATATAAACTGAAGAGAACAGGCCCCAGTATGGTTCCCTGCGGGATTCCTGTCTTAATTTCACATGGGGCATATTTTGCATGAATAACTACATATTGTTCTCGACCCTGTAAATATGACTCGAACCATAATAATGCCTGGTGTGATGTATTATAAGATGATAATTTTGAGATAAGACGGCTATGATTGCGTGTCGAATGCCCTCTTTAAGTCCAGGAATACTGCACCCACGATGTTTCCTTTATCCAGCGGCTGCACAATATTTTCCAATAATGCGCAGATGGCTGTTTCAGTGGAATGGTTCTGTCTGAAACCATACTGTTGAGGGTGTATGTACTGATGTATTTCTAAATATTGAGTTAGTTGTTCTGAAACAATTTTTTCTAGAACTTTTGACATTACCGGAACTAGACTTATTGGTCGATAGTTACTAACGTCTGTGGTATTCCCGGCCTTAAAGATGGGTTTTACCAGTGACTTTTTCCAAGCATCTGGAAATATTCCAGTTTGAATAGAGACATTTATAATGTGGGTCAAAGGCTGAATGATAACTTGTGCATATTTTTTTTGAGGAAAGTTGCATCTATGTTATGGTTATCTTTGGATAAATTGATATTTAGGTCTGAAATAGCTTTCAATACCACTGCCTGATTCACTTCTCTAATTTTAAAGGATTTCTCATTCTCTGATGACAATATGTTTAAGTTACTACTATTAGGCTCGTCATATAAACAATTAGAAGCAAGATCTTGTACAGATTTAATAAAAAATTGATTAAAAGCATTAGCAACTTGAACAGGGTCTGATATGTCCTTTCCTTCACATTTTAATTCATATGAATTATTTGTATTTGCCTTTGCCAGTTTCCTTTAGCTTCAGTTAGAATTTTCATTTAATAGTTTGCTTTTAAGTTGCGCAATTCTTTTACTACTTGAGTTCATAAACCTTTAAATAAGTCAATTTGTTAACAATTTGTGATTACAAAGGTCTGGTATGGACTGACCGTGTGATGCAATGACCCTGATAAGGTGCTATGGTAGAGTGTGTGCAGTGGTGGCAGTGCAGAAGTGATGAAAAAAATGAGCAACAAACAACAGAGGCAGCAAATATCGAGAACAGTGGAATATGCGAAAGATCAAAATACAACATGTCAACTATGATAATAACACAAACAAGCAGTGGAAGTTAAAAGCTTTGCTGAGTAAATATGTTTTTAAAAATGTCCACAGAGCTTGCATCTCTTATATTCTTCAATATTAGTTCTATAGTTTTGGTGCATCGTTAAAAAAAGGGCCGATTTCTTTATTCGTGTGATAGTTTGAATTTTTTTTAAACGACAGCAGAGGGTTTAAGATGCAATTAAGGATTATAAAACGACAAAGAAGTAGTCATGTAGGCTGGTCCCAAACAATTAACCTTTGGGTCAAATTTGACCCATTTTCAAAAGTTTCTACATCAGAAATTTTTTTCAACCAAATTGTCAAAAAAAGGTTCCGTGGATGGTTCCCTACAACGCTCTTCACAAGGAAAATGAATGATCAGTTCACTACTTTGATTTAATTTGGGTGTTTTAGTAAGCCAGCAAAAGTTTCCACCTTCCAAATATATTTTGACTTCCTGCACTGGCCCCATGTGAGAGGTTGTGATTGGTCCGCCCACGGCCTGGCTGGCTGGAAATGTCTGAATGCGAGGAGGGTCGGACGTATCTGTCAGACAAAATGAAACATGAGCTTGCATATTTGTCTGGTTTCCAGGCTGTAGTACCCCCCCCCCCCCCCCCCTCTCTCTCTCTTTCTCTCCCCATCTCCAGTCTCTGTCTCTGAACTATCGAAAAAGGCAAAACTCTTAAAATAAAAAAATAAAAATACGCCTAAACGTCTACATTTCTGGCTGAATGTTATGAGTTTTAAATCGGTTGTCATGATCATGATCGATAACCAGAACTTTGGTTTTATCAATATTTATTTGCAGAAAGTTAGAGGCCATCCAGTCTTTGATGGCAGCAAGATTGTTATAATACATTTTCAGGACTAAAGGAGACAGTGGCACCGGCAGGATTCTATTGTAGAGTACGTTGAAGAACCTCTCATTCAGTAGCTCACATGAAGAGTCATGGAGAAGGCCAGTTACACCACAAGCAGCCAGCTACACACACACACACACACACACACACACACACACACACACACACACACACACACACACACACACACACACACATTTTCACACTATAGTTTCACAGATGGTCAAAATAATGTAGTCATAGCTGAAGTGACTTTCAGCAAAAATAATATAGGCCTATCTAAATAAGCAACTGAGAGACGAGCGTGTTTTCTGGGCTATAAATAATCTAATGTCCAGTTTGTGTGTAACTTTGGATTTGCAGATCCATGTATTGACAGTTCGGTTTAAACACTGTAATGTTCCACTACGCGTCAGAGACAAGATTAAAGCTCTCAGATTGATCCTGTAAAACCTACAGATGGGTTGCAGTGTGTCACAGAAAAACAGAGCTCTCAATCCCCGCTAAAATTCAACCCTGTTAACAACAGCAACAACAACAACAATAGAGGTGCATAAACCAAAAAATGTACGCAGTGTGTGTACAGGATCACGACTGCTGACGCCACTGAAATGAGACATAGAACTGGGGAAATGAAAGGTGAGCATTTGCATTTGATTACATTGCTGCCTGATTGGGGCTGCCGGTTACAGCGTTCTCACTCAATACTAGACCAATGTCAATGAATTTTGTCCACATTACTCACTCATACATTACATGTAATACATAGGAAATCAGGGTCCAGGTTTGAAAAATACTACTGGGAAACTACAGGAGTTTTCAATGTGTCAAGGATATGCTTCTTCTTGGGTTGTTAAGACTACATTTACAAGCAAATGCAAAAGCATGATCCTTTTCATGAAGTCTAGTGTGAGACCTTAGCCTTGACTGAGATGACTGAGAGCTTCAGTCGACAACATAGACGGTTTATGAGGACAGGTCTGATGGTCTGATCTCTTATGCCATAAATGAGAGAACTCAGACATCTGGGCAAGATGAAAATACACACATATAAAACACTATAGACACGCACAAATACTATCCTTGTTACAATTCTCGAAAGAGCTATGAGGATGGGGCTGTAAATGGTTGAGGAGAGACTGAGGCCCAGCTGCCCCAGATGCAGCAGCAGTGTGTTACGAGCCTTTAGAGCTGAAGCTTTGTCTGTGGAGGCTGACCTGGCTGCTATCATCACACCAATATAGGAGGAAGTGATTGCCACGCCAGCTGATACAAACAGAACACAAGTGTACACTTTATCATAATTATCAGACATTGAGCCAAGAAACATGGATACGTCAGAGCAAAAATCTTTCATCTGCAGGCTCTCCAGGTCTTTAAATGGAAAATCTAACAGTAAAATAACTCGTATGAGGGTATTTAGTAAACCGAAGACCCAAACCACAATGATAGCCACTTCTGTGTTTCTGAGGGTGATGAGGGTAGAGTGCCTCAGTGGGTAACACACAGCTACACATCTCTCCAGAGACATCACCACCAGTGTGAGGGGAGAGATTTCATTTGTTAGATCAGCGAGCATGTTAAGAACACCACATAAAGGATATGTCAACCTTATTCTACAAGCAGCCAGTATGTATAGTAACTGACTCAGTGACAGCTGTACAGTGTCTGCAAAAAGGAGGTTAAACAGAAGAATGTAACGTGAGGTCTCACAAAACACAGTTTTACTCCTCAAGGTGAATAACATGGTCCCATTAATGTAGAGAAACACACAGCACGGCACTGAAGTCACAGTGGAGAATAACGCTCGTTCCAGTAACCCCAGAGTCTGGTCAGCAGTGACATCGGTCACAGACTGATTTGCATACGACATGTTAAGACCTATTGAACACAATGAATTTCTTTCAGATTGTATTTCCACAACAACTAAGATCCAACGTCAGCAGACATGCCTATTGAGTTCACATGAGAAATCTCAAATCGTCCACGTACATTTTCCCCTGTCGACAGTTAGCAGGTTAAGGGTCCGTGCTTGCTTCCATGTGAGCAGAGCTGGTCTGTGAGGTTTGTCCACACTTATATACCGTATATGAGCTCTGTCTTCACACCCATTTCATGTGACACCATCACATGTCCGTATGGCATCAGGATTATGTCATATCTCGGGAGTGCGAGAAAACATGCTCCACGAGCAAATTATTTAATTTCACACTGACAGATATCACTCTTCATGCACTAGTTTAACCAGGGCTGGACTGGGACAAAAAATTGGCCCTGGCATTTTTGGCCCAGGCGGCCCACACCCACCGTGATTGGTCAGACACATTGCCTGCAGATAGTCCTCTTAAAATATGCGTGCATTCTCTGATATGAGTTGCCTAGTGTTCTGCGTTCATGTGATCGTTTTGGATCCTTTAAGAGGGGTCTCAAGACTTACCCTCAAATAATTAATTCATTCTTAGAGTTATGATAGTCGACCGCTGGGGTCGGGTGCGTTGTCACACGGGTGGCAGTGAAGGTCAGGGGCCTCGACGGACCAGACCCGGGCAGCAGACGCTGGCTCTGGGGACGTGGAATGTCACCTCTCTGTGGGGGAAGGAGCCGGAGCTGGTGCGGGAGGTGGAGCGCTACTGGTTAGATCTGGTGGGGCTTACCTCTACACAGTCTCAGTTCTGGAACCGTACTCCTGGATAGGAGTTGGACTCTTTTCTTCTCCGGAGTTGCCCAGGGTGTGAGGCGCCGGGCGGGTGTGGGGATACTCACAAGCCCCCGGTTGAGCGCCGCTACGTTGGAGTTTACCCCGGTGGACGTGAGGGTCGCCTCCCTACGCCTGCGGCTGGTGGGGGGGAAAACTCTGACTCTTGTTTGTGCTTATGCACCAAACAAGAGTTCGGAGTATTCGGCCTTCTTGGAGACCTTGAGTGGAGTCCTGTATGGGGCTCCAGTGGGAGACTCCATCGTTCTGCTGGGGGACTTCAACGCGCACGTGGGCAATGATGGAGACACATGGAGAGGCGTGATTGGGAGGAACGGCCTCCCTCATCTAAACCAGAGTGGTTGTTTGTTGTTGGACTTCTGTGCTAGTCATGGATTGTCTATAACGAACACCATGTTCGAACATAGGGATGCTCATAAGTGTACCTGGTACCAGAGCACCCTAGGCCAAAGGTCAATGATCGATTTTATAATCGTTTCATCTGATCTGAGGCCGTATGTTTTGGAAACTTGGGTGAAGAGAGGGGCGGAGCTGTCAACCGATCACCATCTGGTGGTGAGTTGGGTCAGGGGGTGGGGGAAGACTCTGGACAGACCTGGTAAGCCCAAACGGGTAGTGCGGGTAAATTGGGAACGTCTGGAGGAGGCCCCTGTCCGACAGACTTTCAACTCACACCTCCGGCGGAGCTTTTCGTGCATCCCTGTGGAGGCTGGGGGCATTGAACCTGAGTGGACAATGTTCAAAGTTTCCATTGCTGAAGCTGCGCCGAAGAGCTGTGGTCTTAGGGTCTTAGGTGCCTCAAGGGGCGGTAACCCACAAACACCGCGGTGGACACCGGTGGTCAGGGAAGCCGTCCAACTGAAGAAGGAGTCTTTCCGGGATATGTTATCCCGGAGGACTCCAGAGGCAGTTGCAAGGTACCGAAGGGCCCGAAGGGCTGCAGCCTCTGCCGTGAAAGAGGCAAAGCAGCGGGTGTGGGAGAAGTTCGGAGAAGACATGGAGAAGGACTTTTGGTCGGCACCAAGGTGCTTCTGGAAAACCGTTCGCCACCTCAGGAGGGGGAAGCGGGGAACCATCCAAGCTGTGTACAGTAAGGATGGGACGCTGTTGACCTCAACTGAGGAGGTAATAGGGCGGTGGAAGGAGCACTTTGAGGAACTCCTAAATCCAGCTATGTTAGAGGCAGAGCTGGAGGATGATGGGGGATTGTCGTCAATTTCCCTGGTGGAAGTTGCTGAGGTGGTTAAACAACTCCACAGTGGCAAAGCCCCAGGGATTGATGAGATCTGTCCGGAAATGCTTAAAGCTCTGGGTGTGGAGGGGTTGTCTTGGTTGACACGCCTCTTCAACTTTGCGTGGAAGTCTGGGACGGTGCCTAAGGAGTGGCAGACCGGGGTGGTGGTTCCCCTTTTCAAAAAGGGGGACCAGAGGGTGTGTGCCAAAACAGGGGTATCAAACTTCTCAGCCTCCCCGGTAAAGTCTACTCCAAGGTGCTGGAAAGGAGGGCTCGGTCGATAGTCGAACCTCAGGTTGAAGAGGAACAATGCGGATTCCGTCCTGGTCTTGGAACAACGGACCAGCTCTTTACTCTCGCAAGGATCCTGGAGGGAGCCTGGGAGTATGCCCAACCGGTCTACATGTGCTTTGTAGATCTGGAAAAGGCGTATGACCGGGTACCCCGGGAGTTACTGTGGGAGGTGCTGCGGGAGTATGGGGTGAGGGGGTCCCTTCTCAGGGCAATCCAATCTCTGTACGACCAAAGCGAGAGCTGTGTCCGGGTTCTCGGCAGTAAGTCGGACTCGTTTCAGGCGAGAGTTGGCCTCCGCCAGGACTGCGCTTTGTCACCAATCCTGTTTGTAGTATTTATGGACAGGATATCGAGGCGTAGTCGGGGTGGAGAGGGGTTGCAGTTCGGTGGGCTGGGGATCTCATCGCTGCTTTTTGCAGATGATGTGGTCCTGATGGCATCATCGGTCTGTGACCTTCAGCACTCACTGGATCGGTTCGCAGCCGAGTGTGAAGCGGCTGGGATGAGGATCAGCACCTCTAAATCGGAGGCCATGGTTCTCAGCAGGAAACCGATGGAGTGCCTTCTCCAGGTAGGGAATGAGTCCTTACCCCAAGTGAAGGAGTTCAAGTACCTTGGGGTCTTGTTCGCGAGTGAGGGGACAGTGGAGCGGGAGATTGGCCGGAGAATCTGCGCAGCGGGTGCGGTATTACATTCAATTTATCGCACAGTTGTGACGAAAAGAGAGCTGAGCCAGAAGGCAAAGCTCTCAATCTACCGGTCAGTTTTCCTTCCTACCCTCACCTATGGTCATGAAGGCTGGGTCATGACCGAAAGAACAAGATCCAGGGTACAAGCGGCCAAAATGGGTTTCCTCAGGAGGGTGGCTGGCGTCTCCCTTAGAGATAGGGTGAGAAGCTCAGTCATCCGTGAGGAGCTCAGAGTAGAGCCGCTGCTCCTTCGCGTTGAAAGGAGCCAGTTGAGGTGGTTCGGGCATCTGGTAAGGATGCCCCCTGGGCGCCTCCCTAGGGAGGTGTTCCAGGCACGTCCAGCTGGGAGGAGGCCTCGGGGAAGACCCAGGACAAGGTGGAGGGACGTCCAGCTGGGAGGAGGCCTCGGGGAAGACCCAGGACTAGGTGGAGGGATTATATCTCCAACCTGGCCTGGGAACGCCTCGGGATCCCCCAGTCGGAGCTGGTTAATGTGGCTCGGGAAAGGGAAGTTTGGGGTCCCCTGCTGGAGCTGCTACCCCCGCGACCCGATACCGGATAAGCGGACGAAGATGGATGGATGGATGGATTAGAGTTATGATTTGTATATTGATGGTATTTTTATTATTGATATTTGATATTGTATTGCCATTATTGTTTGTTGTTTTGCTTAATATTGGCTTAGCAACTTTAAAAAGTGTTTACTGTTATTTGTAACTATTGTAAGATTCATATTTTTCAATGTAAGCTTAAGCAGTTAGGTTACCTGACAGCCACTAACTTTAATGTTACAGCCAAACTGCTTGTTGTCGTTATGACGTGAGGCGCGCGCGCACACACACACACACACACACACACACACACACACACACACAGGAAAATAACAACAAACATGTTGGATTATTTCCATACGTCGGACCTTCAAGTTGCCCTAGCAGCTCTGATAAACATACAAGAGTCTTTTCAGCAGTTGTACGAACTATTCACAGATAGTATTACTGATCAGAGAAGGCGCATTAATTACCTCCATCAAATTAAGCCGGCCGGCTTTGGACGAGACCTCGGAGAACCAGTAAATGGTGGGACAACTTTGTGGAAGGAGTAGTTGATGACCATACGTGGCGTGAAAACTTCCGTATGTCCAAAGATTGTCTTGTCGCCTTAAGTGAAGAACTTCGTCCTTACATCAAGGGTGAAATAACGAACATGAGAGCACCTGTTGGAGTCTTCAAAAAGGCAGTTTGCATGTTGTATTATTTAAGCGACGAGGGACGGCTAAGAAAAAACGCGAACGCCTTCGGCTTATCACGGTCCACTGTGTCGGTCATCATCAGACAAACATACAAAGCCACAACTGTCCACCTCGGTCCGAAATACATACAGTTGCCATTTACTGTGCCTGAGGCAGAGGAGCTCATTTCTGGATTTCTGCAGGATCATGGAATGCCCCAATGTTTGGGAGCGGTAGACGGGACTCACATTGAAACACAACAGCCAGCCGTCAATGCCATGGACTACATAAACAGGAAGGGCAAGTTTTCCCTGAATGTCCAAGCTGTACGCGACCACAAATACAGGTATGCCTAGTTAAGGTGTTTAAGCACTCTTGTGCTCTTTCTATATCCCATGTATGTTTCACTGTATTGTCATTGTATAAAATTGTAAAGCACTTAGAATTAAAAGATGCTATTTGCTTGCCTTACAGATTCATGGATGTGGTCATAAAATGGCCTGGAAGTGTCCACGATGCGCGTGTCTTCGCCAATTCCAAAGTGAACACCTACTTCAAGACTGGGAAGATACCTTCACTCGAAAAGCAGATAGTGGATGGAGAGGAGCCCATACCTATCTTTCTCTTGGGGGACCCAGCCTACCCCCTTTTTCCTTGCCTTGTGAAAGAGTACTCAAATGGAGGGTCTACCCCATCAGAACACTACTTTAGACTTTGTTTGTGTAAGGCCCGTATGGTGATTGAATGTGCATTTGGTCAGCTAAAGGCCAGGTTTGCAGCCCTGAGGCAGCCCATGGACATATATCTCCTTGACCTGCAAAGTGTTATTTACGCTTGCTTTGTCCTCCACAACTACTGTGAGGCCTGTAACGACACTGTGGATCACCATGTTGAGCAGGAAGTCATAGAGCGTGACAGAGATCTGCAGCCTCCCACCCAGACAAACAAAAGAGAGTGAGGAGAACCCTCACCAAATACCTTGACCCTTAATAGCCTATGGACTAGACTCTGCTCTTGTGGACAGTGACCAAGGTAGCTGATCACTGGCTGTAGGTTCTCTACAGCAAAGTGAGCAATGGGTCCATGAGGACTCTGTCCTTTATACAGATCAGTATACCTACTGTGTATTCACATACCTTACAGCATTGTTAAAATGACTTTTTGATTCAACTAACAAGCCTTGTATTCCTTCAGTTATTAGTCTACTTGATTAGTCCACATGAACAGTGTTTAATCTCAGGTATGTTTCAACATCTGCTTGTTCAAGCTGCAAACTTGTTCTTTACTTTGTTTTTATTGTAAAAAAGAATATGTGTATTCATAACTCCACCAAAATGACAAACAATCAAAACAGGGCACCACCCTGGTAGTCCGGGACCAATAATCAAACTGTGAAACAGTCTCATTAGGTGGTGTTCCCTTTAAAATACAGATCTCAACTTGGTTAATCTATCTGGTATATTCTAAAGGGACAAAGGGAAGGGTGAATTCAAGCAACGACCTGTTTAACCAGCTTATTACAATAAGTACACAAATAATCACAGACAACTGCTATTTAAAATATAGTAGAATTTATTAACTTCAAAATGATCAGTGGCCAGTCAATAATCCTTCGATCAATTAAAACCAATATACCCTTTTTAACTACAACAAAACAAAGCAAAAACAAACCAGCATGTGATCTGTGTGTGTGTGTGTGTGTGTGTGTGTGTGTGTGTGTGTGTGTGTAAGAGGGAGAGCATGCGAGGAGGAAGGGGGGTGACGCAACCCGGGGGTTGCTCGGCCATGCCCAGATTAGCTGTTAGTTCATTGAAGCTAGGCTATGTGTTAGCTGCACAAAAGCTATTTAGCCTCAAGAGGGCGGTGGTGGGCTGTGTTTCAGCTCCACGTGGCTAAGCTAGCCAGTTAGCTAGTTAGCTCTCCACCCAAAGTGTTGCTGACAAAAAGACGCTCCACGGAGCGCAGTTGTTCGTACGTGTGTGTGTGTGTGTGTGTGTGTGTGTGTGTGTGTGTGTGTGTGTGTGTGTGTGTGTGGTTGAGCGGTTAGTGAAAGAGGAAGAAAAGAAAGAGACACACTTAGATCTTAGTTATCGATAATGATCAGACCTCTCAGTCACTCAGGTCTGGACCAACATGAAATTAGGGCAGACTCTGAGAATTTTGTCTGACTGGGGGGACGTTCACTATAACCACTCCGGTGTGCTAAACAGCTGATTCTTCGCAGAGATAACACAGCTCCACCGGTCTACACAGACCGTGGCGTTCTCGTTGCCTCGCGGCTGTGAACAGACGGACCAACGGAGATTATTATCTCGCCGAACAGTAACTATACTCGTCAGCAGTGGGAGAAGCAAAAGTAGCATTTACAGCCTGAATAAGCTACATATTCAACACAACATATCAACAAATGCACCGTGATCAGAGTACATTCGCAGAAATAGATTTGACTAAGCGGTCACAATCATAGCTTAATAAATCACCCGCGTACCAGTAGCGCTTATTAATCGATCACATTAATGGTAAACAATGGCAGCATTAGCCTCTATACATTAATAAAACACACTATTCCTCTGCCCAGGTCACCTTAAGCCTTCTTACTGTGTGTTCAGTCAGTTTGTGTCTGTCCATAGCTTTCCACAAAAAAAAACAGAACGCAATCCAGCCGCTCGTCAACGGGTGCGGAGAAAAGCTTTCTGATTCCCAGGGCAGCGGGAACAGGCCAGAGTCGACTTTGAAGAAACAACGGTGTCCGTGTCCGATTTTCTTCTAGAGAACGTTGTTGTTCTCTCTGCAGCGTTGAAACACAACGTGTGTTTCCAGGATCCCTTTGCTTCCTTCAGCAGCGTGAGCCACCAGTGGAAGACAATGGAAAAAGGTGTGTCCGAAGGTTTTATAGGCCCCGACCTCATGCTGTGTTCAGGGGCCGTTGAGCGAATGGGGATCCAGAGTGCTCTGGAAGGTTTTAGAGTTTTGACCACTTTTGGCTACTCCTTCATGGTCATTTGGCCATTTTGTGATCTTTTCCCTTGGGGTGACCTGTAGGAGTTTGGTGACAAGGCTGTGGTTTTTCCACCTAGGCCAAGATCTCTTTGTCTGTGTCCACATGTGCCACATGTGTGTCTTGTCTCCAGATGTCAGTTTAATCTGAGGCCTTTTTGATTAAAATCAGGTTTAACACAACTGATGGTCCTAACAACTGTAAGCCTTTTTATTCACCCCGTGAGTTCCATTCATTCATTCTGGTCGGTGTTTACATCCCGCCGCAGGCCAACGTACAGGTCGCACAGCGCATGCTCGCCGACCAGATACTATGTGTGGAGCCAGGCCCGTATTAAGACAACGTGGTGCCCCTAGGCACTATACCTCAAAGGCCCCCCATCAAGGCTAACGACAATAAACAGACCTAAAATGAATAAGATATGGACAAAAGACTATCAATATTAGATCTAAGAATATGGATTTATTGCACAAAGTCCTCTGAAAGAAATACAAGTTCTAGGAAAAGAAGCGCAGACTGTGGACCGGTCTTTCACTTCTCTGCATACTGAATTAACTCAAGAAGCGCCGTGCTGGCCGTGCTATGGAAGATTGGTCGCAACCAAGTCTCCCCCAGAGGTGGGGGGGTTTGTGTCAAAAATGTTTTTCTTTGCTTGCCAATTACACTGAATCAAGAAAGCCAACCACTTATCATTTTTTATAACAGTTAATATTTTAAATTCATCATTATGATAACATTTTTGGGGGGGATTAAACTGGCCACTTTTGATTATTGTTAACCCCCCTCCACCCCCCTAAATGATACATTTGTGCGTACCTGTGGACCAACTCAACTCTGACAGATTGGTGAGGGGAGTGATAGTGATCATGTAATATTGATTTATTTATAATGCATTATTATTATTATTATTATTGTGAAATTAGTGTTCATTAACGAGTAATGTACGGTCTTTCAACAATTTCAAGTGTATAATATAACCATTTACGGAAAATTTTGTTAAAGTTTGTGTTATGTGGTGCCCCCCCACTGGTTGTGAATGGTTGGTGCCCCTGGGCACTGGCCCAAGTGCCCTTATGGATAATCCGGGCCTGTGTGGAGCGGACCAACCCGGACTCCTTAGTAATTGTCCTTGGAGACTTTAACAAAGGAAACCTCACTCACGTACTACCTAAATACAGACAGCATATTAAATACCCGACCAGAGAGGAGAACATTCTGGATCACTGTTACACCACAGTCAGGGATGCTTATCACGCCGTCCCCCATGCTGCACTGGGACTCTCTGACCACGTCATGGTCCACCTGATCCCCGCCTACAGGCAGAAATTAAATCTCCCTGTAGTGAGGACATCAAGGAAGTGGACCAGTGAGGCTGTGGAGGATCTCCAGACCTGCTTGGACTCTACTGACTGGGATGTGTTCAGGAATGCTACCAACAGTCTGGATGAGTACACAGAGGCTGTGGCATCAAACATCAGCTTCTGTGAGGACTGCTGTATTCCATCAAGCACCAGGGTGAGTTACAACAACGACAAACCCTGGTTCACAGCCAAACTCAGAAGGTTAAGGCTGGCCAAGGAAGAGGCCTTCAGGAGTGGGGACAAAGACAGATTTAAAGAAGCAAAGTACAAGTTTAGCAAGGCGGTGAAAGAGGCTAAACAACGGTACTCTGAGAAACTCCAAAACCAGTTCTCAGTGAACAACTCCGCTTCTGTCTGGAGAGGGCTCAAAAGATCACCAGCTACAAGCCCAAAGTCTCCCACTCCACCAACGACCGACGCCTAGCCAACGACCTGAACGAGTTCTACTGTCGCTTTGATAGACAATGGGTCAGTCCTGTAACCATCCCCCTCAACACCTCCCAACAAAGGCTCTTCCCTAATACCATCCCCCGTGACACCTCCCAACAGCTCCAGCTACAGTGCATCACCTCCACCTCCCCCACCTTAAAGGTCCCCCCTCCATCTCCCCACCCACCTCAGTGACGACTCTCTCCATCAATGAGAAAGATGTCAACAGACTGTTCAGGAGACAGAACCCCAGGAAAGCTGCTGGACCGGATGCTGTCTCCCCATCCAGCTTGAAGCACTGCGCTTACCCACTGTCTCCAGTGTTCACAGACATTTTCAACACCTCACTGAAGACATGTCACGTGCCAGCCTGCTTCAACCATCATCCCTGTTCCCAAGAAGCCAAGGACCACAGGACTTAACGACTTCAGACCCGTCGCCATGACCTCTGTGGTTATGAAGTCCTTTGAGCGCCTTGTGCTTTCACACCTCAAAGACATCACCGACCCCCTCCTGGACCCAAGTAACATTTTCAATGTTAGTATAAATTAGGGCTGGCATATCCAGATTAGTAACCAAAGTCAAATTGTGGAAATCCTTCCAGAATGAATAAGACATTGTAATTGTTTCTATTCCTGGATTTCAGAATGTATATTCATTAAGGTCAATGTTAAACTTCAATTGCAAAAGCTCCTTGTATGAATAACATTTTAATAGTTTCTACATGTGGCCACCATGCCACCATTAGGATGTTAAAAAAACCCACCACTAATAAAAATAAATAAAAATAAAATCCTTAAAAACCAAATTACTGTGATGTCACCCTAACTCAAAAATCACTTCCGGGTAGACAGATGGCACTGGATTTGAATTACGGACAAACTTCTATATTTCTTTTGTCATTTGTTAAACTTTGTATATATAATTGTTAACAACTAATTATATATACTTTATATTACTCTGTAAAGTATACCACATGCTCTTTTGCACCTTGTTGGAAAAGAAAGAATAAAAAGGAGGTGGAGAAGAGATGTTCCTCTTTGTTGCAGCCCAGTTACAACAGGTGTTGCAAATAAGCATTTAGCTACAAACACTTAACACAAGTGCAGCTTGAAATGGTTAAGCACCATTTTTGACAAAGAAGTTTTAGTTTCGGACACTGGAGATCAAAGTTACGTTTTGTTTTTCTTTTATTTTTACTTTGGACTTTACTTATTTTTGCTTGTTAAACTTTGCCATACTTTGTCTCCACAGAGGTACACGTCATCCCCTCTCCATGATTCCTGATAACCTCCCACAGGAATCATTCATTATGTCAATATTTACTGAAAACATTAATGAGCAAGGGTTTGAATAATTAATGTGTCTAAATGAGCTACCAGGAGAATTTCAGCAACTGAAAAACAACGCTGCCACAACAATATTTACATTCTAGATTTAGCAAAAGACACATGAGATTTAAGGAAACACGTCCGAAGACATGACGAAAGGCGTCTCTACATTAAAAAGTTGTTGGCAGAAGTCAAATGAACTATGCACATATACATAGTTATTGTGTATTTTAAAACATAATTCAAAGGATTTTAAGATTGATTAAAGTACAGTTTTCTTTGAGCCAGTATCGATTGACCATTACAGGATGTGCAGCATGAGACATTATAGCGGTCATTTCAACACTCATCTGTTAGTTGTAGATATTCGGTAAGCACATTACAGTTAATAGGTCAGAGGTCAGTAACTACTTTTACATGCACATAATATTCTGGTTTTTGCCCTTATTCCGAAAAAGACGATATTCCGACTAAGCTGTTTACATGGCTAATGAAAGTGAATAAATAATAATAATGCAAAATAAATAATAAAATAAAATTTTGTCAAAGTTTACCAGCGGTGGAGGACTTGTTGGAGCGTGTGAACACAGCGTCCGTCTTTCATTCCTTTAACCAGCTTCTTGAAAAGATCGGCTCATATTCAAAAACCTGTTGATATCCAAATCTTTGATATTTTCTCCTTCTTATCGGGTCTGCAACCTTGCAAACTGTCGGCTGGTTGGTTTGTGTACATCAACTATAGCAACGCACAAAGCTGACTGAACGCCGTGAACAGGGAAGAGGCCGTAAACTGAGGTTAAAACCCCAGATTGAGACACATATTCCAAATGGGCTGTATACGTGTCCAAAGAATGCCTCTAAAACCCGAATAATACCGGAATATCCCAAATGTCTTAAATGGAAAATGCTATATTTGGTGAAAAGGTCTTATTCTGAATATCCAACCAAGAATCTGTTGTTTAAAATACCTGTATCAACTTTGGAATATTGTCATATTGCATGTAACATGTGCATGTAAACATACTCAATGTTAAGGTAGGAATCTTTTTTATCTTTTTTTCTTGAAAGTGTGCATTTATCAATGTTCAATATGAACTTGAAAAGAGTAAATCCACTATAAAAAATATACGAAAAGTCTCATCAATCTTGTCTTAATCTAGAGGATCACAGGTGCAAATTCAGAGTTCATTGAAGGAAAAAAAACTTTTAAAATCCAACCCTTTGTGTAAATGATCAGAGGTGGAAACAGCTTAAGTACGGGATTGCCAGGCACGGCGAAGTACGTTGGGTGGTTTAGTGACTCGTGCCGCTACGGTTACCATAAAGGCCGGCCTGGATGCACCCGGAAACATGCTGGCTAACGGAGCTCTGGTAAAGCTAGGTGGACCTATGTGGTATCTGAACAGTTCATAACTTTATATACATTTGTACTTAAGATTTTTTGTAAGGGATTCCTGTGACCCTTACCCTACTTCTACTGAAACATCTGGAGACTGTTAACATGAGCAGAAGAGCCCTCTTGGACAGAAGAGCCCTTATTTGGAGATGTGCCAGATAAGAAGGTATCATTGGTCAGTTCTGACCCAATCACGTCAATGCAATGCACAGAATATATACCATATGCACACAAAGAAAAGGCAGAACGACTTTTTGGAAGAATTGGGTTGGTTGTTCTCCAAGCTCTCTGCAGGAGTTTGTTTAAATTGATGCTGAAAATCTTGAATTAGAATAAAACCTTTTATAACCAAGAACAGTGTCGGCGGATTCCTCTTCATACAGCATCACAGCGTTACTATTAGAAGTCACCACACCTATCATCCGCTTAGTGGAACAAAAACAATTACAGCAACACTCATGAAAAACATACAGGAAGGTCTGGAAGTGAAAGGTGTTTGACCTAGACAAGCACCACCCTCCAACGCGACCTGGGACCCACAAGGGAAAGAAAGCCTGAAGGCCCAAGAACAGCTGAAGAATGTCGGAGAAGAACGGAAAAAAACATCATCCTGGAAGGATGCAGAGAAGACCGCCCTACACCGAACCAGCTGGAGAGAGTTCCTATAAATGACCTATGCTCGCCAGAAGGTCAAAGAACTCTGAAAGTGATGTCAAACTTCTACGCACCCCTATTACTTTGGAGTTCTGAAATTAAGACAGGAGTGGTCACACTTTTAGAATTCATTAATCTCTTTCCAATGCACTTTTCTGAAAGTACGATATCAAGTCAAAACTTGTATCTCTATGTTCAGCGGAAATGAGGATGGTCCATTGAACACATCATTTTCATTACATCAACCTTTAGCTTCTGTATGTAACGCACTGGTCATAGCAGCAGCTCTACTGTGGCGCTGTAAGATAATGTAGTATTAAGCGAGACAACGGTAGAGAGCAGTATTAAAGACCGAAAACCCACATGAGGAGGTAGGTTGGGGTAGCCTGGTCTTACCAGACTCTGGTCCATTAGCCTGGTCCTACCAGACTCTGGTCCATTAGCCTGGTCCTACCAGACTCTGGTACACTAGCCTGGTCCTACCAGACTCTGGGACATTTCATGTGTCCAGAGAGTCTGGCCTCTCTCCATTGACAAGTGTTAACTTCCTTGAAGGCGGGTACTCTGTTGAAGTCTAAAATATTGGATCTGCCCAGAGCCGCTCTGGAGCTGCCATAACCAATCACTAACGTTTGGTTGTGACGTCGCAAGCTGGAAAATCAAACTGTTCCCGAACCCCGTGGGGAGGAGGGCCACGACATCATGGCCCCCAACACAACTCAGCAAAGATTATTCTCGCTCGGGCTTTAACTTCTGAATATTCAGCAGCGTTGCCACAACGGACCGAATGGCTTCGCTCGCATCTTTCTCCGCCGCCATTACTGAACTACAACTCAAACTAGCACACGACCTCAACGTCATCGCTCTCAGCCACTCCCTCTGTTCACTGATTGGACCGCCAAATATCTGGCCGGAGAAAACCCAAGACTATACCGCAAACCCAGACGGAGCACTGAAGGGAAATGAAAATTGAGCGGAAGTACGTAGGAGGGCGGAGCCAGGCTAAGGTTGGGGTGGTGGATGGGTCAAACAACACAGGGCTTTCACTCAGAAGACCGATGTTCGTAGCAATCAATGAGCCGTCTGCCGCCGCTGCTGTACTGCGCATACGGGAGACGCATGCACAGAGGTTCCTCAAACCTCCTCAAATTATAGTTAGATAACATATATGCTTTACATTAACTTGGAAATAGTCTGGATCAACGGAAGTACATTTCCAGGATTATTGCCCGACATCTGGCGCGAGTCCCTCACCTTCCGTGTGTTGCCGTTTTCAAAATCCCTTCGCTTTGGAAAACATGTGAACAGTTAATTTAATATTGTATGTGGCATTTTCCTTTGCGGTGTGAATATTCCACCAAAACAAGTTCCTTTTCTGAGACTATTTTGCAGAGCCACCGTCGCTGCGTCCAGAGCTTAGCGCCGGCCAAGACGACTGTGATTGGTTCAAGGAAATGCAAACAACCCAGAGCATTTTTTTTTCCTCTTATCCCTGAATGCATCTGTGGTGTAGCCAGACCTTACTCCACACTGCTGTGGAGACTACTTTGGAAACTATACCTAACTATGCACTTCTGTATGTTGGCAAACAGGGGGAATGAACTATCTCAGTGGCAACAGAGATGTTGGTGTCTGTTCCAGCCCCACTTTAGGCTGATGCTACGTTAACACGTGGCCGGCTATTTTCATAAATGGACATATCAACGTCTCCGTTTTCAAAAATAGCAACATACACAGCTGTCAGTATTCAGAAAATTGTTCGTTTACACGTACCCGTGTATATGCTGTCAAGAGCATGCCAAACCTGTAAACGAAGTTTTCCAAAATCTCCGCTCTGGCTGGAGTTTTTAGAAAGAATCGTTTTCAGAGGAGAATTCTCCGTTTGCGTGTAAACGAAGGGCACAAACGAAGGGAAATGTCTCCGTTTTTCAAAATAACCACGTACGTGTAAACGGGGTATTAGAGAACAGGTTTAACATAAAACTCCTGTCAAGAGAAGCTCAAAATGTGAAACGTTATTTACATAATGTATATGTTTATTTACAGCTGCATGTAACTTCAAACTTGAGTACAGACATTGAAGATTGAAGTTTGCTCCATTTACGTTGGACCTGTTAAACTTTGCCATACTTTGTCTCCACAAAAGGTACACATCATTAAGATTACTGATGAACACCCACTGGAGGTATTAATTATATCAATATGTAATGAAGAGATGATGATGAGTAAGGGCTTGAATATTAAATGTGTATAAATGAGTTATCAGGGGATCAGGTCAGCTGTGGGGATTTCTCTCGGTGATACCTCGGAGTATTTCCCCAGACACCTAATTAGTTGGAAAGTTTAGCAGGAGTCTAATTTTTACTGACTTGCATCTGCTGCTGTTTTCTCATTTCTTTAGGGCAATAAATGATAAAGCAGAATAATATTATAATAATAAGTTTTTACATTGATAAAACTAATGTAAACATCTTATAGACGAGCTACAATTATATGTTATATTTTTTAATACTACACATATATACAATACATGGCAATCAGATGTCAAATCCAAATTTGAGCAAAGGGAAGGAACAGTGGTTCTCAACTTTTTGGTCTGAGATACCCCCACAGCCCTGTTCAACGCATTCTTATGAATGGGTTCATACGACAACGTATGCACACCAATTCCTATGATATCCTAAAAAACAAGTCAACTGCTGGATGGTCACGTGACAGTTACGTTTAGCGGTCTTTACAGTTAAATTTAGCCCAAAAAAGGTTAATGGGAGCTGGCTACAGAGCACCCTGAGGTCTCGGTCATTTCAGAGGCCACTTTTTTGGGGTTTTAAAAAAAGGACAGCTACCCTCGTTATTGTCATCATAAATGATAAGTTAAAGTCCAATAAGTACTTTATCAAAGGTCAGGCCAGGTTAGGAATGTAACTAACAATCTAAAGATCAGCAAGCCACTGACATATATGTTCAAATTTGATTAATTCAATAAATGAATTTTTTTTGTCTAAAATCCACCAGCCATTTTCATATTATAACAACATTTCAAGGTCAAGGTAAACTTTATTATCTCACAAGGGGAAATTCATGTGGTCATTCATTACACGCCCTTGTCACAACATATTCTCTAAACATATCGACACCACAGACAAGCCAATTCACATGTATAGAGAAAAGAATAACAATACTAGAGACATGATAATGACAGAAATCAACAATGACAATGCAAAAAATAAACAACACTACAGAAATAACAAAGACAATCCGACATCTGACGTTTACAAAACATTAAAAATTGACACAAATGATTGATTGTACCTTTCTGTTCTAATTTTCTGTTGTAAAATTCTACCAGTTGACCTGTTGCTTCTCATAAATGTATGATGAAGAGGGTGAGTGGGGTCATTAAGGATTTGGTCAGTCTTTTTTAAGATAAGCTTGTTATACAGCTGGGCTGCCGACACCTGGTCAAGTCCGATGATCTTACTGGCCATCTTGATCATGCGCTGCAGTCTCTTATGGTCCTTAACATGCATGTTGCCAAACACGCAGATAAGGCCAAAAGACAGAACACTCTGGAGGATACTTTTATAAAACATTACAAGAATGTGTCTGTCTAATCTAAACGTGTTTAGTTTCCTAAGGAAAAACATCCGCTGGTGCATTTTCTTAGTTTTGTTCAGTGGACATTCATTAAAAGTTAGTTTAGAGTCAATTTCAACTCCCAAATATGTGTAGGTTAAGACCCTCTCTACTAGTTCACCATTGATCTTAGAAGGGGGGGCTATTATAACGCCCTGCTGTGCTCTACGACACTATGAACTATTACAACTACTCTAGTCATTATCTTTATTGTGACTTTTTTATTGCCATTGTTCATCAAACCCCTAACCGGCACCATCAGACACCGCCTACCAAGAGCCTGGGTCTGTCCCGTCAGACACCTCCTACCAAGAGCCTGGGTCTGTCCCGTCAGACACCGCCTACCAAGAGCCTGGGTCTGTCCCATCAGACACCGCCTACCAAGAGCCTGGGTCTGTCCCGTCAGACACCGCTACCAAGAGCCTGGGTCTGTCCCGTCAGACACCGCTACCAAGAGCCTGGGTCTGTCCCGTCAGACACCGCCTACCAAGAGCCTGGGTCTGTCCTGTCAGACACCGCTACCAAGAGCCTGGGTCTGTCCCGGCAGACCCCGCCTACCAAGAGCCTGGGTCTGTCCCGTCAGACACCGCCTACCAAGAGCCTGGGTCTGTCCCGTCAGACACCGCCTACCAAGAGCCTGGGTCTGTCCCGTCAGACACCTCCTACCAAGAGCCTGGGTCTGTCCCGTCAGACACCGCCTACCAAGAGCCTGGGTCTGTCCCGTCAGACACCGCCTACCAAGAGCCTGGGTCTGGCCCAGGTTTCTTCCTAAAAGGGAGTTCCTCCTCGCCACTGTCGCACTTACACATTCATGCATGCTCTTGGGGGAATCACTGGGATTGTTGGGTCCTTGTAAATTACAGAGTGTGGTCTAGACCTACACTCTATCTGTAAAGTGTCCTGAGATAATTCCTGTTATGATTTGACACTATAAATAAAATTGAATTGAATTATTCTATTTTTGCTAAAATCTATGACCATCTCTTTTGTTTTGTTCACATTGATTTCAAGAAAATTATCAGAATCCATCCAATCAACCCTCTGGAATCCATTCACAGAAGAAATGTCAGACTTTAAAAAGCCAACCAGTGCTGTGTCGTCAGCATATTTAAAATAAGTGTGGGCTGAAGAGGAGGCTTGACAATTATTGGTGTACAATGTGTATAGAATAGGCGACAGAACGCACCCTTGTGGTGCCCGTGTTTATAGTTTTTAAAGATAATATACATGAGTTAAATCTGACTTGCGGACTGCGGTCCGTCAAGAAGTTATAGATCCATAAAATCAATTGGGGATTTAGTCCCAAATGCACCAATTTTCTCACCAGCAGGTGGGGTTGGATTGTGTTAAAAGCATTTGCAGCATCCTGAGCCTTTTTGGTAAGGTTACTAGGAAATCTCAGCCCAGAATAATTTTATTCTCCCCAAAACAAGTTTCCTTTTTATTTTTAAAGAACTATACCAAAAGAAATTGCAACTTTTATCGCAATTTTTTACAAAAGCTCCCGCAAAATCAGTCATTTTGGGCTGCAACAATCTCAAAAAAAGGCCGCAAAATCCTGGAGGGACTGATATAGGCTTGTAAATCAGCTTGTGAGGTAATGAGCAACTGAAAGTTGGTTTAAAAAATGTCAGTCTTTTTTAATTACATGCAGAAATTACTCTCCTTGCATACTTATTTGCACATAGCATATGTTTTGTCCAGTGGTTTCTCTAATACGTTGAGAGAATTGTTACGTGTTACATTGCTAACATGAACACTGACTCTGGTGGCTTGACAGTCGGCAGATTTAGTTTGTCAGAGGCATACAGTGGGGGAAAAAAGTATTTAGTCAGCCACTAAGTGTGCAAGTTCTCCCACTTAAGATTTTCTATGGGGTTGAGATCTGGAGACTGGCTAGGCCACTCCAGGACCTTGAAATGCTTCTTACGAAGCCACTCCTTCATTGCCCGGGCGGTGTGTTTGGGATCATTGTCATGCTGAAAGACCCAGCCACGTTTCATCTTCAATATCCTTACTGATGGAAGGAGGTTTTCACTCAAAATCTCACGATACATGGCCCCATTCATTCTTTCCTTTACACTGATCAGTAGTCCTGGTCCCTTTGCAGAAGAACAGCCCCAAAGCATGATGTTTCCACCCCCATGCTTCACAGCAGGTATGGTGTTCTTTGGATGCAACTCAGCATTCTTTCTCCTCCAAACACGACAAACTGAGTTTTTACCAAAAAGTTCTATTTTGGTTTCATCTGACCATATGACATTCTCCCAATCCTCTTCTGGATCATCCAAATGCTCTCTAGCAAACCTCAGACAGGCCTGGACATGTACTGGCTTAAGCAGGGGGACAAGTCTGGCACTGCAGGATTTGAGTCCCTGGCGGCGTAGTGCGTTACTGATGGTAGCCTTTGTTACTTTGGTCCCAGCTCTCTGCAGGTCATTCACTAGGTCCCCCCGTGGGGTTCTGGGATCTTTGCTCACCGTTCTTGTGATCCTTTTGACCCCACGGGGTGAGATCTTTTGTGGAGCCCTGGATCGAGGGAGATTATCAGTGGTCTTGTATGTCTTCCATTTTCTTATAATTGCTCCCACAGTTGATTTCTTCACACCAAGCTGCTTACCTATTGCAGATTCAGTCTTCCCAGCCTGGTGCAGGTCTACCAGGTCTTTAGTTTCTGGTGTCCTTTGACAGCTCTTTGATCTTGGCCATAGTGTAGTTTGGAGTGTGACTGTTTGAGGTTGTGGACAGGTGTCTTTTATACTGATAACAAGTTCAAACAGGTGCCATTAATACAGGTAACGAGTGGAGGACAGAGGAGCCTCTTAAAGAAGAAATTACAGGTCTGTGAGAGCCAGAAATCTTGCTTGTTTGTAGGTGACCAAATACTTATTTTACCGAGGAACTTACCAATACATTCATTAAAAATCCTACAATGTGATATTCTTTTTTCTCATGTTGTCTCTCATAGTTGAAGTGTTCCTATGATGAAAATTACAGCCCTCTCATCTTTTTAAGTGGGAAAACTTGCACAATTGGTGGCTGACTAAAAACTTTTTTGCCCCACTGTATTATAAGCTTGCAGCTTGCAAGCTTGAAGGCTGTTTCCCATAGCAAAGGGATTTTGAGAATGCCAACATACAGAGAACGAAAGCTAAGGAGCAAAGCCTCAAATCCAGCCACATGCCGGATTACAATAGGCTAGGCTAACTATAGCCATGTTAGTTAAGAATAACTCTAGTATTAACATTGGGTACATCTGCAAGAATATATGAAATTACTTTACTGTTTGTCCCTGACAGTGGCCTAGCGAACCGTATGTGCCAGTGGAACAAAAGCAGAACGCTGTAGCGAGCAGCATAAGACGCCAGGGGATCGGTTTATGCCACTGTATCATTAGTGGTATCAGGGATTACTCTGAACAAAGTAAATAAGTGGGTGGGAAGGGGCCGGGAGGGTGGTGGAAGATGAGGCGGCTGGCTGATTGTGAATTGTGTCGATTTTGGTTTGAAAGGATGATCGCTTGCTAGTACAACATTCCATAGAGTTGTATTTGCTGCAGCCTAAGGCCAATGTCACTGCTTATCTGGGTCCGAGGCAAGTAGCATATGAGATTGTTAAATATAATATTATATGTATATATAACTGTTATATGACGAAAGAGACGAAAAAAAAGACTAAACTGAAATGAATAATAATAATTTATTGATGTTACAAAGTCAGTGTAATTCCATGATGGATTAAAAAAGCTTCTGGATGGCCTACAATTGTCAAAGGACCTCGTTGAAACTGCAAATGTCTCTGCTTCTTAAAAAAACAAAAGCCTCTACACTGTATTTGTCTGGAGATAATAAATAAGATGTATAAAGTACGTGTTTCTCCTGTTGTAGGCTACAGCGTTGACTTAGTAGGGTTAATACGTACAATATTATATACAGTTAATACAGAATATGAATCTGTGAATAACTAACTTTTGACATTAGCATTAGCTTTGGTGGCTTGACAATCTGTAGATTTAGCTTTGTCGGAGGTGTAAGGCCTTCTTTATTTACAGACTTTTCCATGCACTTAGTTTCAATAAAAGTGAACTCGCAGTCTAGGCCTATAATGGAATAAAACACAGTATAATAATAATAATGTTGTCAACTTTGTGAAGAGGAGCACCCACCAAACACATCTACACTTATTAGCATGCACACTACCTCCCATCTTTGCCATCCTAATCACAATGTGTTGCTTTTCAGTAGCTGGGAATATCATTAAAGCGTGTACAAATGCAGTAATTTGATCCATTTTGAATCAAAGTGCATTGGGTGTAGAGTAAAAGGACTGTTTTTAAGTCGCCTTATAAGTTCTGTTGCTATACAATTTTCTGCTATTGTTGTCAATAATTACAGACTTATAAGTATATACCGTATTTTCCGGACTATAAGTCGCACTTTTTTTCATAGTTTGGCTGGTCCTGCGACTTATAGTCAGGTGCGACTTATATATCAAAATATATATATAATTCAACATGTTTTTAAATGTTAATTCATACTGAAGACATTACCGTCTAAAGCTGAGAGAGGGCGCTCTAGGCTCGTGACAGCTATATGCTGCTCCTAAAGACAACTGAGAAAGAAATGAAAATCCTATTCTGCAGATTTCAAACTGCAGGTAGTAAAATATGCAGCCGAAAACGGTAATCGAGCAGCAGAAAGAAAGTTTGGAGTGAGTGAGAAACTTGTGAGGGACTGGCGAAAAGGTGACTCTCACTGCAACGAAGAAAACAAAGAAAGCTAATCGGCTAATCGGCTAATCGCGGGCTGGAAGCAAGATGGCCAGAGCTGGAGGAACGAGTCCACAGACAACGTGCTGCCGGGAGAGGCCTGTCAACGGTGCAGAGAGAGGGAGAGAGATAGAGGAGAGAGAGAGAGAGAGAGAGAGAGAGAGAGAGAGAGAGAGAGAGAGAGAGAGAGAGAGAGGGAGAGGCCTGTCACCGGTGCAGTGGAGTGTGCTATTGTGTAGTTGAATAACTTGCCTTTCCAGATTAAATGTCTGTTCATAGTCTTGGATTTTGTGAAATAAATTACTAAATAAATGCGATTTATACTCCAGTGCGACTTATAGTCCGGAAAATACGGTACTTCCTTTAATGTCAAACAATTGTGTGGCATGACCTAGTTATTATATCATGAATGGTTTGTAAACATCTCCACATAAAACTACCTTTAGAGTTGATAGTGAATTCTAATGACTTACTATTTTTTAACAAAGCTACTTGAGTTAAGTTAGATTAATAAAAAAAGCCAAAAATAAAGACAGGCAATTAAAGTATTGAAGTCAGTGTAAATGTGACAGTGTTATAAAGATTACATCATTCATTTCTAATCTAATGACCATGCTGATGTAATGATGTGCTGTAAGTCGTGGCTTGAGGACAAAGCATATATACCGTACGCTGCAGGAAAAAACAGCACCAGATCACCTTCGCTCTTTTGAAAATGAACATGGCCTCTAACATCCTGACTTGACTGCTCAGCATCGATAAATAATTTGGGATTCTGCACATTTGTGGTGATGAACAAGTTTGTTATTTTTTGGTATGATGAACTTTACTTTGTAGCATACTAGTACAATTACAGCAAGCCAAAAGAGCTTTTCTTCAGCTATCATCCCATAATGGTGTATTTGCTGCAGGCGAAGGCCAATGTCACTGCTAGTCCAGGTCAAGATACACAAGAAATAATGTTGTTTGGCTTGTTTATCGTGAGCTTAATCTGCTCATTTTTCTACATTGACTGTGTTTTGCTGTTCACCCTGAGGAGTAAGCCGGTGTTTTGTGAGACATCCAGATTTATTCTGCTGTTTAATTGCTCTTTGCAGACACTTTTCAGCAGGTACCAAACCTTCTGCTTTATATATTGGCTTGTTTTCGTATGAAAATTTCATATTATGCATGTGGTTTCCTTGTTCTGCTCTGTATTGCCACTGAGTCAATCTCTCCTCTCACCCTGGCTGTGATGTCAGTTGAGAGATATGTGGCTGTATGCCTGCCTCTGAGGCATGCTACCATCTTCACTGTGAGTAGCACAGGCATTGCCATTGCTGTGGTGTGGGCCTTCAGTTTTATCTATACCCTCATTCGAGTTTTTATGCTGGTACATACGTTCACAATATTCCCCTTTGTTTCGCATATGAATGACTTTTGCTCTAAAGAAGCCATGTTTTTTGCACCAATCTTTAATGACTTTGAAAAAGTGTATGCCAGCACTCTCTTTGTGTCAGTGGGTTTAGCAATCATCGGCTCCTATATTGGTGTAGCACTTGTAGCCACGTCTGCCTCAACAGACAAAGCATCAGCCAGAAAGGTTCTTCAAACGCTTCTGCTTCACCTGATTCAGCTCTGCCTGGTTCTGACTTCTTCCATGTTCTCCACCATTATTATAGTCATTGCTAGAACAGTGGGGAGATTAACCATTGTACGTATTTACAATGTTTGTTTTGTGTTCTTGAGTATCCTTCCAAGGTGTCTGAGTGCTCTCATCTATGGACTCAGGGATCAAACCATTAGACCCGTCCTCATGCAAAATCTGTGCTGTGGCTGGAAAAGCTCAGTTTTCCCCATCAAGAGCCTGTAACAGTTTGAGATGAATGCTTTTCAATACAAACTCTATTTTTCTATCTGAAATATACAAAGAAATGTGTTATCTCTAAAAATATCGGTTTTCTGAATGAAATGAAATCCTTATTTTGAACGATTAAAATAATATATATGAAATGTATAAATGAATAACAAAAAAAAAAAATAGTACAACAATAAAACAATAATACATTTTCAACATAACACATGTCCCGTTTGAAAAGGGATAGGCAGAAGCTATCGGCTTATCAGGTCCGGTTTACAACAGTCAAATAAGATAAATCTAACAGACCAATTCACGTCTTACTTATTAAGATTGGGAACAAACAACAAAACTAGCAGCATTAACATCACTGTGATATTTACTGTCCTTCCTCACCTCCTCACCTACTTTTAAAAAAGAAATCTTTTGAACATTTTTTTTTAAATTGTAACATATTTACACTTTGATTAATTTGTTCAGATTATTCCACAACTCCCCCCCAACACCTTTAAGACTTTACTGTAATCTCTTCAAAGCCAAGAGGCTTTAAAACCTCCTTTTAATTAAAAATCAGGTGCCACACTGGAGTACCTTTAACTACCGTATGAGAGGGCTTTGGGGAGTTGACAACGAAGTAAGTGTATTTATTGATATACAGCAATTTGCACAACAGTTCATTCAATCATTGCTTTCTGATGAATTGTTTCAAGTAAATCTGGAAATATAATGATAGTAGTGTATGTTCAACCCTTGTCTTGACTTCGGGTCACATTGGCCCGTTTTCAATTTTTGTTTTATATCAGAAAATATGGGACGTAGAAATAAGCGCTGAAGATGTGTAGAAGAAAAATTAAAAAATTTAAAACGTTGAAAAAAGCTAAAACAAATTGTGAAAAAAGGCGTTACAAATGTCAGAAAAAAATTGAAGGTTGAAAGGAAGACAACACACGGGTTAAACATTTAGCCTCTTCAGCAGTTTCAATTGAAGTGAAGTCAAAAATCAAATGAACTGATTACAGCTGCATGTAAACAAGTTCTGTACAGAAATGAGTTATTATATTTACATCTTTTACTGTTTTGAACATGTTTAACATTTGTGTTCACACTTGCATATACTTATGCATATGCATATATAAGTATATATATATAAGTATAAGTTATATATATATATATATATATATATATATATATATATATATATATATATATATATATATATACTTATTTGTGTTTTATGGAAATTGTATGAACAAATTACAGATTTGGATTTCTGTTTTTTTCATATATTATTAGCGACAACAAAGAAGTGTTGATGCTGAAAACAGCAGTTTCTGATAATAAAGTTTGAACCAAGAATAAAAATGTTGCCATTGTGGGTTTTATTGCCCCCCTTTTATAGTGCAGTGCCCCGTAGGAAAGTACTGAGGGGTCTATTTGACCCCTTCTAAAACATTTTTCACCTGAGGCTACATCTACACTATGTTTTGGTTGAAAAACAAATATTTTTGTCCTACATTTACTTGCCCAGTGTTTGAGAATGGTCATGCGATATGTGTTGTCAGACGCGTTAACCCTCATGTTGTCCTCGGGTCAAATTTGACCATTATTCAAAACTTCTCCATATATAAATATGGGTTTCTTTTAACCAAATTGCCCAAAAATAACATGGATTGTTCCATACTACATTCTTAAATAAATGAATTTAATTTAATTTAATTTAATAGAATCCATTTCTTCCCAGACCACAGATGTGATTATTTGGTGGCATTAAAAATAATGAAATGGTTTCAAAACGAACGTTTCTCTGATTTTAATTAGTCAAAATAATTTATAACTTAAAAACTCAACTCAAAATAGGTAGAATTTCACATAAATGAGGTTCATTGACCATGAATTCCAAACGTAAGTGTAAAACAATAAGTTGGAATGAAGTTGGCTATAAGGTGTAACACAGAATTGGGTGATAAGTTATGTTTTAAGCTTTACAGCGTGGATGATCGACGGGAAGACAACACAAGGGTTAATATGGACAGAGATCGGTTCTGCCACTGGAGCTAAAATTCTTGTGTGGATGGTGATCATTTTTGTCTTCATTTTAGCCTCACACATACCTCTTTCAAAAATGTATGTCTTATAAAACTTAGATATTATTTTCCAGTAGAGGTAACGGGCTGTTCCCCAATTTAATATCAATTTAGAAAATTATGTTAAAAGTTGTAACCACGTTTTACAAGGGTAGATTACGAGACTAGTCCTTAGGCAAAATAATGACAACTGAACGATCTCATCCGCTGATGACGGTGAGATGCTGTTGAAAGCTTCAGAGAAGCTGGTAGCACCCCATGTACCAAGGGTCAATTCTTATCCTTGGCCATTTGCTGCATGTTGCCCCCCTTCTCAACCTCCATTCCTGTCTTCACCTCTCCTATCAAAATAAAGACCCAAAAAAATGGTGGATTTAGAATTCTGATTTTACTCGGTCAAAACTAAAATTAACTTTCAGGGGCCAATGCAGAGTGCTGTATGACTCACAAATGTATCTATATATTGCTAGTCTCGCACTGCCAGTCCTATATCGACAGCGGTGTGGAGTAAGGTCTGGCTACACCACAGATGTATTCTGGGATAGAAGAAAAAAATGCTCTAGATTGTTTAGCATTTCTTTAAACCAATCACAATCGTCTTTGGGCGGCGCTAAGCTTCAGAAGCTGTGCCGGTGGCAGGAACTTGTTTTGGTCCCTTCAAAAAAAGGCCACATAAAATATGAAATTAACTTTTCACACAATACAGTAGCATGATCGATTTAAATTAGCTGGATACATGTTTAAATGTAATTTGCTCTTACCAGTGTATTGCTATGTGTACTTTGTCCAGAGCAAACCCATTATTCTCAAAACGTTCCAGTTAGAGAGTAAATACCGTAAACATATTCTTGGTAAAACGTTTACAATTATTTCCCGGAGGAACCAAGCAGGCCTGCCTTATTGCACAATCCAAATTTTCTTTAAAACTTGCCATTTTTTAGCTTGCAGCTAACAAGCTGCAAAGTTTTTTTCCCAATTTTCAGAACGCCAACACACAGAGAGTGGAAGAAGAGGGGCAAAGCCTGAAATCCAGCATATGAGCCACGTGCCGGATTACATTTGGCTAGGTTAATTATAGCCATGCTAGCTAAGGCTAGCTCTAATATTAACGTTGGGTACATCCTCAAGGATATATGAAATTACTTTTCTATTTGTCACTGAAAGTGGCTTACCAGTTCCACCTGCTGTTAGGAACCGTATGTGGTGGTGGAACACAAGCAACTACAACCTCATAACAGCCAATATAACAATACATTTCTTAGCGATTGAAAATGTTAAATAAAATTGCCACATTTATTCTTATTCTAAGATGTGGTTGTAATTCATACAAACTTGCAATGCCAATGTTGAAATGAACAACATTGCAGGCTTTAAGGTTAAAGTGCAAATGTGTGCATGTTACATATTTTAAATGTTTATCTTGAATCCATTCTGTTTGCAAAGTTCTAGAAAAAATATAAAAGTGCAATGTTAAAGGACACATTTGGTTCAATAAATCTGTAAAAAGTCTGCATATACTCAAAATCTTTTTTAGGAAGTCTGTATACTGTGATGGATATTTAGAAGAGCTTTCTTTACATTTCACTTTGTTTTCACTGACAAATATGTTTGTCTAATCTCTGGGTTTGTGTGATTGCTTAACTGCTAATGTTTTTTACCACATCAAACTTCAATTTAGTGTTGTTGACACTTAAGTATAATTACATTTTTGGATTGGTGTCTAGGTCACAGGTTGTCATTTGACATTTTGATTGTTTGCCAAATGCCAGAGAGACAGATTAGGGGAAAATGAGCAGCCCGGTCTCACGGCAGTTCGTGAAATGGTCCCGTTATTGAATCTGTTGATTCGTGAACAGGACACGAATATGTCGTTTTTTTCGTGTAGTGATTACGAAATTTAATGTAATGTATTTAAATGGGAAGCATATTTCGTGATCACAGCACGACAACGGTAGGGAGTAGTATGAAATGCAGAAAATCCACAAAGGTAGGTTGGTTGGGTTGGGTTGGGTTGGGTTGGGTTGGGGGGGGTGGTGGATGGGTCAAACAACACAGGACTTTGAGACTGGGGTTCGCGTCCCGCGTGTTGCGGTTCCTTTCCCAGTTCTTTTTTTTCCTAACCTCAACCGTCCCGTTGTTGTGGCGTTTCATGTCCCCGTTCTTGCGTGCCACAGAGACCCAGGCGGTCCGTCCCGTTGTTGTCGCGGGCGTGTGGCGTTTAATTTCCCCATTGTGGCCGCGTGTTGCGGTGCATCGGTCTGTCCTGTTGTTGTCGCCGGCGTGTGATGTTTAATTTCCCCGTGGCAGTTCGTGAAATGGTAACGGTCGAAATTCGTGACCTGTACACAAAATAATTTGTGACCTGTAGCTTGGGCTATTCACGAACTGGTGTGAGACCGGGTTGAAATGAGAGGAGAGTGGCGTACTGTTAATAGTGATGAACCTACGATTGGACCATTTGAAGGAATACGCCACTGTTTGTTGAAATAGGGTTAAATATTCACCGTCTCCTCTATATTTATATAGGTGGGCAAACACATTTTTGTCTCAGTGCATGCATTGTTTTAGCACCGCCGCTAGCTTAGCTTAGCGTAATGAATGGAATCCTATGTTGCCGGTTAGCATGTCGTGAGTAAAAGTGACCCAACAACAACAAAAACAAAACCTAATTACTTCTTGTGGCCTGCGTATTCACAACGAGTACAAATAGCAATGCAGATTAAGACTAGACGATTTCCTAGGCAGATATTGACTTGGGACTATATTGGGTGGAAGTAGGCTACAGCCGAAGCACTGCTACTCGGGCACAGAGATATCACACAGCACCTGAAAACCCCCAACTTCTGTCAGCATACCGGCGTGAACACTGGTGTAGTGGTTGTTGATAAGGTGGGTGTACTAATAGTACAGGGTAGGTTATGGAGGAGGAAGTGGGTATACTCTCCTATATATTCCATGGCTTTTTGGCTGTAAAAAGAGGAGGGTATACCCCGTATACCTGCGTATACCCTCCACTACACCACTGGGCGTGAATATTAGCTGGCTATTTCTCCTACAGTAGACGGTGAATGGCGATGAACATGGCGGATTTTGTGAGAGACGAAGAGGATGACTTCTCAGACAGTCCAGATCCAGAAGCATACCTCTACAAACCAGAGTTTTCAGAAGAGGAGCTTTGGAAATAGAACGACGGGAGGAGGAGGAGGTTGCGATCGTTCAACAGTCTGAGGACGTGAGGATGAGAGCCAACCACGATCTGGTGATGTGAGTGTGGGGGACTATGCCAACATATGGCGACTGAAATGAACGTGCCTGCAGTTGTGTCACGGATTTAATATATGTTGTTTGTATATGTTGTTTGTATACCTGGAGTGGTAACAAAAATAATTTCCCCCTGGGATTATTAAAGTATTTCTAATTCTGATTCTGATTCTGATTTCTCGGCGTTGATCCATCCTGCAGTCCTCGACTTTTTTTTCGGCCGAATGGACCCAATAAAGAGCTGTCCACAGAGTAAGTGATTATTGTCAACATAACGCATGGTTATTTTACGGAATAGATCAACCCTTATTAGACCTGTTCTCACACAGAGTTGCTGCGTGATATCTCTGCGCCCGAGTAGCAGTGCTTCGGCTGTAGCCTACTTCCACCCAATATAGTCCCAAGCCAATATCTGCCTTGGTAATCGTCTAGTCTTAATCTGCATTGATATTTGTACTCGTGAATACGCAGGCCACAAGAAATAATTAGGGCCAGAGCGCCAACAGCAGCGAAGGCCCTATTGAAACTGAAGGAATTATTATTACACCAAATGAATTGCCTTTTTTAGGGGCTTACCATATTCAAAAACTCACCAAAATTGGCGGTCGCATCGAGTCTGGTGAGTAGTTACGTATTTTAAGGGTTTCGGGAATAGGTGCACACAAATGGCTCACTAGCGCCCCCTACAAAGTTAAAAATATTTAGCCCCTGCAGTGCGTTTAACGTAGACTCACGAAAGTTAGTACAAATATGTATCATGTCAAGATGTACAAAAAACGTCATTGGAGCCATACCCTAAACCCAACAGGAAGTCCGCCATTTTGATTTCAATGTTCAAAATTAGTGCGATTTTGGCCATTTCCACATGTCGTACTTTAACGAACTCCTCCTAGAGATTTCTTCCGATCAACTTCAAATTCGGTCTGTGCCGTCGTAAGACGTTAAAGATGAAAAGTTGTTAAAAGAAAAACTTTTCGTCAGACGGTGTGGCCGTGGCGGGGCGGCCATTTTGTGCGTTTCGCCATCAAAACAGGAAGTGGGTGTAACTCGTACATTGTCCGATTGGCTCAAAACTTTTCAGGATTCACAAGAGTCCAACCCTGAGGACAAATAAAGGCCGATATTTACTTAAAGTCACAGCGCCCCCTAGTGACTTGAGATTTCATCCGATTGACTTCTAACTTGGTCTGTATCATCTCAACACCTTAAAGACGAAAAGTTATTAAAAGAAAAACTTTTCGTCAAACGGTGTGGGCGTGGCGTGGCGGCCATTTTGAGTGTTTAGCGATGAACAAAGAAGTTGTTGTAACTTGAGTGTACGTTGTCGTATCTGCCCGAAATTTCTCACGATTGACAAGGGTCCAGGCCTGAGGACACCTACAGGGCAATATTTACTTTTGGTCATAGCGCCCCCCGCTGGCAACAGGAAAATGCGGCTTATATGACAAACATCATCCGATTTACATGAAACTTATAATGTGTCGTCTACATGAGATACTGAGCCGCCCCCTATACTTTAACCACGCCCACTCACTCAGGCCACGCCCCTTTCATAACATTTGAACTGCTTAAGATAGAGTATTGTGTGAGGTGTCATTGAACTCAGCAGATAGTTGCTTCTTCATTGGTGATGGTTTGGCCCGCCCCCTATGCTTAAGCCACGCCCCCTTTCATAACATTTGAACCATTTAAGGTTGACCATTGTGTGAGGTATCGTTGAACTCAGCAGAGTTCCTTCTTCATTGGTGATGGTTTGTTCTGCCCCCTACGCTTAAGCCACTCCCCCTTTCATAACTGGTGAACCATTTAAGGTAGAGTCTTATGTGAGGTATCAATGAACTCAGCAGAGACTTTCTTTTTAATTGGTAAAGGTTGCCCCGACCCCTATGCTTTGGCCACACCCCCTGTCACAGCTAATGAACTGTATGACGTAGTCTTGTGTGAGGTATCGTTGAACTCAGCAGGAAGTTCCCTTTTCATTGGTGATGATTTGCGTTGTCTGAGTGCCGCGCAAATGCACGGTCGCAAGGAGCGGCGTCCGCCAGTAACCCCGATGCGGGCAGAGGCGCGAGGCCCGTCCATCGCTGCTTGCAGCTTTAATTAGGTTTTGTTTTTGTTGTTGTTGGGTAACTTTTACTCACGACATGCTAACCGGCAATATAGGATTCCATTCACTATGCTAAGCTAAGATAGCAGCAGTGCTGCCAGACTAAGACAATGCATGCACTGAGACAAAAATGCGTTTGCCCACCTATATAAATACAGAGTAGATAGTGAATAACCCTATTTCAACAAACGGTGGCATATTCCTTTAACTATTTGGTTTAAGGAATTCCTCTCCTTCAAGGATGTGTGACCAAACCATGACACCAAGGAAAAGGAAAGAACTGACAAAATACGTGTCTTTTTGCACACAGCTTCATAGTTGGCTCTACAGTTCAATTTTGCATCAATGATGACCTTGGATGTGAAACAGAATAACATTTACCTGTCCCTCAGGGAATTAACGATGTTGCGATCACAAAAAATCATGCAAATTCAACCAATCTCCTTACATTTAGCATAACCTTGCAACTTTGTCCAATCATCGCAATTCCACCCCACATTTGACCAATCAAGTTAAGCTTTCTGCAGCCACCAATCAATCCCCCGTGCCAGACTTTTGGCGGTATATGACGCTGAGAGCCAGTGACCAAGACTCCCTTTTTGACGATTTGGGAGTGAGAACAGGTTGATGTAGAACATCTACAAACAGTTATTCACATGCACACATACGGTAGACGCAGGAGAAACAAGAGACAAGACTGTAATAAGACGATGGTTTTAGAAACACGTTTTCCTTTTATTTTTAAAGAACTATACCAAAAAAATCAAAAAACAATTGCAATTTTCATTCTCCCGCAACTTCGTCACAAGAAAAATATAGAAGACATTGTAACTGTAAGCTGATCTGATGTGTTATCAAGTGTAAACAATGAAAAACCCAACCCAACAGTTATCTTTGACTAAAAGACAAGTTCGTGGGACGCATTGGAAATTCAGCTTTTACAGGTCACGTCTATTCTAACATTTTCACGTTCCCTGTCCAAGAAAGCATCAGGAAGCTACCTGTAAATATGAAGTTATAGCATAAATCATAGCAAAAAGCAAATAATGTTTCCACCTGGTCTTGAGCCAGGGACCTTTCGGGGCCTGTCAGGCGAACGTCATAACCACTACACAACAGAATCTCCATATAGCCTTTTTCATGTTCAAATCCTGTATTGTTTCCATCAATATTGAGTTTTTTTAATGTTTAATGCACGGTGCTCCACCATGTTTAGACTTTTGTTTAGGCATTCTTGAATTACTTTTAATCAACTTACTTTTTTTTATTAATGTGTGCACATGGCCCTGCAGTCTCATGCTGATAATGAGGACTGGCGGTGCATTTACCTGCTAATTAGGATAAAATGGCCCGCATTTTGAATTTCTGAGGACAATGGGATTCATCATTATAAGAACACAGATGCGACCAATTCCGCCCCCACTTCGGACACTCAGACCACATCTTTTTGTTCCTGTATGTGGCCTACAGACAAAGACTAAAACAAACTAACCCTGACAACAAATTAAACTCTGGACCCCAGACACTAAGCGCACCCTGCAGGACTGTTTTGCTCGGAAAGACTGGGATGTGTTTAAAGCTGCAGCCACTCTGGAGGACTCTTCTGTCAGCATACAGGACTATGCTGAGTCTGTGACTGGGTACATTGAGCTCTTGTGTCGACAACATTGTGCCCACCATATAAATCAGGAAGTTTCCCAACCAGAAGTGCTGGATAAACAGTCAGGTAGGCCAAGTGCTGCGTGCTCGCTCTCTTGCATTTAGATCAGGCAATGAGACGGAGTACAAAGCTGTGAAATATGGACTGAAAAAGCCATCACAGTGACTAAAAGGCAGTACAGAGAGAAGCTGGAAAGCTTCTACTGCTGACTCTGGGTGGATGTGGCAAGGCCTTCAGCACATCACAAACTACAGGACACCCACCAGCACCATCAGCTCCACAGACAGCCTGCCGGATGACCTCAATACCTTTTACACCCCTCACCAACGATCTCATCAGGCCAGCTACACAAAGCCCTGAGGAAGATAAACCCCCGCAAGGCAGCAGGAGCAGATAACATCCCCGGGTGGGCTCTCAGAGCATGTGCTAATGAGCTGGCTGATGGTCTCACCCACATCTTCAACCTTTCCCCCAGCTACAGCACCATTCCCTCCTGCTTCAAGGCCACAACCGTCGTCCCCCTTCCCAAGAGGAGCCCACCCACCTGCCTGAATGATTACAGGCCAGTAGGCTCCCTCCCCCGCCCGGGTCACATTGCTATGCAGTGTAGCGGCTTCTCCAGCACGCTGAAATGGGCTTCCTCCCTCCCCCACCCTGGCCAAAGTAAGATAAATAAGATAGTAAGATAAAGTTGTGGGGAAAAAATACTGGGAACCAAGCAATTGGCCTGTTCCGAACTGGCAAGCGTTTCAAACAGGCACTGCACTAGTAACTGTATAAAACCATTTAAAAAAGGCTCATACTTGCAGCTTGTACACATAAAAGCGAAACATGCTGAGTAAAATCTCTTGCTTTTTCAGTTAGGGTATTAATGGACACAAAAAAACGAAAGAGAAAATGTCAATATTTTATTATGATTATGACCCCTGATCAAATAAATTAAGAGAGAAACTTTTAAGTTAAATATAAATAAATATGATCCTGAAGTGGAAAAACAATGTTTCCGCCCGGTTTCGAACCGGGGACCTTTCGCGTGTGAGGCGAACGTGATAACCACTACACTACGGAAACTGCCATGTGGGAAAAATAGACGTATTTCAATAAATATATGATTGCATTGACATTTCAGTCAAGCAGGAAAATGATTTGCCTGGAGATGCCTCACATCTAGCCTCTCAGAGGGAAGCTAGGTTGTTAGGTTTTAGCACAGCGGGCTACAGAAGCATTTTTGGCACAGTAAGTGCTACGTCTCATTTCTTTCAGATATGTATTTCCTATTTCATTCAGACTACCAATAAGGGAGTTATTCAATCTGCCCAAGAAGCATTAGAATGCTACGTTTAAATGATGTATGAAGTTACGAAAAACTAACAATGTTCCAGACCCTACAGTTATCTTTGCCTATAAGCAGAGTTTGGGGATGCATCGAAAATTCAGCTTTTACATGTCATGTTTCTTTCTAACGGACAGTTATCACTTTCTCTGTCCAAGAAAGAATCAGAAAGCTACATTTAAATACGAAGTTATAACATGAATCACAGCAAAAGGAAAACAATGTTTCCGCCCGGTCTCGAACCGGGGACCTTTCGCGTGTTAGGCGAACGTGATAACCACTACACTACGGAAACTGCCATGTAGAAAGATAGATGACATATACAATAAATATATGATTAACCTCCATGAAGCCTAATGTGTTCAGGAACATAGAGGAAGCTCCACTTTCATGGTCACGTACTGTACTGTAGCCATCACAGACAGCGGATTAAGCCGGGATTTTTACAGATATCCTGGTTGAATTTAGCCTTAACTCGATTTCATGAAAGCCGTGACACATCATTTACAATGGAGATTTATTCTGTGGCATTCCAGGCTTGGTTAATCCTGGAGCCTTTTTTGAAAATATGAACAATACATTAATTAGTATTATTCTCAAATAAATTAACAGAGAAACTGTACCTTAGTTCAGATTTGATCTGTACTTAAAAATAAACCTCGTCCTAAAGTGACAAACAGTGTTTCCGCCCGGTTTCGAACCGGGGACCTTTCGCGTGTGAGGCGAACGTGATAACCACTACACTACGGAAACTGCCATGTAGAAAAAAATAGACGTTTTTCAATAAATATGATCAAACTGTATTTATATCTATATGAACCAGTATTTTCTAGACATAATGTACCCACTTCTTCTGCGAAATTTCAATGTTTTTAAAACAGCGCCACCTAGTGCCTGATTGACTTCATATTTGGCAGAGCCTCAGTGGAGCAGGGGGAACAAGTGTGTCAAGTTTTGTGTTAATCGGTATAACTGTTACTAAGCTACGCAACACGTTGTGTTTTGACTGCCACTTACAGGAAGTTGTTCCTTTATAACTCGCAAAAGGCTCCTAACACACTACTGCTGCGTCTGGTGCAGCTGGGCCTCAGTCTCTCTTCAACCATACACATTGCTTATAGTTATGTCAAAGGTCCTAGACCGAACAATATAAGTGCACTGCAAAAATGAAATCTTAATGTAAGAAATAAAATACCTAATTTGAGAAGTTAAAGACTAGAAACAAGTTAATTTATCTGCCAGTGCAGTAAGATAATTACACTTAGTAAGATTTCTTGAAATAAGAAATATTATCTAGGCATTAGAAAGGTGTTAAATCTCTTGAAATAAGTGCTAAAATACTCATTCCAAGCACTGTATTAAGTCAAATAAACTCAAAACTAAGCTGTCAATTCTAAACAAGATGATTTCTCTGAATTCAAGACTGTTCATTATTAGCTTGTCCAGCTTAAAATGAGATAAAGCATAAATAAAATAAACCACACAGATAACTGTCAACAATTTATTTAGATTTGGTTTTGAAACAGTGCCTTCTAACACACTTGTTGCTTTTCAAAATAGTACATATTCAGAATTACGAAGGCATTGCAACAGAAAACAATGGATATAACCTTGAGGTAATTATGGCTATAATGCAAGTTATGTGTTACATTATTCATTGTGTCATCGTTACTGAACACTGACTATGATTTGATACTCAAATACAGAAAAAAGTGGCCATCATCAGAACTGCTCCCAGATGTTCGATGCAAAATAATCGTTGATGCACCATCTGCATCATAGTCTTCTCTGTCACTCGATGAGAAGTCAATGCGACACCTTTTCTTTGGCTGGCCCCTCTCTGGTGTGGGCCCCTGCCTCTTTTTAGGGGACTTCACATTCTGCAGCCTCTTGTGAAGATTGTTGTAAATGCTCACCTGTGTTATCATAAAATGCCATCTTTTTATGTTAAGGATAAACCACATCAGTGGTGGGATAATATTCCACAAGTCTCCTAGCCATTGAAGTGACTTCATGCTTGGAAGGGTACCGGACCTCCTCTCCTTGCTCACTGGCACTCTAGATGGACATGACACAGTCCCTTTCTCTGCCAGTGCGGGCCATCTTAAAGTAGTGCTTGCGAGCTTGTTCCAATTCACTGTCTGTATAGACCACATATTCTGGAGGACTGGGAAGCTGCAGGGTCTTCTTTGGACTTTTCATCACCAAAGGAGAAGATGTCTGGGGGGAAGATTGGAGGCACTCCTCTAGGTGAAGACATTGTTCCTGCTTCACCACGGCCAGATTTGTCTGTTAAGGTGGCATTTCCATTCTACAAGAGAAAAACAAAAAGTACAACGTACAAAAGTTAAACAACAGACTCAGTTAGAAACCATGTGTTGTGCTAGGTGTTTTAGAGCAAAGTAGGTAACCAGTAACCTGATTTCTCAAAGGGTTTGTAGAGTTAAGAAAGGACAATCAAGAGTTATTGCAATCAAAAACAAATGTTTTTACTATGTACCCCTAATTAAGAGTCTTGAACAGTTGTTGTCAAACTCCAGGATTTTTGATATGATCAACACCGAACCACAGAGCTGCCACAAAGATGGGTTTTTGTATGACCTTATTGACGGGAGCCTTTACAAATCACACCCACTGTTTTCAATGAGACCTTCTGCTTTACAGATGATTTTGTACACTGATGAAATAGAGATATGCAATCCCCTGGGGTCGCATGCTTCAGTGAATAAATTACTGATGGTTTATTATACTTTAGGAAACATAGACCCCAAGTTTAGGTCAAAGCTTGCTGCAATCAGACTCCTTGCTATAGCAAAAGCTTCTGATATTGATGAGTGCGGTGTTGATGTTGTTTTGCAAAATGTATGAAGACTTACAGTTGCTATATAATGGTGTCAAAATCCAAACACAGAATGGTGAAATGGATGTATTTGGTGCTGTTGTTGCAATATGTGGGGACACACTTGCACAGCATGAGCTTGCAGGTTTCAAGGAAGGAGTTGGTTTTGCCTACAGTAAATGTAGGCATTGTGAATGTACATTTGAGGACATGCATTTCAATGAATTGAAATTGAAAGGGCTACCACAGACTTCTTAAAATCAGCCCTCAAAACCACATATGGAATAAACAGAAGAAGCAAGTTGGTTGATTTTCCAGCCTTTGACCTCATACAGCAAACTCCACAGGATATAATGCACATCATTCTTGAGGGTGTTGCACCCATGGAAATAAAGTGTGTTAAAACATCTTGTACTCTCTGGACAAATGGAGTTGGACATTTTCAATTCAGCCATGCAGAGTTTTCCCTTTTCAGCAGTAGATATACGTGACAAACCCTGTCCTATCAATGTCAGTACCTTGGCACCTAATGATAACAAACTTAAACAGTCTTCAGGGCAAATGCTAATATTGTTAAAGATCTTGCCGTTTCTGTTAAACAGTATTGAGAAAAATGAATATGTTCAGTTTGTTTTAGACTTGATTGAGATAGTTAAGATAATGTTTGCCCCGGTTGTATCAGTGCAAAGTGTATTGAGACTGAAACAGATGATTGAACAGCATCTCAAACCGTTTAAGCAACTGTTTCCTGAGAATAATGTAATTCCTAAGCAACATTACATGCTGCATCTCCATTCTTGCTCTGGGCCCTTTGATAAGGCATATGCGCATGAGATTTGAGTCAAAGCACTCTTTTTTTAAACAGTGGTCATCTAAATTGAACTTTAAAAATGTCTGTAAGTCACTTGTGAACCATAATCAGCTTTGTGAATGTGTTCAAAATGAAATGGGCACTGAGCACCCGATTTTTGTTCATGAGAGGGAATTGGGTCCTGTATCAGTAAGTTAATACTTTGTAGCGCCACCTTTTGCTGCGATTACAGCTGTAAGTCTCTTGGGGTATGTCTCTATCAGTTTTGCACATCGAGAGACTGAAATTTTTGCCCATTCCTCCTTGCAAAACAGCTGGAGCTCAGTGAGGTTGGATGGAGAGCGTTTGTGAACAGCAGTTTTCAGTTCTTTCCACAGATTCTCCATTGGATTCAGGTCTGGACTTTGACTTGGCCATTCTAACACCTGGATATGTTTATTTGTGAACCATTCCATTGTAGATTTTGCTTTATGTTTTGGATCATTGTCTTGTTAGAAGACGAATCTCCGTCCCAGTCTCAGGTCTTTTGCAGACTCCATCAGGTTTTCTTCCAGAATGGTCCTGTATTTGGCTCCATCCATCTTCCCATCAATGTTAACCATCTTCCCTGTCCCTGCTGAAGAAAAGCAGGCCCAAACCATGATGCTGCCACCACCATGTTTGACAGTGGGGATGGTGTGTTCAGGGTGTCGTTTAAAGCTTGGGAAATCTTTTTGTATCCAAATCCGGCTTTAAACTTCTCCACAACAGTATCTGGGACCTGCCTGGTGTGTTCCTTGTTCTTCATGATGCTCTCTGCTCTTTAAACGGACCTCTGAGACTATCACAGAGCAGGTGCATTTATACGGAGACTTGATTACACACAGGTGGATTCTATTTTTCATCATTAGTCATTTAGGTCAACATTGGGTCATTCAGAGATCCTCACTGAACTTCTGGAGAGAGTTTGCTGCACTGAAAGTAAAGGGGCTGAATCATTTTGCACGCCCAATTTTTCAGTTTTTTATCTGTTAAAACAGTTTGAAATATCTAATAAATGTCGTTCCACTTCATGATTGTGTCCCACTTGTTGTTGATTCTTCACAAAACAATAGTTTTATATCTTTATGTTTGAAGCCTGAAATGTGGCAAAAGGTCGAAAAGTTCAAGGGGGCCGAATACTTTCGCAAGGCACTGTAAGTGGCAATCATTAGTGTTAACCTATAATATAATCATGGCCATGTTCCTCATGATTACTCCAAGTGAATTCCAAGTATTTGCATCTGCTTTATAGTTATGATGACGTAGATCAGGGAATTGAGGAAGTGAAGATACAGAAATTACATCACCCATTAATAATTTAACAATGCTGACGTGGTTGTGTCACGACAAGTGAGGTAGGGCCAGAGCCTATAAACAATATGCGAGTGTAGGTAAACTCTGCAGACCAGCTCTGCTCACACAGAAACAAGCCGGGCCTCTACACTGCTGAAAGTATATGGATGATTTGGGGTTTTGCATGTGAACTCAGTGGCATTCTCTGCTGTGAAGATGACATATCTGCACTGTTGTAGGAATACAAATTGAACAGCGTTTATTTAATTTTGATTTTGGTTTAAACATTTTATGTCTCTTTTTAAAGATGGCAAATGCAATTCAATCTCAGACCAACATCACTGGTGGACAAGGATTACTGGAAAGAGCGTTATTTTGTACTCTTACTACCGTGCCATGCTGTGTGTTTCTCTTCATTAATGGGACCATGTTATTCACCTTGAGGAGTAAAACTGTGTTTTGTGAGACCTCACGTTACATTCTTCTGTTTAACCTCCTTTTTGCAGACACTGTACAGCTGGCACTGAGTCAGTTACTATACATACTGGCTGCTTGTAGAATAAGGCTGACATATCCTTTATGTGGTATTCTTACCATGCTTTCTGATCTAACAAATGAAATCTCTCCTCTCACACTGGTGGTGATGTCTCTGGAGAGATATGTAGCTGTGTGCTACCCACTGAGGCACTCTACCCTCATCACCCTCAGAAACACAGAAATGGCTATCATTGTGGTTTGGGTTTTCAGTTCACTAAATGTCCTCACAAAAGTTATTTTACTGTTAAATTTTCCGTTTGAAAACCTGGAGAGCCTGCAGATGAAATATTTTTGTGCTAGAGAAAACATACTACTTGGCCGGATGTCTGACGATTATGACAAAGCGTTCACCTATTTTCTGTTTGTATCAGCTGGTGTGGCAGTCACTTCCTCCTATATTGGTGTGATGATAGCAGCCAGGTCAGCCTCCACAGACAAAGTCTCAACTCGAAAAGCTCGTAACACACTGCTGCTGCATCTGGGGCAGCTGGGCCTCAGTCTCTCCTCAACCATACACAACCCATTGCTTATTGCTATGTCAAAGGTCCTAGACAGAATAATATTAGTACGCATCCAAATTTTCCTTTATGTGTGTATTATCATTTTCCCAAGATGTCTGAGTTCTCTCATCTACGGAATCAGAGACCAGGCCATCAGACCCATCCTTATATACAATCTTTGCTGTCAGTGGAGACACTCACTTTCCCTCTCAGTCATCTCAACCAAGGCAAAAATATGCATGCATACTTCATAGATGTTTTTAACTAAATGTGTAAATTGAATCCAAATTTAAACAGTGAATGTGTAGCGTATCTTCAAATAATACTTAGATTGAATAGATGTGACTGTAGGTGAGTTGTTTTTTTTTTACAGAAAAAGTACAGGCAGGATTTTCACGAGACTTTGTTGAAGGGTGTAGCATGGGCTAGGGGTGGACCGATCCGATATTAAGATTGGATATCGGTCCGGCTATTGACAAAATAGTTTTCCCTCTGTCGCACGTGTGTCGCATGCTGGAAGAGGTGAGTGTACAAATGAATAAGAATTCAATACATTACATCTATGTGTTAGTTAGGAAAGTAATGATTAGTTAGGAAAGTCTGGTGCCTTTAGTCTCGTCCACATGTTGGAAGGAAGGTATACAGTGTATTATTAATTCAACAATGGTATCGGATTGGTATCGGGTATCGACAGATACACAAAGCCCTGGCATCGGTATCGGGACTGAAAAAGTCTGATCGGTGCATTCCTAGCATGGGCCAAGGAGGAACCCATTACATTTTGGAGCGGATGAAAACCAGTGAACACTCTCTGCGGTCTAATATGTTAAATCTATTGACGGTTCCTCGCACCTGTCTTAAGACCCGTAGCCATCGATCTTGTGAGTATGAAGCACAGAGACTGGGGAATGCTCTGCCCCCACCCTTAACGGTCTGCTCTTTCTGTGGACCCTTTAAAAAATCAGTTAAAATCCTACCTTTTTAAACAAGCTTTTGGTTGGTCAGCACTTTATTTATTGTATATTACTTTTACATTGTGTATTGTTTTATTATGTATCATCTTGTATTTTTTTTTGTAAAGCACTTTGTATCTGTGGAAAGCGCTTTGCAAATACATTTTACTTACTTACATTCTCCCATAGAAATACAATCTTAAATTTTATATTATTTCTTTCTTATTCATTATATGGAATAAGATGTAAAAGGAATTTATTTAAAAAAAATTCATGTGGGATTTGCAGCACTTCATGATGATGTTTATGGCCTACTGTATATATTAATGTTTCTGTTACGTAGAATAAAATAATGTGAATTACTATTCCAAATGTGCTGTTTTTTATGCAAAAACTAGAATTACCGCCTCACGTTTGTTCCCCTTCACCAACCAGTCAAGTTGCAGTTTACATTCATATCTGTCTAAACTCATACACTATATGCAGAGAAGACATACTATTAAATGGTATTAATTGTATTTTTTTATGAAATTCAGTAGTTCCTAAATCTTTACTGCAGGGCCCTCTTTTTGTAGATACAAATATTTTACTTGCTGCCAAATGTGTCCTTCTGTTTGCACTGATGGGCCAAGAATGCATCATCACTCTCTATAGCATCTGTATCAGTCAAAACTGATCTAAAAAACGAGTCCCTTGACATCTTTCCATTCTGAATAGAAACACAACGAAAAATACATCCTTCGAGCCAGAATTGAACCAGCGACTTAAGGATACCTGTTATTATCAATTTACAGTCCTCCACTCTACCAACTGAGCTATCGAAGGGACATAAAAGTAACTGGGGTACGATAAATGCCAAACGTGACGTCCAAGAGCATCTGTATCATTTGGTAACGATGGGGCATTAACTCATCATAACTCTCCATCTCTATAGCATTGCATTTCCATCATTATAGAAGCAAGGTCACACATATGCAGCCTCCACACACACCACACACAATCATGTAGCTTATCTAACAGCTTGAGTCCACACAAAACTGGTGTACTCTTATCAGTGTAAAATGTACTATTTTAAAATCTATTTTTAGAAAAAGAAATCATTTCAAAATGCCATCCAATGCAGTAAAAGTATAATAATTTGTGCTCTCTGTCAGAGAAACACTTTGAGGTTCTTGTGAGCCACCTGTTTAACACTGGTACAAAGTTATTAAGTCAAGTGTTCTTCTGTCTGAATAAATGAAGCAATGGAGACAACAGATCTAAAAACGAGTCGCTTGACATCTTTCCATTCTGAATGGAAACACATTGGGCAGCAACAAAACATACACCCTTCAAGCTGGAATTGAACCAGCGACCTGTTATTATTAACCTACAGTTCTCTACCAACTGAGGTACCGAAGGGGAAACGCATATGGAAAGGGTACAATAAGTGCCAAACGTGATGCCCAAGAGCGTCTGTATCGTTTTTAACGATGATGTGTAATACCGTGGTTCCCAAACATTTTCTGCAGGGCCCCCTTTTTGTAAATACAAATATTTTCAATTTTCATTGCTACCAAATGTGTCCTTTTGTTTGTGCTGATGGGAAATTAATGCATCATCACTCTCTATAGTTAGCCTGGATGCCAGCCAAACTTAGCCCCGCCCACAACATTCGAGGTCGGGAAGTTTGGTCTGGACTAGAGTGGTTTCACCGTCTCGTCTGTTGACAGTTAAGTTGAGTTCTGTTGCTCTGATTGGTTGTAGGTCTAGCCAATGAGTGCAGAGGCATTTTCTTTCCTGGTTCGGTTGAAAATCGCCCCATAATCACAGCCCAATGGAGCAGTATCAGACTCATATTCTGACCTGAATCTGAGTCTGTCGATGTCAGGCTACTCTATAGCATCTGTAGCAGTCAAAACTAATGAACTATTAGCAGTGTAATATGTACTATTTTTCCATTCATTTTTAGAAAAAAAGCATTCCTTCGAGCCAGAATTGAACCAGCGGCCTAAGGATACCTGTTATTATCAACCTACAGTCCTCCGCTCTACCAACTGAGCTATCGAAGGGACAGACACTAACAGAGTACAGAAACACATTTCGGTGAACTATTTTAGTACAATATGAGATCGTATTCAGAACGAGTCGCCAGTAATGGCCTGTTGAAAAATCCAAAATCTGGAAGCAGCAGCCAGACCCACGTGACGCGTTCGTCCAATCAGCTGCCAGTTAAAATTGTTTGGGCGACAATACAGATTAGCGCCGCCTGCTGTTATGGAGACGTATTACGTCTCGTCGCTTTGGTGTGTTCCGAGGCACTTTTTTGACCAACTCGGGGAGACTGATCAGTCCAGCTGCCTTTTCTGCCAACGGTCGGCCGTCTGGTTGGTGTGTAACTGCCATTAGGCTACTCCTAGGGCATTTTCACACCTATAGTTTGTTTGCTCTAGCCTAAATCAGTTGAGGAGTTTGCAAACTTGGAGCAATTGTCCCATGGTTTTGTTCCACACGTAGAAAAATCCAAGGGAACCAAAAATGCGTCATTACAAAGCAAGCAAAAATGTTCATTTTGCTTTTTGGTCCGATGAGTCTGGGGCGGGAGCAAGAAAGTTAGTACAGTAAGAGGGTCCTGTGTTGTGTGTTGACTAGATCATATTTATTGCATCTTCACGTTCAAACCAGCTCATTTCATTTAAATATTTTTTAAGACATTGTTTCGCGAGCAACGTTTCTACGCCTGCTGTGCTCACCAAGACTTTGCTCTGCTCTGCTAGTGTCTGTCTCTAACTTTAAAGCGGCTGGTTTTGCCTCAGAAATGCAATGACAGCGAGCTTGACCGCAGTCTATTTCTGTGAGAGCAACATTGCAAGCTGCTACAGTTTGCATGCTCTTCCGCATCGCAGATTGCAAAGCCAACATGACTACAGGAGCCATTTAGCTCAGACTTGCTGGGTCCACATAGCTTTATAGATAGTCTCCATTGTCCCATAGGGATAATCATTTCCACACATCTTCTTTTCATGTTCCATAACAACAACACATATAAAAACACAACCCGTTCTCATTCTGAACTCGTAAAATCAGGACGTTTGGACAGTGGCCATCAGCGTCTGATGCAATGTAAAAGGCGTCCTTCAGCGTATTTATGTAACGTACCGGGGAGAGCAGCAGTTAGATAGGATTTAGAGAGGAGCATGTAAGGGCAAATTTCTGCACAAGGAGGTTGGTTGGGGGGGTGGATGGGTCAAACACAGGACTTTCACCCAGGAGAGAGGGAATCACGTCACGCTTGTTATAGTCGCTTTTTTCTTTCCTCCCGCGTGTCACAGAACCGTACGCCCACCCACGACCTTTTCCTTAACATAACTACATCAAAAGGGACGGCGATAGTCCCGACAAAGCACGTTTACTTATAGCGCTAAAGGGACGGCAATAGTCCCGACCAAGCGCGTTAACTTATAGCGCTAAAGGGACGGCAATAGTCCCGACCAAGCTCGTTTACTTATAGCGCTAAAGGGACGGCGATAGTCCCGACCAAGCACGTTTACTTATAGCGCTAAAGGGACGGCAATAGTCCCGACCAAGCACGTTTACTTATAGCGCTAAAGAAGACCTTTAGCGTCAATAAGAACGTCAAAGGCACCTGACCAAACATCCCTATTTTACGAGATGGGTGTGAGAATATGTTGAAAAACACATTAAACATGTAACACATATACACAAAAGAAAAAAAGAAATGCAGTTTGAGGTCAGATCACGTTCTCACTACAAACAAACCGCTTCAGAGTTGGTTTGAAAGTGTTTGGTCTGCTTTTGGTGCGCATCCGACTGTGATTGCTGTATTCACACCTGCCCAAACGAACCGCACCGAGGGGGAAAATGTACTCTATTGCGATTCATCCGAACTAAATTAGGCAGGTGTGAAAGCCCCCTCTAGACTCACAACCTGGAGATTCTTGGTCTTTTATGCAATACAAACTGACACTCTTAGGAATTTATGGCGTCTTTTTAATAGAGGAGACACACCAGCCCGATAATCGACCGTTGGACAGTCTGGTGAGGTCAGTGACTGGAGTCTGTTCGGTGTGTCCCGTGCCGTCGTCCGTCCGAGGAGCCGTCGGCCTTCATTTGGGCCGACCCGACATGTTCAGTCGAAGACAGGACAGTCGGGACTCACCCGGAGATGGGGAGCAGATGACCTCTCAAAATCTGATGAAGATCTGTTAATCTGACCTTTGTTGATCTGAAATGAAGACAGATTCAGCGACTGCACGGCCTATTCCTCTCTTAACATGTTCTCAGGAACACGTTACGGTGAACTATTTTAGTCCAATATGAGATCGTATACTGAACGAGCCGCCACGACAGTCTGGCTGTGACTTTCTGGAGAAAAAAGAACCACGTGACGCGTTCGTCCAATCAGCTGCCGGTTTTCATTTTCTGGGAAATAATCAGACTGTTAATGGAAACAATACGGAGCAGCGCCGCCTTCTGCTATGGAGACGTATTACGTGCAGAGCGTATGCTCAAGTCGGCGTCTCTTCGGTGTGTTCTGAGGCACTTTTTGGACCTCGGGGACCCGACTGATCAGTCCGACTGGCTTTATTACCGACAGTCGGCCCGTCTGGTTGGTGTGTCAGGGCCTTAAGATGATAACCTGTTTGTTAATTATGAATTGTTCCTGAGTGGCAATAGTTAGTGATTTCCTATAATATTTTCATGGCCATGTTCCTCTTAATTTCTCCATGTTGGGTGTTTGCATCTGCTTCATGGATATGATGATGTAGCCCAGGGAATTGAGATGTGGTACAGGAATTACATCACCACTTAATCATTTGTTAACAATGTTGACATGTGATTTTTTTTAACACGAGTGAGGTAGGGCCAGAGCTTATAAACAACATGTGAGGGAAGGTAAACTCTGCAGACCAGCTCTGCTCACACAGAAACAAGCCGGGCCTCTACACTGCTGAAAGTATATGGATGATTTGGGGTTTTGCATGTGAACTCAGTGGCATTCTCTGCTGTGAAGATGACATATCTGCACTGTTGTAGGAATACAAATTGAACAGCGTTTATTTAATTTTGATTTTGGGTTATGTCTCTTCAATGCTTTTTAAAGATGGCAAATGCAATTCAATCTCAGGCCAACATCACTGTTGGACGGGGGTTACTGGAACGAGTGTTATTCTCCACTGTGACTACCGTGCCGTGCTGTGTGTTTCTCTTCATTAATGGGACCATGTTATTCACCTTGAGGAGTAAAACTGTGTTTTGTGAGACCTCACGTTACATTCTTCTGTTTAACCTCCTTTTTGCAGACACTGTACAGCTGTCACTGAGTCAGTTACTATACATACTGGCTGCTTGTAGAATAAGGCTGACATATCCTTTATGTGGTATTCTCACCATGCTTTCTGATCTAACAAATGAAATCTCTCCTCTCACACTGGTGGTGATGTCTCTGGAGAGATATGTAGCTGTGTGCTACCCACTGAGGCACTCTACCATCATCACCCTCAGAAACACAGAAATGGCTATCATTGTGGTTTGGGTTTTCAGTTCACTAAATATCCTCATACAAGTTCTTTTACTTTTAGATTTTTCATTTGAAAACCTGGAGAGCCTGCAGATGAAAGATTTTTGTGCTAGAGAAAACATGCTACTTGGCCGGATGTCTGATGATTATGACAAAGCGTTCACCTACTTTCTGTTTGTATCAGCTGGTGTGGCAGTCACTTCCTCCTATATTGGTGTGATGATAGCAGCCAGGTCAGCCTCCACAGACAAAGCTTCAGCACAAAAGGCTCGTAACACACTGCTGCTGCATCTGGGGCAGCTGGGCCTCAGTCTCTCTTCAACTATATACAACCCTTTACTCATAGCTATGTCAAAGGTCCTACAAAAGATAGTGTTGGTGCGCATTCAGATTGTTCTTTATGTGTGTATTGTCATATTTCCCAGGTGTCTAAGTGCTCTTATCTATGGCATAAGAGACCAGACCATCAGACCCATCCTCATATGCTATCTATGCTGTCGACTGAAACTCAGTCATTTTAGTCAAGGCTGAGGTCTCACCCTAGGATACATAAAATGCACATTTGTCAAGTGTGTCTTAAAACATTGCATGTCCATATTTACATTGTCACAGTTCTTGGTCACCTAAACTGTTTCTCCTGTCCAAAGATATCTCTTCCTAAGGGTAGTCCAATGTTAGAGATATGTTAAATCTATTGACTGTTCCTTGCACCTGTCTTAAGACCCGTAGCCATCGCTCTTGTGAGTATGCAGCACAGAGACTGGGGAATGCTCTGCCCCCATCATTAACTGCACCATTAACCTGCTCTTTCTGTGGACCCTTTTAAAAATCAGTTAAAGCCCTACCTTATTAAACAGGCATTTGGTTGACCTGTCAGCACTTTATTTATTGTATATTACTTTTACATTGTCTATTGCTTTATTATGTATCATCTTGTATTTTTTCATGTAAAGCGCTTTGGGATTTATATCTGTGACAAGCGCTTTGCAAATAATTTTACTTACTGACATTCTTACTTAAAAATACAATCTTAAATTTTAGATTATTTCTTTCTTATTCATTATATGGAATATAATGTAAAAGGAATTTATTTTAAAAACATTAATGTGGGATTCATTTGCAGCACTTCATGATGATGTGTATGGCCTACTGTATGTATTAATGTTTCTGTTACTTAGAATAAAATAATGTGAAATATGCAAATGTGCTGTTTTTTATGCAAAAACTAGAATTACAGCCTCACGTTTGTTCCCCTCCACCAGCCAGTCAAGTTGCAGTTTACATTCATATCTGTCTAAACTCATATATGTCGAGAACACTTTGAAGGAATTTATTAAATGGTAGTAAGTGTATTTTTTTGATGTAATGCCTAGGTTCCCAAACCTTTTCTACAGGGACCCCCTTTTGAAGATACAAATATTTAAAATTTTCCTTGCTGCCAAATGTGTACTTTTGTTTGCACTGATGGGCCATTAATGCATATTCACTCTCTATAGCATCTGTATCAGTCAAAACTGATCTAACATTGGGCAGCAACGAAAACTCCATCCTTCAAGCCGGAATTGAACTTGCGGCCATCTCTATAGCATTGCGTTTCCATCTCTATAGCAGAAAGGACACACATACGCAGCCTACACACATCAACCACAGTCATGTAGCTTATCTAACAGCTTGAATCCACACAAAACTGGTGTACTTTTAGCAGTGTAAAATATACTATTTTACAATATATTTTAAGAAAAGAAATATGTTCACAATGCCATCCAAACTCTTGGAGGGTCTTGTGAGCAACTTGTTTAACACTGGTACAAAGTTAATAAGTTATTTTCTTTTGTCCGAATTAATGAAACAATAAAAACATAAAATAAAAATGAGTTCCATGACATCTTTCCATTCTGAATGGAAACACATTGGGCAGCAACCAAAACTCTGTCCTTCGAGCCGGAATTGAACCAGCGACCTAAGGATACCTATTATTGTCAACCTACAGTCCTCCGCTCTACCAACTGAGCTATCGAAGGGAAAGACGCACTAATGGGGTACAATAAGTGCCAAACCTGACATCCATGAGCGTCTGTATCATTTTTGGTGATGATGGGCCATTAACGCATCATCACTCTCCATCTCTATAGCATTGCATTTCCATCTCTACGGCAGCATGGACACACATATGTAGCCTCCACATACCACACACAATCACATAGCTTATCTAACAGCTTGAATCCACACAAAACTGGTGTACTTCTAGCAGTCTAAAATGTACTATTTTACAATCTATTTTAAGAAAAGAAATATGTTCACAATGCCATCCAAACCCTTGGAGGGTCTTGTGAGCAACTCGTTTAACACTGGTACAAAGTTATTAAGTCAAGTGCTCTTTTGTCTGAATAAATGAAGCAATGGAGACAACAGATCTAAAAACGAGTCGCTTGACATCTTTCCATCTTTGCATTGAGTGCCAAACATGACATCCAAGAGCGTCTGTATCGTTTTTGGCGATGATGGGCCATTAACACGTCATCACTCTCCATCTTTTTGTAGATACAAATATTTTCAATTTTCATTGCTAACAAATGTGTTATTTTGATTGCGCTGATGGGACATTAATTCATCATCACTCTCCATAGCATATGTAGCAGTCAAAACTGGTGAACTCTTAGCAGTGTAAAATGTACAATTTTTCCATATATTTTTTGAAAAAAATATTCCATCAAGCCAGAATTTAACCAGCACCCGAAGGATACCTAGTAGCATCAAACTACAGTCCTCCACTCTACGCTGCTACGAAGGACTGCTACTTCTGCTACTTGGGTGGAGTGATTAGCGCAACACCTGAAAAGCACCGTTGTTACTCTCTGATCCTCACCACGAGGATTCTCAGGTGCTGCGAGCAAATTACTCCACCCTAATTGCAGAAGTTGCAGAGCGTCGCCTTCTGAGAATATAGTTCCCATTATGTTATCCTCCATTATGTTATCCTCCGCTCTACCAACTGAGCTATCGAAGGGATATACACCACGAAAGAGTACAATAAGTGCCAAACCTGACGTCCAAGAGCGTCTGTATCGTTTTTGGTGATGATGGGCCATTAACACGTCATCACTCTCCATCTCTTTAGCATTGCGTTTCCATCTCAAAGGCAAATAACTGATAGTACTGAGATGGTAAATTGCTTTAACAAGCATTTTGTGTCAGCTGGATCTATATTTAATGGATCTTCTGATCAAAATATTGTGAATGTATCTTACTCAATGGGAGATTATAGACCTAGATTCAATTTTACGCCTATTACCAGTCAAGAGGTCTTAATGACCCTGAAAAAATTGGATACTCGTAAATCTGCAGGGCCTGACGAGATTGAAGGTATATTTTTAAAATTTGCAGCAGAAATCATTGCTGACCCTTTGACATATATTTTAAACTTTTCTCTGGAACAGAATATTGTTCTTGAAGATTGGAAATCTGCTCTGGTTCTACCAATGCTGAAAGGTGGTGACCCTTCTAATTTGGACAATTACCGTCCAATATCTAAATTATCAGTGATAGCTAAGATTTTGGAATCTATCGTCAGTGAGCAATTAAAACAGTTTCTGGTTAATAATAATATTTTATCTGGCTTTCAATCTGGCTTTAGAAAAAATCATAGTACTGCCACCACCACTATGAAAGTACTTAATGATATAATTAGTGCTTTAGATGATCGTAAATCATGTGCTGCATTATTTATTGATTTAACAAAAGCCTTCGATACACACAATCATGTTATCTTATTATCACGGTTGGCTTGCATTGGCCTCTCTGATGCTGCTATTGGTTGGGTCAGTAGCTATTTAAATAACAGATGTCAACGTGTAATTCTAAATGACTACATGTCTGAGAAATGTACTGTTAACTCCGGTGTTCCACAGGGCTCTATTTTGGGGCCCTTGCTTTTTACGATATATACTAATAATCTCAGTGAAAATGTTACGAATGCCAATATACACATGTATGCTGATGATACCATTATCTACTGTTCTGCAAAATCACCAACTGAGACAATTTTAAAGCTACAAAAAGCATTTGAAAATATTCAGCTCAACTTACATGCATTAAAGCTAGTTCTTAATGATAAGAAAACTAAATATATGTTTTTTAACAGAACCCGTAAGCATGAACATTCCCTGCCTCATCTCTACACATTACAGGGCAGGCAAATAGAATTAGTTCCCTCGTACAAATACCTGGGATTTATATTGGAGAAAGACATGTCTTTTAAATTGCATATTGAGCAGTTAATCACGAAATTGAAATTAAAGTTGGGCTTTTACTTCAGAAACAGTTCCTGCTTCACACGGAAAGTCAAGAAAAAGTTGGTTGAATCTACCTTCTGGCCAATTTTAGACCATGGATATATGCTTTACAGACACCACAATGTCCCTGTTGAAATCTTTGGATTCTGTGTATCATTCAGCACTGAGATTTATAACCCGTGCAAAGTATTCTACCCATCACTGTGTTTTATATGAAATGGCTGGTTGGCCCTCACTCAACACAAGAAGGCTCAAACATTGGTTGACATTTGTATACAAATCTATAACTGGACATACTCCTTCATATTTAACTTCACTCTTAACATCTAGTAGATCTGAATACAATCTAAGATCAAGTAGATACATAACGAATGATGTTCCACAAACTAAAACAGAGTTTGGAAAAACTGCTGTTTGTTACAGTGCTCCAACTTCATGGAATGGGTTGCAAAATCAACTAAAATTGCATATTTTTATTTCACACGCTGAATTTAAGTCCAGCCTACATCAAATATACCAACATGTTTGTGCTTGTTTTTAAAGTGTGTTATTCTGTTTTTATTTATTATTGCGGTGCATCCCTATTTGATTTTGGTCAAATGGTCTTTTGAATGGGAGTGCTAAGGGCTCTACTATGATAGCATCAACATCGCTATTTTTAAAACACTAGGAAGGCTCGACACAACATGAAACTGAGCTCGAAGTATCAAAAGGGGCTCTGCCCATGAACTCAAGCATTGAGAACATTGTTTGTGTACACAGAGTTTACTAAAAAGAAAGGTTTTGAATGACTCTCTTTAGCAGTTATTGTTTATGCTATCCGCCATCGTGTCAGTAAAAAAAGGTGTCCGTATAAATGAAGAAACGAAGACAACAAATCTAAAAACAAGTCCCTTGACATTTTTCCATTTACAAATTGGTGAATTGACCCTTTAAATCACATGAGTCAAACCCCAATTACGCAACACTCAAAGCAGAAATTGGCATATTTACAGACTTTCCGACTCAGAATTTTCACAGAACCATTTTTTTCATATTCAGGCTGTGAAACAAGTTGTTGTAAAAAAAAATAATCATTGTTTTGCTTGATTTACTTAATTCTATGATAGCTAAGGAACTTTTTGCAGACTTTCGTATGGCTTTATGTCTTCCAAAATGCAGCAAAAGGCGACAAAAGTTGAAAAGAGTGACAAAAAAGCAACAAAAATGTTGCAATAACCAACATCACTGTGTGGCTACTGGACCGGGGCATACCTTTAATGTCTTGCTTTCTGCTCCGATTAGTTTCTTGCTGTGTGTTTCTCTTCATTAACAGGATCATGTTCTTCACCTTGAGGAGTGTTTAATGAGACCTCCCGTTACATTCTTCTGTTTAATGCTCATAATTATTCAGCAACTGCATTCGTTCATTTTTACGGTTTAAGCCAAGAAAGACATTAGGTCAATAGTGAAAAATATACAAGGCACCAAAGTCTTTAAAGACATTCATTCAACCTCTTACAGGGAGAGACAAATGGCAGAAAGCAGGCCAGGAAAGGGTACTTTCTTGTTACTATGATCATCCACATTCATGCTGCTGATCTTATCATTGATGCACTACCTAACACATTATTTGTGCAATGGTATCTAGTTAAATAGCTACCATTCACTGTAATGAGATGTACTAGTACATTCACAACAAAGTGTTGCTAACCTTAACAATAAAGCTAATAACAGAAGATATACTCTGTATGCCAAAAAAAGGCAATAACTGCAATCAATTTGAGGTTAATGTAGGTCAACTAACATCTGGTTATGGTAGCGTGTGAAGTGTTGCTTAAAGCGTAACTCTTGCCAAAGTGCAACCAAGGGTCTTTTTCTGAATATACCTGAGTCAAACTTTCATTGGAAAGCATAATTAGGATGGAAACGCCACATTTAAGATTCACCGTATTCTCGTTTTTTCGGTCAACAACCGATCTAAAAACAAGTCCCTTAACATCTTTCCATTCTGAATGGAAACACACTGGGCAGCAACCAAAACTCTGTCCTTCGAGCCGGAATTGAACCAGCGACCTAAGGATACCTGTTATTGTTAATCTACAGTCCTCCGCTCTACCAACTGAGCTATCGAAGGGAGATACACCGCACACAGTACAATAAGGGCCAAACCTGACGTCCAAGAGCGTCTGTATCGTTTTTGGTGATGATGGGCCATTAACACGTCATCACTCTCCATCTCTTTAGCATTGCGTTTCCATCTCTATGGCAGCAAGGACACATATACGCAGCCTACACACACAACACACACAATCATGTAGCTTATCTAACAGCTTGAATCCACACAAAACTGGTGTACTCCTAAAAGCGCTATCCGCCATCTTGTCAGTCAGACTAAAGACTAATAAAGCGTCCAGCGTATGATTCTAACAATGTGTGCGTGTTGTATTCTCGTTTTCGGTCAACAACCGATCTAAAAACAAGTCCCTTAACATCTTTCCATTCTGAATGGAAACACACTGGGCAGCAACCAAAACTCTGTCCTTCGAGCCGGAATTGAACCAGCGACCTAAGGATACCTGTTGTTGTTAATCTACAGTCCTCCGCTCTACCAACTGAGCTATCGAAGGGAGATACACCGCACACAGTACAATAAGGGCCAAACCTGATGTTCAAGAGCGTCTGTATCGTTTTTGGTGATGATGGGCCATTAACACGTCATCACTCTCCATCTCTTTAGCATTGCGTTTCCATCTCTATGGCAGCAAGGACACATATACGCAGCCTACACACACAACACACAATCATGTAGCTTATCTAACAGCTTGAATCCACACAAAACTGGTGTACTCCTAAAAGCGCTATCCGCCATCTTGTCAGTCAGACTAAAGACTAATAAAGCGTCCAGCGTATGATTCTAACAATGTGTGCGTGTTGTATTCTCGTTTTCGGTCAACAACCGATCTAAAAACAAGTCCCTTAACATCTTTCCATTCTGAATGGAAACACACTGGGCAGCAACCAAAACTCTGTCCTTCGAGCCGGAATTGAACCAGCGACCTAAGGATACCTGTTATTGTTAATCTACAGTCCTCCGCTCTACCAACTGAGCTATCGAAGGGAGATACACCGCACACAGTACAATAAGGGCCAAACCTGACGTCCAAGAGCGTCTGTATCGTTTTTGGTGATGATGGGCCATTAACACGTCATCACTCTCCATCTCTTTAGCATTGCGTTTCCATCTCTATGGCAGCAAGGACACATATACGCAGCCTACACACACAACACACACAATCATGTAGCTTATCTAACAGCTTGAATCCACACAAAACTGGTGTACTCCTAAAAGCGCTATCCGCCATCTTGTCAGTCAGACTAAAGACTAATAAAGCGTCCAGCGTATGATTCTAACAATGTGTGTGTGTTGTATTCTCGTTTTCGGTCAACAACCGATCTAAAAACAAGTCCCTTAACATCTTTCCATTCTGAATGGAAACACACTGGGCAGCAACCAAAACTCTGTCCTTCGAGCCAGAATTGAACCAGCGACCTAAGGATACCTGTTATTGTCAATCTACAGTCCTCCGCTCTACCAACTGAGCTATCGAAGGGAGATACACCACACACCGTACAATAAGGGCCAAACCTGACGTCCAAGAGCGTCTGTATCGTTTTTGGTGATGATGGGCCATTAACACGTCATCACTCTCCATCTCTTTAGCATTGCGTTTCCATCTCTATGGCAGCAAGGACACATATACGCAGCCTACACACACAACACACACAATCACGTAGCTTATCTAACAGCTTGAATCCACACAAAACTGGTGTACTCTTAAAAGCGCTATCCGCCATCTTGTCAGTCAGACTAAAGACTAATAAAGCGTCCAGTGTATGTTTTTAACAATGTGTGTGTGTGTGTGTGTCAGTCAATCATAGCGGTTGCTAGGGGCTCTACTATGATAGCATCAAAATCGCTATTTTTGAAACACTAGGAACTAAAAAGAAAGGTTTTGAATGACTCTCTTTAGCAGTTGTTGTTTACGCTGTCTGCCATGTTGTCAGTCAAAAAGTGTCCGTATAAATGAAGCAATGAAGACATCTGGTTTAAATATGAGTTTTTTAAAATCTTTACAATCTATTTTCAGAAAATAAATATGTTCACAATGCCATCCAATGCATCCAAAAATGAGTCCCTTGACATCTTTCCATTCTGAATGGAAACACACTGGGCAGCAACCAAAACTCTGTCCTTCGAGCCAGAATTGAACCAGCGACCTAAGGATATCTGTTATTGTCCACCTACAGTCCTCCGCTCTACCAACTGAGCTATCGAAGGGATATAGACAGCAAAACAGTACAATACATGCCAAACCTGACGTCCAAGAGCGTCTGTATCATTTTTGGCGATGATGGGCCAAGCGCTCTACCATTTAAAGACTTTCCGACTCAGAATTGTCACAGAACCATTTTTTTCATATTCAGGCTGTGAAACGAGTTGTTGTAAAAAATGTAATCATTGTTTTCCTTGATTTACTTAATTCTATGATGGCTAAGGAACTTTTTGCAGACTTTTGTATGGCTTTATGTCGTCCGAAATGCGGTAAAAGGCGATAAAAGTCGAAAAGAGTGACAAAAAAGCAACAAAAATGTTGCAATAACCAACTTCACTGTGTTCAAAGCAAAGGTGAGTGGTACTAGTTAGCTAGCTACCCGCTAACGTTTGCTAATCTGTTCCGTCGTGTGATGAAGTCTTCATCTGAATATGTACACTCTGCCTGCCGGCGAATGACAGCTTGATAAGTAGTTTTTTTTTTTTTTTTTAAACCTTCTGCCAACACTAGGCTATGTATCATGTAGGGTGACCAGACGTCCCAGTTTGACCGGGACAGTCCCGAGTCCCGACAAAAGCTGTGTCGGGACCCTAGAATATCCTGGTTTACACCATCCACTATGAAATTGTCCCGGTTGTCAGCGATTACATAACCGACGTGGTCTTATTATAGCCCGATCATTAACTAAACCCATGTACAAAGACTAATAAAGCGTCCAGCATATGATTTTAACAATGTGTGTGTGTCAGTCAATCGTAGCGGTCTGCATAATCTGTGCCGCCAGCGTTACAATGTATATTTGTAAACATTGTTGCAATGTCTCTTCTTATCTGTCTTGTTTTAACCAGACTTTTGCTGACACCTATGTTATTGTCAACCTACAGTCCTCCGCTCTACCAACTGAGCTATCGAAGGGAGACGTACAGTGACAGGGTACGATAAGTGCCAAACATGACGTCCAAGAGCGTCTGTATCATTTTTGGTGATGATGGGCCATTAAGACGTCATCACTCTCCATCTCTATAACATTGCGTTTCCATCTCTATGGCAGCAAGGACACACATACGCAGCCTACACACACCACACACAATCACATAGCTTATCTAACAGCTTGAATCCACACAAAACTGGTGTACTCTTAAAAGTGTGAAGTGAGAGCCCCAGAAACACAGAACATTGGAAAAAACTACAGGATATTTTCACACCATATCCCTTACCCAGATAGATAGATAAGGATGAGAAATTGGTGAATTGACCCGTTAAATCACATGTGTCAAACCCCAATTACGCAACACTCAAAGCAGAAATTGGCATATTTACAGACTTTCCGACTCAGAGATTTCACAGAACCATTTTTTTCATATTCAGGCTGTGAAACAAGTTGTTGTAAAAAAAATAATCATTGTTTTTGCTTGATTTACTTAATTCTATGATGGCTAAGCAACTTTTTGCAGACTTTCGTATGGCTTTATGTCTTCCAAAATGCAGCAAAAGGCGAAAAAAGTTGAAAAGAGTGACAAAAAAGCAACAAAAATGTTGCAATAACCAACTTCACTGTGTGGCTACTGGACCGGGGCATACCTTTAATGTCTTGCTTTCTGCTCCGATTAGTTTCTTGCTGTGTGTTTCTCTTCATTAACAGGATCATGTTCTTCACCTTGAGGAGTGTTTGATGAGACCTCCCTTACATTCTTCTGTTTAATGCTCATAATTATTCAGCAACTGCATTCGTTCATTTTTACGGTTTAAGCCAAGAAAGACATTAGGTCAATAGTGAAAAATATACAAGGCACCAAAGTCTTTAAAGACATTCATTCAACCTCTTACAGGTAGAGACAAATGGCAGAAAGCAGGCCAGGAAAGGGTACTTTCTTGTTACTGTGATCATCCACATTCATGCTGCTGATCTTATCATTGATGCACTACCTAACACATTATTTGTGCAATGGTATCTAGTTAAATAGCTACCATTCACTGTAATGAGATGTACTAGTACATTCACAACAAAGTGTTGCTAACCTTAACAATAAAGCTAATAACAGAAGATATACTCTGTATGCCAACAAACGGCAATAACTGCAATCAATTTGAGGTTAATGTAGGACAACTAACATCTGGTTATGGTAGCGTGTGAAGTGTTGCTTAAAGCGTAACTCTCGCCAAAATGCAACCAAGGGTCTTTTTCTGAATATACCTGAGTCAAACTTCCGTTGGAAAGCATAATTAGGATGGAAACGCCACTTTTAAGATTCACCGTATTCTCGTTTTTGGTCAAATGGTCTTTTGAATGGGAGTGCTACGGGCTCTACTATGATAGCATCAAAATCGCTATTTTTGAAACACTAGGAACTAAAAAGAAAGGTTTTGAATGACTCTCTTTAGCAGTTGTTGTTTACGCTGTCTGCCATCTTGTCAGTCAAAAAGTGTCCGTATAAATGAAGCAATGAAGACATCTGGTTTAAATATGAGTTTTTTAAAATCTTTACAATCTATTTTCAGAAAATAAACATGTTCACAATGCCATCCAAAAATGAGTCCCTTGACATCTTTCCATTCTGAATAAAAACACATTGGGCAACAACCAAAACTCTGTCCTTCGAGCCAGAATTGAACCAGCGACCTAAGGATACCTGTTATTGTCAATCTACAGTCCTCCGCTCTACCAACTGAGCTATCGAAGGGAGATACAACGCACACAGTACAATAAGGGCCAAATCTGACGTCCAAGAGCGTCTGTATCGTTTTTGGTGATGATGGGCCATTAACACGTCATCACTCTCCATCTCTTTAGCATTGCGTTTCCATCTCTATGGCAGCAAGGACACATATACGCAGCCTACACACACAACACACACAATCATGTAGCTTATCTAACAGCTTGAATCCACACAAAACTGGTGTACTCTTAAAAGCGCTATCCGCCATCTTGTCGGTCAGACTAAAGACTAATAAAGCGTCCAGCGTATGTTTTTAACAATGTGTGTGTGTGTGTGTGTCAGTCAATCATAGCGGTTGCTAGGGGCTCTACTATGATAGCATCAAAATCGCTATTTTTGAAACACTAGGAACTAAAAAGAAAGGTTTTGAATGACTCTCTTTAGCAGTTGTTGTTTACGCTGTCTGCCATGTTGTCAGTCAAAAAGTGTCCGTATAAATGAAGCAATGAAGACATCTGGTTTAAATATGAGTTTTTTAAAATCTTTACAATCTATTTTCAGAAAATAAATATGTTCACAATGCCATCCAATGCATCCAAAAATGAGTCCCTTGACATCTTTCCATTCTGAATGGAAACACACTGGGCAGCAACCAAAACTCTGTCCTTCGAGCCAGAATTGAACCAGCGACCTAAGGATACCTGTTATTGTCAATCTACAGTCCTCCGCTCTACCAACTGAGCTATCGAAGGGAGATACACCACACGCCGTACAATAAGGGCCAAACCTGACGTCCAAGAGCGTCTGTATCGTTTTTGGTGATGATGGGCCATTAACACGTCATCACTCTCCATCTCTTTAGCATTGCGTTTCCATCTCTATGGCAGCAAGGACACATATATACGCAGCCTACACACACAACACACACAATCATGTAGCTTATCTAACAGCTTGAATCCACACAAAACTGGTGTACTCTTAAAAGCGCTATCCGCCATCTTGTCAGTCAGACTAAAGACTAATAAAGGGTCCAGCGTATGATTTTAGCAATGTGTGCGTGTTGTATTCTCGTTTTCGGTCAACAACCGATCTAAAAACAAGTCCCTTAACATCTTTCCATTCTGAATGGAAACACACTGGGCAGCAACCAAAACTCTGTCCTTCGAGCCGGAATTGAACCAGCGACCTAAGGATATCTGTTATTGTCCACCTACAGTCCTCCTCTCTACCAACTGAGCTATCGAAGGAATATAGACAGCAAAACAGTACAATACATGCCAAACCTGACGTCCAAGAGCGTCTGTATCATTTTTGGCGATGATGGGCCAACCGCTCTACCATTTAAAGACTTTCCGACTCAGAATTGTCACAGAACCATTTTTTTCATATTCAGGCTGTGAAACGAGTTGTTGTAAAAAATGTAATCATTGTTTTCCTGGATTTACTTAATTCTATGATGGCTAAGGAACTTTTTGCAGACTTTTGTATGGCTTTATGTCGTCCGAAATGCGGTAAAAGGCGATAAAAGTTGAAAAGAGTGACAAAAAAGCAACAAAAATGTTGCAATAACCAACTTCACTGTGTTCAAAGCAAAGGTGAGTGGTACTAGTTAGCTAGCTACCCGCTAACGTTTGCTAATCTGTTCCGTCGTGTGATGAAGTCTTCATCTGAATATGTACACTCTGCCTGCCGGCGAATGACAGCTTGATAAGTAGTTTTTTTTTTTTTTTTTAAACTTCTGCCAACACTAGGCTATGTATCATGTAGGGTGACCAGACGTCCCAGTTTGACCGGGACAGTCCCGAGTCCCGACAAAAGCTGTGTCGGGACCCTAGAATATCCTGGTTTACACCATCCACTATGAAATTGTCCCGGTTGTCAGCGATTACATAACCAACGTGGTCTTATTATAGCCCGATCATTAACTAAACCCATGTACAAAGACTAATAAAGCGTCCAGCATATGATTTTAACAATGTGTGTGTGTCAGTCAATCGTAGCGGTCTGCATAATCTGTGCCGCCAGCGTTACAATGTATATTTGTAAACATTGTTGCAATGTCTCTTCTTATCTGTCTCGTTTTAACCAGACTTTTGCTGACACCTATGTTATTGTCAACCTACAGTCCTCCGCTCTACCAACTGAGCTATCGAAGGGAGACGTACAGTGACAGGGTACGATAAGTGCCAAACATGACGTCCAAGAGCGTCTGTATCATTTTTGGTGATGATGGGCCATTAAGACGTCATCACTCTCCATCTCTATAACATTGCGTTTCCATCTCTATGGCAGCAAGGACACACATACGCAGCCTACACACACCACACACAATCACATAGCTTATCTAACAGCTTGAATCCACACAAAACTGGTGTACTCTTAAAAGTGTGAAGTGAGAGCCCCAGAAACACAGAACATTGGAAAAAACTACAGGATATTTTCACACCATATCCCTTACCCAGATAGATAGATAAGGATGAGAAATTGGTGAATTGACCCTTTAAATCACATGTCTCAAACCCCAATTACGCAACACTCAAAGCAGAAATTGGCATATTTACAGACTTTCCGACTCAGAGATTTCACAGAACCATTTTTTTCATATTCAGGCTGTGAAACAAGTTGTTGTAAAAAAAATAATCATTGTTTTGCTTGATTTACTTAATTCTATGATGGCTAAGCAACTTTTTGCAGACTTTCGTATGGCTTTACGTCTTCCGAAATGCAGCAAAAGGCAAAAAAAGTTGAAAAGAGTGACAAAAAAGTTATTCAGCAACTGCATTCGTTCATTTTTACGGTTTAAGCCAAGAAAGACATTAGGTCAATAGTGAAAAATATACAAGGCACCAAAGTCTTTAAAGACATTCATTCAACCTCTTACAGGTAGAGACAAATGGCAGAAAGCAGGCCAGGAAAGGGTACTTTCTTGTTACTGTGATCATCCACATTCATGCTGCTGATCTTATCATTGATGCACTACCTAACACATTATTTGTGCAATGGTATCTAGTTAAATAGCTACCATTCACTGTAATGAGATGTACTAGTACATTCACAACAAAGTGTTGCTAACCTTAACAATAAAGCTAATAACAGAAGATATACTCTGTATGCCAACAAACGGCAATAACTGCAATCAATTTGAGGTTAATGTAGGTCAACTAACATCTGGTTATGGTAGCGTGTGAAGTGTTGCTTAAAGCGTAACTCTCGCCAAAATGCAACCAAGGGTCTTTTTCTGAATATACACGAGTCAAACTTTCGTTGGAAAGCATAATTAGGATGGAAACGCCACTTTTAAGATTCACCGTATTCTCGTTTTTGGTCAAATGGTCTTTTGAATGGGAGTGCTACGGGCTCTACTATGATAGCATCAAAATCGCTATTTTTGAAACACTAGGAACTAAAAAGAAAGGTTTTGAATTACTCTCTTTAGCAGTTGTTGTTTACGCTGTCTGCCATCTTGTCAGTCAAAAAGTGTCCGTATAAATGAAGCAATGAAGACATCTGGTTTAAATATGAGTTTTTTAAAATCTTTACAATCTATTTTCAGAAAATAAATATGTTCACAACGCCATCCAATGCTTCCAACAATGAGTCCCTTGACATCTTTCCATTCTGAATGGAAACACATTGGGCAACAACCAAAACTCTGTCCTTCGAGCCAGAATTGAACCAGCGACCTAAGGATACCTGTTATTGTCAATCTACAGTCCTCCGCTCTACCAACTGAGCTATCGAAGGGAGATACACCACACGCCGTACAATAAGGGCCAAACCTGACGTCCAAGAGCGTCTGTATCGTTTTTGGTGATGATGGGCCATTAACACGTCATCACTCTCCATCTCTTTAGCATTGCGTTTCCATCTCTATGGCAGCAAGGACACATATATACGCAGCCTACACACACAACACACACAATCATGTAGCTTATCTAACAGCTTGAATCCACACAAAACTGGTGTACTCTTAAAAGCGCTATCCGCCATCTTGTCAGTCAGACTAAAGACTAATAAAGGGTCCAGCGTATGATTTTAGCAATGTGTGCGTGTTGTATTCTCGTTTTCGGTCAACAACCGATCTAAAAACAAGTCCCTTAACATCTTTCCATTCTGAATGGAAACACACTGGGCAGCAACCAAAACTCTGTCCTTCGAGCCGGAATTGAACCAGCGACCTAAGGATATCTGTTATTGTCCACCTACAGTCCTCCTCTCTACCAACTGAGCTATCGAAGGAATATAGACAGCAAAACAGTACAATACATGCCAAACCTGACGTCCAAGAGCGTCTGTATCATTTTTGGCGATGATGGGCCAACCGCTCTACCATTTAAAGACTTTCCGACTCAGAATTGTCACAGAACCATTTTTTTCATATTCAGGCTGTGAAACGAGTTGTTGTAAAAAATGTAATCATTGTTTTCCTGGATTTACTTAATTCTATGATGGCTAAGGAACTTTTTGCAGACTTTTGTATGGCTTTATGTCGTCCGAAATGCGGTAAAAGGCGATAAAAGTTGAAAAGAGTGACAAAAAAGCAACAAAAATGTTGCAATAACCAACTTCACTGTGTTCAAAGCAAAGGTGAGTGGTACTAGTTAGCTAGCTACCCGCTAACGTTTGCTAATCTGTTCCGTCGTGTGATGAAGTCTTCATCTGAATATGTACACTCTGCCTGCCGGCGAATGACAGCTTGATAAGTAGTTTTTTTTTTTTTTTTTAAACTTCTGCCAACACTAGGCTATGTATCATGTAGGGTGACCAGACGTCCCAGTTTGACCGGGACAGTCCCGAGTCCCGACAAAAGCTGTGTCGGGACCCTAGAATATCCTGGTTTACACCATCCACTATGAAATTGTCCCGGTTGTCAGCGATTACATAACCAACGTGGTCTTATTATAGCCCGATCATTAACTAAACCCATGTACAAAGACTAATAAAGCGTCCAGCATATGATTTTAACAATGTGTGTGTGTCAGTCAATCGTAGCGGTCTGCATAATCTGTGCCGCCAGCGTTACAATGTATATTTGTAAACATTGTTGCAATGTCTCTTCTTATCTGTCTCGTTTTAACCAGACTTTTGCTGACACCTATGTTATTGTCAACCTACAGTCCTCCGCTCTACCAACTGAGCTATCGAAGGGAGACGTACAGTGACAGGGTACGATAAGTGCCAAACATGACGTCCAAGAGCGTCTGTATCATTTTTGGTGATGATGGGCCATTAAGACGTCATCACTCTCCATCTCTATAACATTGCGTTTCCATCTCTATGGCAGCAAGGACACACATACGCAGCCTACACACACCACACACAATCACATAGCTTATCTAACAGCTTGAATCCACACAAAACTGGTGTACTCTTAAAAGTGTGAAGTGAGAGCCCCAGAAACACAGAACATTGGAAAAAACTACAGGATATTTTCACACCATATCCCTTACCCAGATAGATAGATAAGGATGAGAAATTGGTGAATTGACCCTTTAAATCACATGTCTCAAACCCCAATTACGCAACACTCAAAGCAGAAATTGGCATATTTACAGACTTTCCGACTCAGAGATTTCACAGAACCATTTTTTTCATATTCAGGCTGTGAAACAAGTTGTTGTAAAAAAAATAATCATTGTTTTGCTTGATTTACTTAATTCTATGATGGCTAAGCAACTTTTTGCAGACTTTCGTATGGCTTTACGTCTTCCGAAATGCAGCAAAAGGCAAAAAAAGTTGAAAAGAGTGACAAAAAAGTTATTCAGCAACTGCATTCGTTCATTTTTACGGTTTAAGCCAAGAAAGACATTAGGTCAATAGTGAAAAATATACAAGGCACCAAAGTCTTTAAAGACATTCATTCAACCTCTTACAGGTAGAGACAAATGGCAGAAAGCAGGCCAGGAAAGGGTACTTTCTTGTTACTGTGATCATCCACATTCATGCTGCTGATCTTATCATTGATGCACTACCTAACACATTATTTGTGCAATGGTATCTAGTTAAATAGCTACCATTCACTGTAATGAGATGTACTAGTACATTCACAACAAAGTGTTGCTAACCTTAACAATAAAGCTAATAACAGAAGATATACTCTGTATGCCAACAAACGGCAATAACTGCAATCAATTTGAGGTTAATGTAGGTCAACTAACATCTGGTTATGGTAGCGTGTGAAGTGTTGCTTAAAGCGTAACTCTCGCCAAAATGCAACCAAGGGTCTTTTTCTGAATATACACGAGTCAAACTTTCGTTGGAAAGCATAATTAGGATGGAAACGCCACTTTTAAGATTCACCGTATTCTCGTTTTTGGTCAAATGGTCTTTTGAATGGGAGTGCTACGGGCTCTACTATGATAGCATCAAAATCGCTATTTTTGAAACACTAGGAACTAAAAAGAAAGGTTTTGAATTACTCTCTTTAGCAGTTGTTGTTTACGCTGTCTGCCATCTTGTCAGTCAAAAAGTGTCCGTATAAATGAAGCAATGAAGACATCTGGTTTAAATATGAGTTTTTTAAAATCTTTACAATCTATTTTCAGAAAATAAATATGTTCACAACGCCATCCAATGCTTCCAACAATGAGTCCCTTGACATCTTTCCATTCTGAATGGAAACACATTGGGCAACAACCAAAACTCTGTCCTTCGAGCCAGAATTGAACCAGCGACCTAAGGATACCTGTTATTGTCAATCTACAGTCCTCCGCTCTACCAACTGAGCTATCGAAGGGAGATACACCACACACCGTACAATAAGGGCCAAACCTGACGTCCAAGAGCGTCTGTATCATTTTTGGTGATGATGGGCCATTAAGACGTCATCACTCTCCATCTCTATAACATTGCGTTTCCATCTCTATGGCAGCAAGGACACACATACGCAGCCTACACACACAACACACACAATCATGTAGCTTATCTAACAGCTTGAATCCACACAAAACTGGTGTACTCTTAAAAGCGCTATCCGCCATCTTGTCAGTCAGACTAAAGACTAATAAAGCGTCCAGCGTATGATTTTAGCAATGTGTGCGTGTTGTATTCTCGTTTTCGGTCAACAACCGATCTAAAAACAAGTCCCTTAACATCTTTCCATTCTGAATGGAAACACACTGGGCAGCAACCAAAACTCTGTCCTTCGAGCCGGAATTGAACCAGCGACCTAAGGATATCTGTTATTGTCCACCTACAGTCCTCCGCTCTACCAACTGAGCTATCGAAGGGATATAGACAGCAAAACAGTACAATACATGCCAAACCTGACGTCCAAGAGCGTCTGTATCATTTTTGGCGATGATGGGCCAACCGCTCTACCATTTAAAGACTTTCCGACTCAGAATTGTCACAGAACCATTTTTTTCATATTCAGGCTGTGAAACGAGTTGTTGTAAAAAATGTAATCATTGTTTTCCTTGATTTACTTAATTCTATGATGGCTAAGGAACTTTTTGCAGACTTTTGTATGGCTTTATGTCGTCCGAAATGCGGTAAAAGGCGATAAAAGTTGAAAAGAGTGACAAAAAAGCAACAAAAATGTTGCAATAACCAACTTCACTGTGTTCAAAGCAAAGGTGAGTGGTACTAGTTAGCTAGCTACCCGCTAACGTTTGCTAATCTGTTCCGTCGTGTGATGAAGTCTTCATCTGAATATGTACACCCTGCCTGCCGGCGAATGACAGCTTGATAAGTATTTTTTTTTTTTTTTAAACCTTCTGCTAACACTAGGCTATGTATCATGTAGGGTGACCAGACGTCCCAGTTTGACCGGGACAGTCCCGAGTCCCGACAAAAGCTGTGTCGGGACCCTAGAATATCCTGGTTTACACCAACCACTATGAAATTGTCCCGGTTGTCAGCGATTACATAACCGACGTGGTCTTATTATAGCCCGATCATTAACTAAACCCACGTACAAAGACTAATAAAGCATCCAGCATATGATTTTAACAATGTGTGTGTGTGTGTGTGTGTGTGTGTGTGTCAGTCAATCATAGCGGTTGCTAGGGGCTCTACTATGATAGCATCAAAATCGCTATTTTTGAAACACTAGGAACTAAAAAGAAAGGTTTTGAATGACTCTCTTTAGCAGTTGTTGTTTACGCTGTCTGCCATCTTGTCAGTCAAAAAGTGTCCGTATAAATGAAGCAATGAAGACATCTGGTTTAAATATGAGTTTTTTAAAATCTTTACAATCTATTTTCAGAAAAAAAACATGTTCACAATGCCATCCAAAAATGAGTCCCTTGACATCTTTCCATTCTGAATAAAAACACATTGGGCAACAACCAAAACTCTGTCCTTCGAGCCAGAATTGAACCAGCGACCTAAGGATACCTGTTATTGTCAATCTACAGTCCTCCGCTCTACCAACTGAGCTATCGAAGGGAGATACACCGCATACAGTACAATAAGGGCCAAACCTGACGTCCAAGAGCGTCTGTATCGTTTTTGGTGATGATGGGCCATTAACACGTCATCACTCTCCATCTCTTTAGCATTGCGTTTCCATCTCTATGGCAGCAAGGACACATATACGCAGCCTACACACACAACACACACAATCATGTAGCTTATCTAACAGCTTGAATCCACACAAAACTGGTGTACTCTTAAAAGCGCTATCCGCCATCTTGTCGGTCAGACTAAAGACTAATAAAGCGTCCAGCGTATGTTTTTAACAATGTGTGTGTGTGTGTGTGTCAGTCAATCATAGCGGTTGCTAGGGGCTCTACTATGATAGCATCAAAATCGCTATTTTTGAAACACTAGGAACTAAAAAGAAAGGTTTTGAATGACTCTCTTTAGCAGTTGTTGTTTACGCTGTCTGCCATGTTGTCAGTCAAAAAGTGTCCGTATAAATGAAGCAATGAAGACGTCTGGTTTAAATATGAGTTTTTTAAAATCTTTACAATCTATTTTCAGAAAATAAATATGTTCACAATGCCATCCAATGCATCCAAAAATGAGTCCCTTGACATCTTTCCATTCTGAATGGAAACACACTGGGCAGCAACCAAAACTCTGTCCTTCGAGCCAGAATTGAACCAGCGACCTAAGGATACCTGTTATTGTCAATCTACAGTCCTCCGCTCTACCAACTGAGCTATCGAAGGGAGATACACCACACGCAGTACAATAAGGGCCAAACCTGACGTCCAAGAGAGTCTGTATCGTTTTTGGTGATGATGGGCCATTAACACGTCATCACTCTCCATCTCTATAACATTGCGGTTCCATCTCTATGGCAGCAAGGACACACATACGCAGCCTACACACACAACACACACAATCATGTAGCTTATCTAACAGCTTGAATCCACACAAAACTGGTGTACTCTTAAAAGCGCTATCCGCCATCTTGTCAGTCAGACTAAAGACTAATAAAGCGTCCAGCGTATGATTTTAGCAATGTGTGCGTGTTGTATTCTCGTTTTCGGTCAACAACCGATCTAAAAACAAGTCCCTTAACATCTTTCCATTCTGAATGGAAACACACTGGGCAGCAACCAAAACTCTGTCCTTCGAGCCGGAATTGAACCAGCGACCTAAGGATATCTGTTATTGTCCACCTACAGTCCTCCGCTCTACCAACTGAGCTATCGAAGGGATATAGACAGCAAAACAGTACAATACATGCCAAACCTGACGTCCAAGAGCGTCTGTATCATTTTTGGCGATGATGGGCCAACCGCTCTACCATTTAAAGACTTTCCGACTCAGAATTGTCACAGAACCATTTTTTTCATATTCAGGCTGTGAAACGAGTTGTTGTAAAAAATGTAATCATTGTTTTCCTTGATTTACTTAATTCTATGATGGCTAAGGAACTTTTTGCAGACTTTTGTATGGCTTTATGTCGTCCGAAATGCGGTAAAAGGCGATAAAAGTTGAAAAGAGTGACAAAAAAGCAACAAAAATGTTGCAATAACCAACTTCACTGTGTTCAAAGCAAAGGTGAGTGGTACTAGTTAGCTAGCTACCCGCTAACGTTTGCTAATCTGTTCCGTCGTGTGATGAAGTCTTCATCTGAATATGTACACCCTGCCTGCCGGCGAATGACAGCTTGATAAGTATTTTTTTTTTTTTTTAAACCTTCTGCTAACACTAGGCTATGTATCATGTAGGGTGACCAGACGTCCCAGTTTGACAGGGACAGTCCCGAGTCCCGACAAAAGCTGTGTCGGGACCCTAGAATATCCTGGTTTACACCAACCACTATGAAATTGTCCCGGTTGTCAGCGATTACATAACCGACGTGGTCTTATTATAGCCCGATCATTAACTAAACCCATGTACAAAGACTAATAAAGCATCCAGCATATGATTTTAACAATGTGTGTGTGTGTGTGTGTGTGTCAGTCAATCATAGCGGTTGCTAGGGGCTCTACTATGATAGCATCAAAATCGCTATTTTTGAAACACTAGGAACTAAAAAGAAAGGTTTTGAATGACTCTCTTTAGCAGTTGTTGTTTACGCTGTCTGCCATCTTGTCAGTCAAAAAGTGTCCGTATAAATGAAGCAATGAAGACATCTGGTTTAAATATGAGTTTTTTTAAATCTTTACAATCTATTTTCAGAAAATAAATATGTTCACAACGCCATCCAATGCTTCCAAAAATGAGTCCCTTGACATCTTTCCATTCTGAATGGAAACACATTGGGCAACAACCAAAACTCTGTCCTTCGAGCCAGAATTGAACCAGCGACCTAAGGATACCTGTTATTGTCAATCTACAGTCCTCCGCTCTACCAACTGAGCTATCGAAGGGAGATACACCACACACCGTACAATAAGGGCCAAACCTGACGTCCAAGAGCGTCTGTATCATTTTTGGTGATGATGGGCCATTAAGACGTCATCACTCTCCATCTCTATAACATTGCGTTTCCATCTCTATGGCAGCAAGGACACACATACGCAGCCTACACACACAACACACACAATCATGTAGCTTATCTAACAGCTTGAATCCACACAAAACTGGTGTACTCTTAAAAGCGCTATCCGCCATATTGTCAGTCAGACTAAAGACTAATAAAGCGTCCATCGTATGATTTTAACAATGTGTGCGTGTTGTATTCTCGTTTTCGGTCAACAACCGATCTAAAAACAAGTCCCTTAACATCTTTCCATTCTGAATGGAAACACACTGGGCAGCAACCAAAACTCTGTCCTTCGAGCCGGAATTGAACCAGCGACCTAAGGATATGTGTTATTGTCCACCTACAGTCCTCCGCTCTACCAACTGAGCTATCGAAGGGATATAGACAGCAAAACAGTACAATACATGCCAAACCTGACGTCCAAGAGCGTCTGTATCATTTTTGGCGATGATGGGCCAACCGCTCTACCATTTAAAGACTTTCCGACTCAGAATTGTCACAGAACCATTTTTTTCATATTCAGGCTGTGAAACGAGTTGTTGTAAAAAATGTAATCATTGTTTTCCTTGATTTACTTAATTCTATGATGGCTAAGGAACTTTTTGCAGACTTTTGTATGGCTTTATGTCGTCCGAAATGCGGTAAAAGGCGATAAAAGTTGAAAAGAGTGACAAAAAAGCAACAAAAATGTTGCAATAACCAACTTCACTGTGTTCAAAGCAAAGGTGAGTGGTACTAGTTAGCTAGCTACCCGCTAACGTTTGCTAATCTGTTCCGTCGTGTGATGAAGTCTTCATCTGAATATGTACACCCTGCCTGCCGGCGAATGACAGCTTGATAAGTATTTTTTTTTTTTTTTAAACCTTCTGCTAACACTAGGCTATGTATCATGTAGGGTGACCAGACGTCCCAGTTTGACCGGGACAGTCCCGAGTCCCGACAAAAGCTGTGTCGGGACCCTAGAATATCCTGGTTTACACCATCCACTATGAAATTGTCCCGGTTGTCAGCGATTACATAACCGACGTGGTCTTATTATAGCCCGATCATTAACTAAACCCATGTACAAAGACTAATAAAGCGTCCAGCATATGATTTTAACAATGTGTGTGTGTCAGTCAATCGTAGCGGTCTGCATAATCTGTGCCGCCAGCGTTACAATGTATATTTGTAAACATTGTTGCAATGTCTCTTCTTATCTGTCTCGTTTTAACCAGACTTTTGCTGACACCTATGTTATTGTCAACCTACAGTCCTCCGCTCTACCAACTGAGCTATCGAAGGGAGACGTACAGTGACAGGGTACGATAAGTGCCAAACATGACGTCCAAGAGCGTCTGTATCATTTTTGGTGATGATGGGCCATTAAGACGTCATCACTCTCCATCTCTATAACATTGCGTTTCCATCTCTATGGCAGCAAGGACACACATACGCAGCCTACACACACCACACACAATCACATAGCTTATCTAACAGCTTGAATCCACACAAAACTGGTGTACTCTTAAAAGTGTGAAGTGAGAGCCCCAGAAACACAGAACATTGGAAAAAACTACAGGATATTTTCACACCATATCCCTTACCCAGATAGATAGATAAGGATGAGAAATTGGTGAATTGACCCTTTAAATTACATGTCTCAAACCCCAATTACGCAACACTCAAAGCAGAAATTGGCATATTTACAGACTTTCCGACTCAGAGATTTCACAGAACCATTTTTTTCATATTCAGGCTGTGAAACAAGTTGTTGTAAAAAAAAATAATCATTGTTTTGCTTGATTTACTTAATTCTATGATGGCTAAGCAACTTTTTGCAGACTTTCGTATGGCTTTACGTCTTCCGAAATGCAGCAAAAGGCAAAAAAAGTTGAAAAGAGTGACAAAAAAATTATTCAGCAACTGCATTCGTTCATTTTTACGGTTTAAGCCAAGAAAGACATTAGGTCAATAGTGAAAAATATACAAGGCACCAAAGTCTTTAAAGACATTCATTCAACCTCTTACAGGTAGAGACAAATGGCAGAAAGCAGGCCAGGAAAGGGTACTTTCTTGTTACTGTGATCATCCACATTCATGCTGCTGATCTTATCATTGATGCACTACCTAACACATTATTTGTGCAATGGTATCTAGTTAAATAGCTACCATTCACTGCAATGAGATGTACTAGTACATTCACAACAAAGTGTTGCTAACCTTAACAATAAAGCTAATAACAGAAGATATACTCTGTATGCCAACAAACGGCAATAACTGCAATCAATTTGAGGTTAATGTAGGTCAACTAACATCTGGTTATGGTAGCGTGTGAAGTGTTGCTTAAAGCGTAACTCTCGCCAAAATGCAACCAAGGGTCTTTTTCTGAATATACCCGAGTCAAACTTTCGTTGGAAAGCATAATTAGGATGGAAACGCCACTTTTAAGATTCACCGTATTCTCGTTTTTGGTCAAATGGTCTTTTGAATGGGAGTGCTACGGGCTCTACTATGATAGCATCAAAATCGCTATTTTTGAAACACTAGGAACTAAAAAGAAAGGTTTTGAATTACTCTCTTTAGCAGTTGTTGTTTACGCTGTCTGCCATCTTGTCAGTCAAAAAGTGTCCGTATAAATGAAGCAATGAAGACATCTGGTTTAAATATGAGTTTTTTTAAAATCTTTACAATCTATTTTCAGAAAATAAATATGTTCACAACGCCATCCAATGCTTCCAACAATGAGTCCCTTGACATCTTTCCATTCTGAATGGAAACACATTGGGCAACAACCAAAACTCTGTCCTTCGAGCCAGAATTGAACCAGCGACCTAAGGATACCTGTTATTGTCAATCTACAGTCCTCCGCTCTACCAACTGAGCTATCGAAGGGAGATACACCACACACCGTACAATAAGGGCCAAACCTGACGTCCAAGAGCGTCTGTATCATTTTTGGTGATGATGGGCCATTAAGACGTCATCACTCTCCATCTCTATAACATTGCGTTTCCATCTCTATGGCAGCAAGGACACACATACGCAGCCTACACACACCACACACAATCACATAGCTTATCTAACAGCTTGAATCCACACAAAACTGGTGTACTCTTAAAAGCGCTATCCGCCATATTGTCAGTCAGACTAAAGACTAATAAAGCGTCCAGCGTATGATTTTAGTAATGTGTGCGTGTTGTATTCTCGTTTTCGGTCAACAACCGATCTAAAAACAAGTCCCTTAACATCTTTCCATTCTGAATGGAAACACACTGGGCAGCAACCAAAACTCTGTCCTTCGAGCCAGAATTGAACCAGCGACCTAAGGATACCTGTTATTGTCAATCTACAGTCCTCCGCTCTACCAACTGAGCTATCGAAGGGAGATACACCGCATACAGTACAATAAGGGCCAAACCTGACGTCCAAGAGCGTCTGTATCGTTTTTGGTGATGATGGGCCATTAACACGTCATCACTCTCCATCTCTTTAGCATTGCGTTTCCATCTCTATGGCAGCAAGGACACATATACGCAGCCTACACACACAACACACACAATCATGTAGCTTATCTAACAGCTTGAATCCACACAAAACTGGTGTACTCTTAAAAGCGCTATCCGCCATCTTGTCGGTCAGACTAAAGACTAATAAAGCGTCCAGCGTATGTTTTTAACAATGTGTGTGTGTGTGTGTGTCAGTCAATCATAGCGGTTGCTAGGGGCTCTACTATGATAGCATCAAAATCGCTATTTTTGAAACACTAGGAACTAAAAAGAAAGGTTTTGAATGACTCTCTTTAGCAGTTGTTGTTTACGCTGTCTGCCATGTTGTCAGTCAAAAAGTGTCCGTATAAATGAAGCAATGAAGACGTCTGGTTTAAATATGAGTTTTTTAAAATCTTTACAATCTATTTTCAGAAAATAAATATGTTCACAATGCCATCCAATGCATCCAAAAATGAGTCCCTTGACATCTTTCCATTCTGAATGGAAACACACTGGGCAGCAACCAAAACTCTGTCCTTCGAGCCAGAATTGAACCAGCGACCTAAGGATACCTGTTATTGTCAATCTACAGTCCTCCGCTCTACCAACTGAGCTATCGAAGGGAGATACACCACACGCAGTACAATAAGGGCCAAACCTGACGTCCAAGAGCGTCTGTATCGTTTTTGGTGATGATGGGCCATTAACACGTCATCACTCTCCATCTCTATAACATTGCGGTTCCATCTCTATGGCAGCAAGGACACACATACGCAGCCTACACACACAACACACACAATCATGTAGCTTATCTAACAGCTTGAATCCACACAAAACTGGTGTACTCTTAAAAGCGCTATCCGCCATCTTGTCAGTCAGACTAAAGACTAATAAAGCGTCCAGCGTATGATTTTAGCAATGTGTGCGTGTTGTATTCTCGTTTTCGGTCAACAACCGATCTAAAAACAAGTCCCTTAACATCTTTCCATTCTGAATGGAAACACACTGGGCAGCAACCAAAACTCTGTCCTTCGAGCCGGAATTGAACCAGCGACCTAAGGATATCTGTTATTGTCCACCTACAGTCCTCCGCTCTACCAACTGAGCTATCGAAGGGATATAGACAGCAAAACAGTACAATACATGCCAAACCTGACGTCCAAGAGCGTCTGTATCATTTTTGGCGATGATGGGCCAACCGCTCTACCATTTAAAGACTTTCCGACTCAGAATTGTCACAGAACCATTTTTTTCATATTCAGGCTGTGAAACGAGTTGTTGTAAAAAATGTAATCATTGTTTTCCTTGATTTACTTAATTCTATGATGGCTAAGGAACTTTTTGCAGACTTTTGTATGGCTTTATGTCGTCCGAAATGCGGTAAAAGGCGATAAAAGTTGAAAAGAGTGACAAAAAAGCAACAAAAATGTTGCAATAACCAACTTCACTGTGTTCAAAGCAAAGGTGAGTGGTACTAGTTAGCTAGCTACCCGCTAACGTTTGCTAATCTGTTCCGTCGTGTGATGAAGTCTTCATCTGAATATGTACACCCTGCCTGCCGGCGAATGACAGCTTGATAAGTATTTTTTTTTTTTTTTAAACCTTCTGCTAACACTAGGCTATGTATCATGTAGGGTGACCAGACGTCCCAGTTTGACAGGGACAGTCCCGAGTCCCGACAAAAGCTGTGTCGGGACCCTAGAATATCCTGGTTTACACCAACCACTATGAAATTGTCCCGGTTGTCAGCGATTACATAACCGACGTGGTCTTATTATAGCCCGATCATTAACTAAACCCATGTACAAAGACTAATAAAGCATCCAGCATATGATTTTAACAATGTGTGTGTGTGTGTGTGTGTGTCAGTCAATCATAGCGGTTGCTAGGGGCTCTACTATGATAGCATCAAAATCGCTATTTTTGAAACACTAGGAACTAAAAAGAAAGGTTTTGAATGACTCTCTTTAGCAGTTGTTGTTTACGCTGTCTGCCATCTTGTCAGTCAAAAAGTGTCCGTATAAATGAAGCAATGAAGACATCTGGTTTAAATATGAGTTTTTTTAAATCTTTACAATCTATTTTCAGAAAATAAATATGTTCACAACGCCATCCAATGCTTCCAAAAATGAGTCCCTTGACATCTTTCCATTCTGAATGGAAACACATTGGGCAACAACCAAAACTCTGTCCTTCGAGCCAGAATTGAACCAGCGACCTAAGGATACCTGTTATTGTCAATCTACAGTCCTCCGCTCTACCAACTGAGCTATCGAAGGGAGATACACCACACACCGTACAATAAGGGCCAAACCTGACGTCCAAGAGCGTCTGTATCATTTTTGGTGATGATGGGCCATTAAGACGTCATCACTCTCCATCTCTATAACATTGCGTTTCCATCTCTATGGCAGCAAGGACACACATACGCAGCCTACACACACAACACACACAATCATGTAGCTTATCTAACAGCTTGAATCCACACAAAACTGGTGTACTCTTAAAAGCGCTATCCGCCATATTGTCAGTCAGACTAAAGACTAATAAAGCGTCCATCGTATGATTTTAACAATGTGTGCGTGTTGTATTCTCGTTTTCGGTCAACAACCGATCTAAAAACAAGTCCCTTAACATCTTTCCATTCTGAATGGAAACACACTGGGCAGCAACCAAAACTCTGTCCTTCGAGCCGGAATTGAACCAGCGACCTAAGGATATGTGTTATTGTCCACCTACAGTCCTCCGCTCTACCAACTGAGCTATCGAAGGGATATAGACAGCAAAACAGTACAATACATGCCAAACCTGACGTCCAAGAGCGTCTGTATCATTTTTGGCGATGATGGGCCAACCGCTCTACCATTTAAAGACTTTCCGACTCAGAATTGTCACAGAACCATTTTTTTCATATTCAGGCTGTGAAACGAGTTGTTGTAAAAAATGTAATCATTGTTTTCCTTGATTTACTTAATTCTATGATGGCTAAGGAACTTTTTGCAGACTTTTGTATGGCTTTATGTCGTCCGAAATGCGGTAAAAGGCGATAAAAGTTGAAAAGAGTGACAAAAAAGCAACAAAAATGTTGCAATAACCAACTTCACTGTGTTCAAAGCAAAGGTGAGTGGTACTAGTTAGCTAGCTACCCGCTAACGTTTGCTAATCTGTTCCGTCGTGTGATGAAGTCTTCATCTGAATATGTACACCCTGCCTGCCGGCGAATGACAGCTTGATAAGTATTTTTTTTTTTTTTTAAACCTTCTGCTAACACTAGGCTATGTATCATGTAGGGTGACCAGATGTCCCAGTTTGACCGGGACAGTCCCGAGTCCCGACAAAAGCTGTGTCGGGACCCTAGAATATCCTGGTTTACACCATCCACTATGAAATTGTCCCGGTTGTCAGCGATTACATAACCGACGTGGTCTTATTATAGCCCGATCATTAACTAAACCCATGTACAAAGACTAATAAAGCGTCCAGCATATGATTTTAACAATGTGTGTGTGTCAGTCAATCGTAGCGGTCTGCATAATCTGTGCCGCCAGCGTTACAATGTATATTTGTAAACATTGTTGCAATGTCTCTTCTTATCTGTCTCGTTTTAACCAGACTTTTGCTGACACCTATGTTATTGTCAACCTACAGTCCTCCGCTCTACCAACTGAGCTATCGAAGGGAGACGTACAGTGACAGGGTACGATAAGTGCCAAACATGACGTCCAAGAGCGTCTGTATCATTTTTGGTGATGATGGGCCATTAAGACGTCATCACTCTCCATCTCTATAACATTGCGTTTCCATCTCTATGGCAGCAAGGACACACATACGCAGCCTACACACACCACACACAATCACATAGCTTATCTAACAGCTTGAATCCACACAAAACTGGTGTACTCTTAAAAGTGTGAAGTGAGAGCCCCAGAAACACAGAACATTGGAAAAAACTACAGGATATTTTCACACCATATCCCTTACCCAGATAGATAGATAAGGATGAGAAATTGGTGAATTGACCCTTTAAATTACATGTCTCAAACCCCAATTACGCAACACTCAAAGCAGAAATTGGCATATTTACAGACTTTCCGACTCAGAGATTTCACAGAACAATTTTTTTCATATTCAGGCTGTGAAACAAGTTGTTGTAAAAAAAAATAATCATTGTTTTGCTTGATTTACTTAATTCTATGATGGCTAAGCAACTTTTTGCAGACTTTCGTATGGCTTTACGTCTTCCGAAATGCAGCAAAAGGCAAAAAAAGTTGAAAAGAGTGACAAAAAAATTATTCAGCAACTGCATTCGTTCATTTTTACGGTTTAAGCCAAGAAAGACATTAGGTCAATAGTGAAAAATATACAAGGCACCAAAGTCTTTAAAGACATTCATTCAACCTCTTACAGGTAGAGACAAATGGCAGAAAGCAGGCCAGGAAAGGGTACTTTCTTGTTACTGTGATCATCCACATTCATGCTGCTGATCTTATCATTGATGCACTACCTAACACATTATTTGTGCAATGGTATCTAGTTAAATAGCTACCATTCACTGCAATGAGATGTACTAGTACATTCACAACAAAGTGTTGCTAACCTTAACAATAAAGCTAATAACAGAAGATATACTCTGTATGCCAACAAACGGCAATAACTGCAATCAATTTGAGGTTAATGTAGGTCAACTAACATCTGGTTATGGTAGCGTGTGAAGTGTTGCTTAAAGCGTAACTCTCGCCAAAATGCAACCAAGGGTCTTTTTCTGAATATACCCGAGTCAAACTTTCGTTGGAAAGCATAATTAGGATGGAAACGCCACTTTTAAGATTCACCGTATTCTCGTTTTTGGTCAAATGGTCTTTTGAATGGGAGTGCTACGGGCTCTACTATGATAGCATCAAAATCGCTATTTTTGAAACACTAGGAACTAAAAAGAAAGGTTTTGAATTACTCTCTTTAGCAGTTGTTGTTTACGCTGTCTGCCATCTTGTCAGTCAAAAAGTGTCCGTATAAATGAAGCAATGAAGACATCTGGTTTAAATATGAGTTTTTTTAAAATCTTTACAATCTATTTTCAGAAAATAAATATGTTCACAACGCCATCCAATGCTTCCAACAATGAGTCCCTTGACATCTTTCCATTCTGAATGGAAACACATTGGGCAACAACCAAAACTCTGTCCTTCGAGCCAGAATTGAACCAGCGACCTAAGGATACCTGTTATTGTCAATCTACAGTCCTCCGCTCTACCAACTGAGCTATCGAAGGGAGATACACCACACACCGTACAATAAGGGCCAAACCTGACGTCCAAGAGCGTCTGTATCATTTTTGGTGATGATGGGCCATTAAGACGTCATCACTCTCCATCTCTATAACATTGCGTTTCCATCTCTATGGCAGCAAGGACACACATACGCAGCCTACACACACCACACACAATCACATAGCTTATCTAACAGCTTGAATCCACACAAAACTGGTGTACTCTTAAAAGCGCTATCCGCCATATTGTCAGTCAGACTAAAGACTAATAAAGCGTCCAGCGTATGATTTTAGCAATGTGTGCGTGTTGTATTCTCGTTTTCGGTCAACAACCGATCTAAAAACAAGTCCCTTAACATCTTTCCATTCTGAATGGAAACACACTGGGCAGCAACCAAAACTCTGTCCTTCGAGCCAGAATTGAACCAGCGACCTAAGGATATCTGTTATTGTCCACCTACAGTCCTCCGCTCTACCAACTGAGCTATCGAAGGGATATAGACAGCAAAACAGTACAATACATGCCAAACCTGACGTCCAAGAGCGTCTGTATCATTTTTGGCGATGATGGGCCAACCGCTCTACCATTTAAAGACTTTCCGACTCAGAATTGTCACAGAACCATTTTTTTCATATTCAGGCTGTGAAACGAGTTGTTGTAAAAAATGTAATCATTGTTTTCCTTGATTTACTTAATTCTATGATGGCTAAGGAACTTTTTGCAGACTTTTGTATGGCTTTATGTCGTCCGAAATGCGGTAAAAGGCGATAAAAGTTGAAAAGAGTGACAAAAAAGCAACAAAAATGTTGCAATAACCAACTTCACTGTGTTCAAAGCAAAGGTGAGTGGTACTAGTTAGCTAGCTACCCGCTAACGTTTGCTAATCTGTTCCGTCGTGTGATGAAGTCTTCATCTGAATATGTACACCCTGCCTGCCGGCGAATGACAGCTTGATAAGTATTTATTTATTTTTTTTAAACCTTCTGCTAACACTAGGCTATGTATCATGTAGGGTGACCAGACGTCCCAGTTTGACCGGGACAGTCCCGAGTCCCGACAAAAGCTGTGTCCGGACCCTAGAATATCCTGGTTTACACCATCCACTATGAAATTGTCCCGGTTGTCAGCGATTACATAACCGACGTGGTCTTATTATAGCCCGATCATTAACTAAACCCATGTACAAAGACTAATAAAGCGTCCAGCATATGATTTTAACAATGTGTGTGTGTCAGTCAATCGTAGCGGTCTGCATAATCTGTGCCGCCAGCGTTACAATGTATATTTGTAAACATTGTTGCAATGTCTCTTCTTATCTGTCTCGTTTTAACCAGACTTTTGCTGACACCTATGTTATTGTCAACCTACAGTCCTCCGCTCTACCAACTGAGCTATCGAAGGGAGACGTACAGTGACAGGGTACGATAAGTGCCAAACATGACGTCCAAGAGCGTCTGTATCATTTTTGGTGATGATGGGCCATTAAGACGTCATCACTCTCCATCTCTATAACATTGCGTTTCCATCTCTATGGCAGCAAGGACACACATACGCAGCCTACACACACCACACACAATCACATAGCTTATCTAACAGCTTGAATCCACACAAAACTGGTGTACTCTTAAAAGTGTGAAGTGAGAGCCCCAGAAACACAGAACATTGGAAAAAACTACAGGATATTTTCACACCATATCCCTTACCCAGATAGATAGATAAGGATGAGAAATTGGTGAATTGACCCTTTAAATCACATGTCTCAAACCCCAATTACGCAACACTCAAAGCAGAAATTGGCATATTTACAGACTTTCCGACTCAGAGATTTCACAGAACCATTTTTTTCATATTCAGGCTGTGAAACAAGTTGTTGTAAAAAAAAAATAATCATTGTTTTGCTTGATTTACTTAATTCTATGATGGCTAAGCAACTTTTTGCAGACTTTCGTATGGCTTTACGTCTTCCGAAATGCAGCAAAAGGCAAAAAAAGTTGAAAAGAGTGACAAAAAAGCAACAAAAATGTTGTAATAACCAACTTCACTTTGTGGCTACTGGACCGGGGCATACCTTTAATGTCTTGCTTTCTGCTCCGATTAGTTTCTTGCTGTGTGTTTCTCTTCATTAACAGGATCATGTTCTTCACCTTGAGGAGTGTTTAATGAGACCTCCCGTTACATTCTTCTGTTTAATGCTCATAATTATTCAGCAACTGCATTCGTTCATTTTTACGGTTTAAGCCAAGAAAGACATTAGGTCAATAGTGAAAAATATACAAGGCACCAAAGTCTTTAAAGACATTCATTCAACCTCTTACAGGTAGAGACAAATGGCAGAAAGCAGGCCAGGAAAGGGTACTTTCTTGTTACTGTGATCATCCACATTCATGCTGCTGATCTTATCATTGATGCACTACCTAACACATTATTTGTGCAATGGTATCTAGTTAAATAGCTACCATTCACTGTAATGAGATGTACTAGTACATTCACAACAAAGTGTTGCTAACCTTAACAATAAAGCTAATAACAGAAGATATACTCTGTATGCCAACAAACGGCAATAACTGCAATCAATTTGAGGTTAATGTAGGTCAACTAACATCTGGTTATGGTAGCGTGTGAAGTGTTGCTTAAAGCGTAACTCTCGCCAAAATGCAACCAAGGGTCTTTTTCTGAATATACCCGAGTCAAACTTTCGTTGGAAAGCATAATTAGGATGGAAACGCCACTTTTAAGATTCACCGTATTCTCGTTTTTGGTCAAATGGTCTTTTGAATGGGAGTGCTACGGGCTCTACTATGATAGCATCAAAATCGCTATTTTTGAAACACTAGGAACTAAAAAGAAAGGTTTTGAATTACTCTCTTTAGCAGTTGTTGTTTACGCTGTCTGCCATCTTGTCAGTCAAAAAGTGTCCGTATAAATGAAGCAATGAAGACATCTGGTTTAAATATGAGTTTTTTTAAATCTTTACAATCTATTTTCAGAAAATAAATATGTTCACAACGCCATCCAATGCTTCCAACAATGAGTCCCTTGACATCTTTCCATTCTGAATGGAAACACATTGGGCAACAACCAAAACTCTGTCCTTCGAGCCAGAATTGAACCAGCGACCTAAGGATACCTGTTATTGTCAATCTACAGTCCTCCGCTCTACCAACTGAGCTATCGAAGGGAGATACACCACACACCGTACAATAAGGGCCCAACCTGACGTCCAAGAGCGTCTGTATCATTTTTGGTGATGATGGGCCATTAAGACGTCATCACTCTCCATCTCTATAACATTGCGGTTCCATCTCTATGGCAGCAAGGACACACATACGCAGCCTACACACACAACACACACAATCATGTAGCTTATCTAACAGCTTGAATCCACACAAAACTGGTGTACTCTTAAAAGCGCTATCCGCCATCTTGTCAGTCAGACTAAAGACTAATAAAGCGTCTAGCGTATGATTTTAGCAATGTGTACGTGTTGTATTCTCGTTTTCGGTCAACAACCGATCTAAAAACAAGTCCCTTAACATCTTTCCATTCTGAATGGAAACACACTGGGCAGCAACCAAAACTCTGTCCTTCGAGCCGGAATTGAACCAGCGACCTAAGGATATCTGTTATTGTCCACCTACAGTCCTCCGCTCTACCAACTGAGCTATCGAAGGGATATAGACAGCAAAACAGTACAATACATGCCAAACCTGACGTCCAAGAGCGTCTGTATCATTTTTGGCGATGATGGGCCAACCGCTCTACCATTTAAAGACTTTCCGACTCAGAATTGTCACAGAACCATTTTTTTCATATTCAGGCTGTGAAACGAGTTGTTGTAAAAAATGTAATCATTGTTTTCCTTGATTTACTTAATTCTATGATGGCTAAGGAACTTTTTGCAGACTTTTGTATGGCTTTATGTCGTCCGAAATGCGGTAAAAGGCGATAAAAGTTGAAAAGAGTGACAAAAAAGCAACAAAAATGTTGCAATAACCAACTTCACTGTGTTCAAAGCAAAGGTGAGTGGTACTAGTTAGCTAGCTACCCGCTAACGTTTGCTAATCTGTTCCGTCGTGTGATGAAGTCTTCATCTGAATATGTACACCCTGCCTGCCGGCGAATGACAGCTTGATAAGTATTTTTTTTTTTTTTTAAACCTTCTGCTAACACTAGGCTATGTATCATGTAGGGTGACCAGACGTCCCAGTTTGACCGGGACAGTCCCGAGTCCCGACAAAAGCTGTGTCGGGACCCTAGAATATCCTGGTTTACACCAACCACTATGAAATTGTCCCGGTTGTCAGCGATTACATAACCGACGTGGTCTTATTATAGCCCGATCATTAACTAAACCCATGTACAAAGACTAATAAAGCATCCAGCATATGATTTTAACAATGTGTGTGTGTGTGTGTGTGTGTGTGTGTGTCAGTCAATCATAGCGGTTGCTAGGGGCTCTACTATGATAGCATCAAAATCGCTATTTTTGAAACACTAGGAACTAAAAAGAAAGGTTTTGAATGACTCTCTTTAGCAGTTGTTGTTTACGCTGTCTGCCATCTTGTCAGTCAAAAAGTGTCCGTATAAATGAAGCAATGAAGACATCTGGTTTAAATATGAGTTTTTTAAAATCTTTACAATCTATTTTCAGAAAATAAATATGTTCACAACGCCATCCAATGCTTCCAAAAATGAGTCCCTTGACATCTTTCCATTCTGAATGGAAACACATTGGGCAACAACCAAAACTCTGTCCTTCGAGCCAGAATTGAACCAGCGACCTAAGGATACCTGTTATTGTCAATCTACAGTCCTCCACTCTACCAACTGAGCTATCGAAGGGAGATACACCACACACCGTACAATAAGGGCCAAACCTGACGTCCAAGAGCGTCTGTATCATTTTTGGTGATGATGGGCCATTAAGACGTCATCACTCTCCATCTCTATAACATTGCGTTTCCATCTCTATGGCAGCAAGGACACACATACGCAGCCTACACACACAACACACACAATCATGTAGCTTATCTAACAGCTTGAATCCACACAAAACTGGTGTACTCTTAAAAGCGCTATCCGCCATATTGTCAGTCAGACTAAAGACTAATAAAGCGTCCATCGTATGATTTTAACAATGTGTGCGTGTTGTATTCTCGTTTTCGGTCAACAACCGATCTAAAAACAAGTCCCTTAACATCTTTCCATTCTGAATGGAAACACACTGGGCAGCAACCAAAACTCTGTCCTTCGAGCCGGAATTGAACCAGCGACATAAGGATATCTGTTATTGTCCACCTACAGTCCTCCGCTCTACCAACTGAGCTATCGAAGGGATATAGACAGCAAAACAGTACAATACATGCCAAACCTGACGTCCAAGAGCGTCTGTATCATTTTTGGCGATGATGGGCCAACCGCTCTACCATTTAAAGACTTTCCGACTCAGAATTGTCACAGAACCATTTTTTTCATATTCAGGCTGTGAAACGAGTTGTTGTAAAAAATGTAATCATTGTTTTCCTTGATTTACTTAATTCTATGATGGCTAAGGAACTTTTTGCAGACTTTTGTATGGCTTTATGTCGTCCGAAATGCGGTAAAAGGCGATAAAAGTTGAAAAGAGTGACAAAAAAGCAACAAAAATGTTGCAATAACCAACTTCACTGTGTTCAAAGCAAAGGTGAGTGGTACTAGTTAGCTAGCTACCCGCTAACGTTTGCTAATCTGTTCCGTCGTGTGATGAAGTCTTCATCTGAATATGTACACTCCGCCTGCCGGCGAATGACAGCTTGATAAGTATTTATTTATTTTTTTTAAACCTTCTGCTAACACTAGGCTATGTATCATGTAGGGTGACCAGACGTCCCAGTTTGACCGGGACAGTCCCGAGTCCCGACAAAAGCTGTGTCGGGACCCTAGAATATCCTGGTTTACACCATCCACTATGAAATTGTCCCGGTTGTCAGCGATTACATAACCGACGTGGTCTTATTATAGCCCGATCATTAACTAAACCCATGTACAAAGACTAATAAAGCGTCCAGCATATGATTTTAACAATGTGTGTGTGTCAGTCAATCGTAGCGGTCTGCATAATCTGTGCCGCCAGCGTTACAATGTATATTTGTAAACATTGTTGCAATGTCTCTTCTTATCTGTCTCGTTTTAACCAGACTTTTGCTGACACCTATGTTATTGTCAACCTACAGTCCTCCGCTCTACCAACTGAGCTATCGAAGGGAGACGTACAGTGACAGGGTACGATAAGTGCCAAACATGACGTCCAAGAGCGTCTGTATCATTTTTGGTGATGATGGGCCATTAAGACGTCATCACTCTCCATCTCTATAACATTGCGTTTCCATCTCTATGGCAGCAAGGACACACATACGCAGCCTACACACACCACACACAATCACATAGCTTATCTAACAGCTTGAATCCACACAAAACTGGTGTACTCTTAAAAGTGTGAAGTGAGAGCCCCAGAAACACAGAACATTGGAAAAAACTACAGGATATTTTCACACCATATCCCTTACCCAGATAGATAGATAAGGATGAGAAATTGGTGAATTGACCCTTTAAATCACATGTCTCAAACCCCAATTACGCAACACTCAAAGCAGAAATTGGCATATTTACAGACTTTCCGACTCAGAGATTTCACAGAACCATTTTTTTCATATTCAGGCTGTGAAACAAGTTGTTGTAAAAAAAAAATAATCATTGTTTTGCTTGATTTACTTAATTCTATGATGGCTAAGCAACTTTTTGCAGACTTTCGTATGGCTTTACGTCTTCCGAAATGCAGCAAAAGGCAAAAAAAGTTGAAAAGAGTGACAAAAAAGTTATTCAGCAACTGCATTCGTTCATTTTTACGGTTTAAGCCAAGAAAGACATTAGGTCAATAGTGAAAAATATACAAGGCACCAAAGTCTTTAAAGACATTCATTCAACCTCTTACAGGTAGAGACAAATGGCAGAAAGCAGGCCAGGAAAGGGTACTTTCTTGTTACTGTGATCATCCACATTCATGCTGCTGATCTTATCATTGATGCACTACCTAACACATTATTTGTGCAATGGTATCTAGTTAAATAGCTACCATTCACTGTAATGAGATGTACTAGTACATTCACAACAAAGTGTTGCTAACCTTAACAATAAAGCTAATAACAGAAGATATACTCTGTATGCCAACAAACGGCAATAACTGCAATCAATTTGAGGTTAATGTAGGTCAACTAACATCTGGTTATGGTAGCGTGTGAAGTGTTGCTTAAAGCGTAACTCTCGCCAAAATGCAACCAAGGGTCTTTTTCTGAATATACCCGAGTCAAACTTTCGTTGGAAAGCATAAACGCCACTTTTAAGATTCACCGTATTCCCGTTTTTGGTCAAATGGTCTTTTGAATGGGAGTGCTACGGGCTCTACTATGATAGCATCAAAATCGCTATTTTTGAAACACTAGGAACTAAAAAGAAAGGTTTTGAATGACTCTCTTTAGCAGTTGTTGTTTACGCTGTCTGCCATCTTGTCAGTCAAAAAGTGTCCGTATAAATGAAGCAATGAAGACATCTGGTTTAAATATGAGTTTTTTTAAATCTTTACAATCTATTTTCAGAAAATAAATATGTTCACAATGCCATCCAATGCTTCCAACAATGAGTCCCTTGACATCTTTCCATTCTGAATGGAAACACATTGGGCAACAACCAAAACTCTGTCCTTCGAGCCAGAATTGAACCAGCGACCTAAGGATACCTGTTATTGTCAATCTACAGTCCTCCGCTCTACCAACTGAGCTATCGAAGGGAGACGTACAGTGACAGGGTACGATAAGTGCCAAACATGACGTCCAAGAGCGTCTGTATCATTTTTGGTGATGATGGGCCATTAAGACGTCATCACTCTCCATCTCTATAACATTGCGTTTCCATCTCTATGGCAGCAAGGACACACATACGCAGCCTACACACACCACACACAATCACATAGCTTATCTAACAGCTTGAATCCACACAAAACTGGTGTACTCTTAAAAGCGCTATCCGCCATATTGTCAGTCAGACTAAAGACTAATAAAGCGTCCAGCGTATGATTTTAGCAATGTGTGCGTGTTGTATTCTCGTTTTCGGTCAACAACCGATCTAAAAACAAGTCCCTTAACATCTTTCCATTCTGAATGGAAACACACTGGGCAGCAACCAAAACGCTGTCCTTCGAGCCGGAATTGAACCAGCGACCTAAGGATATCTGTTATTGTCCACCTACAGTCCTCCGCTCTACCAACTGAGCTATCGAAGGGATATAGACAGCAAAACAGTACAATACATGCCAAACCTGACGTCCAAGAGCGTCTGTATCATTTTTGGCGATGATGGGCCAACCGCTCTACCATTTAAAGACTTTCCGACTCAGAATTGTCACAGAACCATTTTTTTCATATTCAGGCTGTGAAACGAGTTGTTGTAAAAAATGTAATCATTGTTTTCCTTGATTTACTTAATTCTATGATGGCTAAGGAACTTTTTGCAGACTTTTGTATGGCTTTATGTCGTCCGAAATGCGGTAAAAGGCGATAAAAGTTGAAAAGAGTGACAAAAAAGCAACAAAAATGTTGCAATAACCAACTTCACTGTGTTCAAAGCAAAGGTGAGTGGTACTAGTTAGCTAGCTACCCGCTAACGTTTGCTAATCTGTTCCGTCGTGTGATGAAGTCTTCATCTGAATATGTACACTCTGCCTGCCGGCGAATGACAGCTTGATAAGTAGTTTTTTTTTTTTTTTTTAAACCTTCTGCCAACACTAGGCTATGTATCATGTAGGGTGACCAGACGTCCCAGTTTGACCGGGACAGTCCCGAGTCCCGACAAAAGCTGTGTCGGGACCCTAGAATATCCTGGTTTACACCATCCACTATGAAATTGTCCCGGTTGTCAGCGATTACATAACCGACGTGGTCTTATTATAGCCCGATCATTAACTAAACCCATGTACAAAGACTAATAAAGCGTCCAGCATATGATTTTAACAATGTGTGTGTGTCAGTCAATCGTAGCGGTCTGCATAATCTGTGCCGCCAGCGTTACAATGTATATTTGTAAACATTGTTGCAATGTCTCTTCTTATCTGTCTCGTTTTAACCAGACTTTTGCTGACACCTATGTTATTGTCAACCTACAGTCCTCCGCTCTACCAACTGAGCTATCGAAGGGAGACGTACAGTGACAGGGTACGATAAGTGCCAAACATGACGTCCAAGAGCGTCTGTATCATTTTTGGTGATGATGGGCCATTAAGACGTCATCACTCTCCATCTCTATAACATTGCATTTCCATCTCTATGGCAGCAAGGACACACATACGCAGCCTACACACACCACACACAATCACATAGCTTATCTAACAGCTTGAATCCACACAAAACTGGTGTACTCTTAAAAGTGTGAAGTGAGAGCCCCAGAAACACAGAACATTGGAAAAAACTACAGGATATTTTCACACCATATCCCTTACCCAGATAGATAGATAAGGATGAGAAATTGGTGAATTGACCCTTTAAATCACATGTGTCAAACCCCAATTACGCAACACTCAAAGCAGAAATTGGCATATTTACAGACTTTCCGACTCAGAGATTTCACAGAACCATTTTTTTCATATTCAGGCTGTGAAACAAGTTGTTGTAAAAAAAAAATAATCATTGTTTTGCTTGATTTACTTAATTCTATGATGGCTAAGCAACTTTTTGCAGACTTTCGTATGGCTTTACGTCTTCCGAAATGCAGCAAAAGGCGAAAAAAGTTGAAAAGAGTGACAAAAAAGCAACAAAAATGTTGTAATAACCAACTTCACTTTGTGGCTACTGGACCGGGGCATACCTTTAATGTCTTGCTTTCTGCTCCGATTAGTTTCTTGCTGTGTGTTTCTCTTCATTAACAGGATCATGTTCTTCACCTTGAGGAGTGTTTAATGAGACCTCCCGTTACATTCTTCTGTTTAATGCTCATAATTATTCAGCAACTGCATTCGTTCATTTTTACGGTTTAAGCCAAGAAAGACATTAGGTCAATAGTGAAAAATATACAAGGCACCAAAGTCTTTAAAGACATTCATTCAACCTCTTACAGGTAGAGACAAATGGCAGAAAGCAGGCCAGGAAAGGGTACTTTCTTGTTACTGTGATCATCCACATTCATGCTGCTGATCTTATCATTGATGCACTACCTAACACATTATTTGTGCAATGGTATCTAGTTAAATAGCTACCATTCACTGTAATGAGATGTACTAGTACATTCACAACAAAGTGTTGCTAACCTTAACAATAAAGCTAATAACAGAAGATATACTCTGTATGCCAACAAACGGCAATAACTGCAATCAATTTGAGGTTAATGTAGGTCAACTAACATCTGGTTATGGTAGCGTGTGAAGTGTTGCTTAAAGCGTAACTCTCGCCAAAATGCAACCAAGGGTCTTTTTCTGAATATACCCGAGTCAAACTTTCGTTGGAAAGCATAAACGCCACTTTTAAGATTCACCGTATTCCCGTTTTTGGTCAAATGGTCTTTTGAATGGGAGTGCTACGGGCTCTACTATGATAGCATCAAAATCGCTATTTTTGAAACACTAGGAACTAAAAAGAAAGGTTTTGAATTACTCTCTTTAGCAGTTGTTGTTTACGCTGTCTGCCATCTTGTCAGTCAAAAAGTGTCCGTATAAATGAAGCAATGAAGACATCTGGTTTAAATATGAGTTTTTTAAAATCTTTACAATCTATTTTCAGAAAATAAATATGTTCACAACGCCATCCAATGCTTCCAACAATGAGTCCCTTGACATCTTTCCATTCTGAATGGAAACACATTGGGCAACAACCAAAACTCTGTCCTTCGAGCCAGAATTGAACCAGCGACCTAAGGATACCTGTTATTGTCAATCTACAGTCCTCCACTCTACCAACTGAGCTATCGAAGGGAGATACACCACACACCGTACAATAAGGGCCAAACCTGACGTCCAAGAGCGTCTGTATCATTTTTGGTGATGATGGGCCATTAAGACGTCATCACTCTCCATCTCTATAACATTGCGTTTCCATCTCTATGGCAGCAAGGACACACATACGCAGCCTACACACACAACACACACAATCATGTAGCTTATCTAACAGCTTGAATCCACACAAAACTGGTGTACTCTTAAAAGCGCTATCCGCCATCTTGTCAGTCAGACTAAAGACTAATAAAGCGTCCAGCGTATGATTTTAGCAATGTGTGCGTGTTGTATTCTCGTTTTCGGTCAACAACCGATCTAAAAACAAGTCCCTTAACATCTTTCCATTCTGAATGGAAACACACTGGGCAGCAACCAAAACTCTGTCCTTCGAGCCGGAATTGAACCAGCGACCTAAGGATATCTGTTATTGTCCACCTACAGCCCTCCGCTCTACCAACTGAGCTATCGAAGGGATATAGACAGCAAAACAGTACAATACATGCCAAACCTGACGTCCAAGAGCGTCTGTATCATTTTTGGCGATGATGGGCCAACCGCTCTACCATTTAAAGACTTTCCGACTCAGAATTGTCACAGAACCATTTTTTTCATATTCAGGCTGTGAAACGAGTTGTTGTAAAAAATGTAATCATTGTTTTCCTTGATTTACTTAATTCTATGATGGCTAAGGAACTTTTTGCAGACTTTTGTATGGCTTTATGTCGTCCGAAATGCGGTAAAAGGCGATAAAAGTTGAAAAGAGTGACAAAAAAGCAACAAAAATGTTGCAATAACCAACTTCACTGTGTTCAAAGCAAAGGTGAGTGGTACTAGTTAGCTAGCTACCCGCTAACGTTTGCTAATCTGTTCCGTCGTGTGATGAAGTCTTCATCTGAATATGTACACCCTGCCTGCCGGCGAATGACAGCTTGATAAGTATTTTTTTTTTTTTTAAACCTTCTGCTAACACTAGGCTATGTATCATGTAGGGTGACCAGACGTCCCAGTTTGACCGGGACAGTCCCGAGTCCCGACAAAAGCTGTGTCGGGACCCTAGAATATCCTGGTTTACACCAACCACTATGACATTGTCCCGGTTGTCAGCGATTACATAACCGACGTGGTCTCATTATAGCCCGATCATTAACTAAACCCATGTACAAAGACTAATAAAGCATCCAGCATATGATTTTAACAATGTGTGTGTGTGTGTGTGTGTGTGTGTGTGTGTCAGTCAATCATAGCGGTTGCTAGGGGCTCTACTATGATAGCATCAAAATCGCTATTTTTGAAACACTAGGAACTAAAAAGAAAGGTTTTGAATTACTCTCTTTAGCAGTTGTTGTTTACGCTGTCTGCCATCTTGTCAGTCAAAAAGTGTCCGTATAAATGAAGCAATGAAGACATCTGGTTTAAATATGAGTTTTTTTAAATCTTTACAATCTATTTTCAGAAAATAAATATGTTCACAACGCCATCCAATGCTTCCAAAAATGAGTCCCTTGACATCTTTCCATTCTGAATGGAAACACATTGGGCAACAACCAAAACTCTGTCCTTCGAGCCAGAATTGAACCAGCGACCTAAGGATACCTGTTATTGTCAATCTACAGTCCTCCGCTCTACCAACTGAGCTATCGAAGGGAGATACACCACACACCGTACAATAAGGGCCAAACCTGACGTCCAAGAGCGTCTGTATCATTTTTGGTGATGATGGGCCATTAAGACGTCATCACTCTCCATCTCTATAACATTGCGTTTCCATCTCTATGGCAGCAAGGACACACATACGCAGCCTACACACACAACACACACAATCATGTAGCTTATCTAACAGCTTGAATCCACACAAAACTGGTGTACTCTTAAAAGCGCTATCCGCCATATTGTCAGTCAGACTAAAGACTAATAAAGCGTCCATCGTATGATTTTAACAATGTGTGCGTGTTGTATTCTCGTTTTCGGTCAACAACCGATCTAAAAACAAGTCCCTTAACATCTTTCCATTCTGAATGGAAACACACTGGGCAGCAACCAAAACTCTGTCCTTCGAGCCGGAATTGAACCAGCGACATAAGGATATCTGTTATTGTCCACCTACAGTCCTCCGCTCTACCAACTGAGCTATCGAAGGGATATAGACAGCAAAACAGTACAATACATGCCAAACCTAACGTCCAAGAGCGTCTGTATCATTTTTGGCGATGATGGGCCAACCGCTCTACCATTTAAAGACTTTCCGACTCAGAATTGTCACAGAACCATTTTTTTCATATTCAGGCTGTGAAACGAGTTGTTGTAAAAAATGTAATCATTGTTTTCCTTGATTTACTTAATTCTATGATGGCTAAGGAACTTTTTGCAGACTTTTGTATGGCTTTATGTCGTCCGAAATGCGGTAAAAGGCGATAAAAGTTGAAAAGAGTGACAAAAAAGCAACAAAAATGTTGCAATAACCAACTTCACTGTGTTCAAAGCAAAGGTGAGTGGTACTAGTTAGCTAGCTACCCGCTAACGTTTGCTAATCTGTTCCGTCGTGTGATGAAGTCTTCATCTGAATATGTACACTCTGCCTGCCGGCGAATGACAGCTTGATAAGTATTTATTTATTTTTTTTAAACCTTCTGCTAACACTAGGCTATGTATCATGTAGGGTGACCAGACGTCCCAGTTTGACCGGGACAGTCCCGAGTCCCGACAAAAGCTGTGTCGGGACCCTAGAATATCCTGGTTTACACCATCCACTATGAAATTGTCCCGGTTGTCAGCGATTACATAACCGACGTGGTCTTATTATAGCCCGATCATTAACTAAACCCATGTACAAAGACTAATAAAGCGTCCAGCATATGATTTTAACAATGTGTGTGTGTCAGTCAATCGTAGCGGTCTGCATAATCTGTGCCGCCAGCGTTACAATGTATATTTGTAAACATTGTTGCAATGTCTCTTCTTATCTGTCTCGTTTTAACCAGACTTTTGCTGACACCTATGTTATTGTCAACCTACAGTCCTCCGCTCTACCAACTGAGCTATCGAAGGGAGACGTACAGTGACAGGGTACGATAAGTGCCAAACATGACGTCCAAGAGCGTCTGTATCATTTTTGGTGATGATGGGCCATTAAGACGTCATCACTCTCCATCTCTATAACATTGCGTTTCCATCTCTATGGCAGCAAGGACACACATACGCAGCCTACACACACCACACACAATCACATAGCTTATCTAACAGCTTGAATCCACACAAAACTGGTGTACTCTTAAAAGTGTGAAGTGAGAGCCCCAGAAACACAGAACATTGGAAAAAACTACAGGATATTTTCACACCATATCCCTTACCCAGATAGATAGATAAGGATGAGAAATTGGTGAATTGACCCTTTAAATCACATGTCTCAAACCCCAATTACGCAACACTCAAAGCAGAAATTGGCATATTTACAGACTTTCCGACTCAGAGATTTCACAGAACCATTTTTTTCATATTCAGGCTGTGAAACAAGTTGTTGTAAAAAAAAAATAATCATTGTTTTGCTTGATTTACTTAATTCTATGATGGCTAAGCAACTTTTTGCAGACTTTCGTATGGCTTTACGTCTTCCGAAATGCAGCAAAAGGCAAAAAAAGTTGAAAAGAGTGACAAAAAAGTTATTCAGCAACTGCATTCGTTCATTTTTACGGTTTAAGCCAAGAAAGACATTAGGTCAATAGTGAAAAATATACAAGGCACCAAAGTCTTTAAAGACATTCATTCAACCTCTTACAGGTAGAGACAAATGGCAGAAAGCAGGCCAGGAAAGGGTACTTTCTTGTTACTGTGATCATCCACATTCATGCTGCTGATCTTATCATTGATGCACTACCTAACACATTATTTGTGCAATGGTATCTAGTTAAATAGCTACCATTCACTGTAATGAGATGTACTAGTACATTCACAACAAAGTGTTGCTAACCTTAACAATAAAGCTAATAACAGAAGATATACTCTGTATGCCAACAAACGGCAATAACTGCAATCAATTTGAGGTTAATGTAGGTCAACTAACATCTGGTTATGGTAGCGTGTGAAGTGTTGCTTAAAGCGTAACTCTCGCCAAAATGCAACCAAGGGTCTTTTTCTGAATATACCCGAGTCAAACTTTCGTTGGAAAGCATAAACGCCACTTTTAAGATTCACCGTATTCCCGTTTTTGGTCAAATGGTCTTTTGAATGGGAGTGCTACGGGCTCTACTATGATAGCATCAAAATCGCTATTTTTGAAACACTAGGAACTAAAAAGAAAGGTTTTGAATGACTCTCTTTAGCAGTTGTTGTTTACGCTGTCTGCCATCTTGTCAGTCAAAAAGTGTCCGTATAAATGAAGCAATGAAGACATCTGGTTTAAATATGAGTTTTTTTAAATCTTTACAATCTATTTTCAGAAAATAAATATGTTCACAATGCCATCCAATGCTTCCAACAATGAGTCCCTTGACATCTTTCCATTCTGAATGGAAACACATTGGGCAACAACCAAAACTCTGTCCTTCGAGCCAGAATTGAACCAGCGACCTAAGGATACCTGTTATTGTCAATCTACAGTCCTCCGCTCTACCAACTGAGCTATCGAAGGGAGACGTAAAGTGACAGGGTACGATAAGTGCCAAACATGACGTCCAAGAGCGTCTGTATCATTTTTGGTGATGATGGGCCATTAAGACGTCATCACTCTCCATCTCTATAACATTGAGTTTCCATCTCTATGGCAGCAAGGACACACATACGCAGCCTACACACACCACACACAATCACATAGCTTATCTAACAGCTTGAATCCACACAAAACTGGTGTACTCTTAAAAGCGCTATCCGCCATATTGTCAGTCAGACTAAAGACTAATAAAGCGTCCAGCGTATGATTTTAGCAATGTGTGCGTGTTGTATTCTCGTTTTCGGTCAACAACCGATCTAAAAACAAGTCCCTTAACATCTTTCCATTCTGAATGGAAACACACTGGGCAGCAACCAAAACGCTGTCCTTCGAGCCGGAATTGAACCAGCGACCTAAGGATATCTGTTATTGTCCACCTACAGTCCTCCGCTCTACCAACTGAGCTATCGAAGGGATATAGACAGCAAAACAGTACAATACATGCCAAACCTGACGTCCAAGAGCGTCTGTATCATTTTTGGCGATGATGGGCCAACCGCTCTACCATTTAAAGACTTTCCGACTCAGAATTGTCACAGAACCATTTTTTTCATATTCAGGCTGTGAAACGAGTTGTTGTAAAAAATGTAATCATTGTTTTCCTTGATTTACTTAATTCTATGATGGCTAAGGAACTTTTTGCAGACTTTTGTATGGCTTTATGTCGTCCGAAATGCGGTAAAAGGCGATAAAAGTTGAAAAGAGTGACAAAAAAGCAACAAAAATGTTGCAATAACCAACTTCACTGTGTTCAAAGCAAAGGTGAGTGGTACTAGTTAGCTAGCTACCCGCTAACGTTTGCTAATCTGTTCCGTCGTGTGATGAAGTCTTCATCTGAATATGTACACTCTGCCTGCCGGCGAATGACAGCTTGATAAGTAGTTTTTTTTTTTTTTTTTAAACCTTCTGCCAACACTAGGCTATGTATCATGTAGGGTGACCAGACGTCCCAGTTTGACCGGGACAGTCCCGAGTCCCGACAAAAGCTGTGTCGGGACCCTAGAATATCCTGGTTTACACCATCCACTATGAAATTGTCCCGGTTGTCAGCGATTACATAACCGACGTGGTCTTATTATAGCCCGATCATTAACTAAACCCATGTACAAAGACTAATAAAGCGTCCAGCATATGATTTTAACAATGTGTGTGTGTCAGTCAATCGTAGCGGTCTGCATAATCTGTGCCGCCAGCGTTACAATGTATATTTGTAAACATTGTTGCAATGTCTCTTCTTATCTGTCTCGTTTTAACCAGACTTTTGCTGACACCTATGTTATTGTCAACCTACAGTCCTCCGCTCTACCAACTGAGCTATCGAAGGGAGACGTACAGTGACAGGGTACGATAAGTGCCAAACATGACGTCCAAGAGCGTCTGTATCATTTTTGGTGATGATGGGCCATTAAGACGTCATCACTCTCCATCTCTATAACATTGCATTTCCATCTCTATGGCAGCAAGGACACACATACGCAGCCTACACACACCACACACAATCACATAGCTTATCTAACAGCTTGAATCCACACAAAACTGGTGTACTCTTAAAAGTGTGAAGTGAGAGCCCCAGAAACACAGAACATTGGAAAAAACTACAGGATATTTTCACACCATATCCCTTACCCAGATAGATAGATAAGGATGAGAAATTGGTGAATTGACCCTTTAAATCACATGTGTCAAACCCCAATTACGCAACACTCAAAGCAGAAATTGGCATATTTACAGACTTTCCGACTCAGAGATTTCACAGAACCATTTTTTTCATATTCAGGCTGTGAAACAAGTTGTTGTAAAAAAAAAATAATCATTGTTTTGCTTGATTTACTTAATTCTATGATGGCTAAGCAACTTTTTGCAGACTTTCGTATGGCTTTACGTCTTCCGAAATGCAGCAAAAGGCGAAAAAAGTTGAAAAGAGTGACAAAAAAGCAACAAAAATGTTGTAATAACCAACTTCACTTTGTGGCTACTGGACCGGGGCATACCTTTAATGTCTTGCTTTCTGCTCCGATTAGTTTCTTGCTGTGTGTTTCTCTTCATTAACAGGATCATGTTCTTCACCTTGAGGAGTGTTTAATGAGACCTCCCGTTACATTCTTCTGTTTAATGCTCATAATTATTCAGCAACTGCATTCGTTCATTTTTACGGTTTAAGCCAAGAAAGACATTAGGTCAATAGTGAAAAATATACAAGGCACCAAAGTCTTTAAAGACATTCATTCAACCTCTTACAGGTAGAGACAAATGGCAGAAAGCAGGCCAGGAAAGGGTACTTTCTTGTTACTGTGATCATCCACATTCATGCTGCTGATCTTATCATTGATGCACTACCTAACACATTATTTGTGCAATGGTATCTAGTTAAATAGCTACCATTCACTGTAATGAGATGTACTAGTACATTCACAACAAAGTGTTGCTAACCTTAACAATAAAGCTAATAACAGAAGATATACTCTGTATGCCAACAAACGGCAATAACTGCAATCAATTTGAGGTTAATGTAGGTCAACTAACATCTGGTTATGGTAGCGTGTGAAGTGTTGCTTAAAGCGTAACTCTCGCCAAAATGCAACCAAGGGTCTTTTTCTGAATATACCCGAGTCAAACTTTCGTTGGAAAGCATAAACGCCACTTTTAAGATTCACCGTATTCCCGTTTTTGGTCAAATGGTCTTTTGAATGGGAGTGCTACGGGCTCTACTATGATAGCATCAAAATCGCTATTTTTGAAACACTAGGAACTAAAAAGAAAGGTTTTGAATTACTCTCTTTAGCAGTTGTTGTTTACGCTGTCTGCCATCTTGTCAGTCAAAAAGTGTCCGTATAAATGAAGCAATGAAGACATCTGGTTTAAATATGAGTTTTTTAAAATCTTTACAATCTATTTTCAGAAAATAAATATGTTCACAACGCCATCCAATGCTTCCAACAATGAGTCCCTTGACATCTTTCCATTCTGAATGGAAACACATTGGGCAACAACCAAAACTCTGTCCTTCGAGCCAGAATTGAACCAGCGACCTAAGGATACCTGTTATTGTCAATCTACAGTCCTCCACTCTACCAACTGAGCTATCGAAGGGAGATACACCACACACCGTACAATAAGGGCCAAACCTGACGTCCAAGAGCGTCTGTATCATTTTTGGTGATGATGGGCCATTAAGACGTCATCACTCTCCATCTCTATAACATTGCGTTTCCATCTCTATGGCAGCAAGGACACACATACGCAGCCTACACACACAACACACACAATCATGTAGCTTATCTAACAGCTTGAATCCACACAAAACTGGTGTACTCTTAAAAGCGCTATCCGCCATCTTGTCAGTCAGACTAAAGACTAATAAAGCGTCCAGCGTATGATTTTAGCAATGTGTGCGTGTTGTATTCTCGTTTTCGGTCAACAACCGATCTAAAAACAAGTCCCTTAACATCTTTCCATTCTGAATGGAAACACACTGGGCAGCAACCAAAACTCTGTCCTTCGAGCCGGAATTGAACCAGCGACCTAAGGATATCTGTTATTGTCCACCTACAGTCCTCCGCTCTACCAACTGAGCTATCGAAGGGATATAGACAGCAAAACAGTACAATACATGCCAAACCTGACGTCCAAGAGCGTCTGTATCATTTTTGGCGATGATGGGCCAACCGCTCTACCATTTAAAGACTTTCCGACTCAGAATTGTCACAGAACCATTTTTTTCATATTCAGGCTGTGAAACGAGTTGTTGTAAAAAATGTAATCATTGTTTTCCTTGATTTACTTAATTCTATGATGGCTAAGGAACTTTTTGCAGACTTTTGTATGGCTTTATGTCGTCCGAAATGCGGTAAAAGGCGATAAAAGTTGAAAAGAGTGACAAAAAAGCAACAAAAATGTTGCAATAACCAACTTCACTGTGTTCAAAGCAAAGGTGAGTGGTACTAGTTAGCTAGCTACCCGCTAACGTTTGCTAATCTGTTCCGTCGTGTGATGAAGTCTTCATCTGAATATGTACACCCTGCCTGCCGGCGAATGACAGCTTGATAAGTATTTTTTTTTTTTTTAAACCTTCTGCTAACACTAGGCTATGTATCATGTAGGGTGACCAGACGTCCCAGTTTGACCGGGACAGTCCCGAGTCCCGACAAAAGCTGTGTCGGGACCCTAGAATATCCTGGTTTACACCAACCACTATGACATTGTCCCGGTTGTCAGCGATTACATAACCGACGTGGTCTCATTATAGCCCGATCATTAACTAAACCCATGTACAAAGACTAATAAAGCATCCAGCATATGATTTTAACAATGTGTGTGTGTGTGTGTGTGTGTGTGTCAGTCAATCATAGCGGTTGCTAGGGGCTCTACTATGATAGCATCAAAATCGCTATTTTTGAAACACTAGGAACTAAAAAGAAAGGTTTTGAATTACTCTCTTTAGCAGTTGTTGTTTACGCTGTCTGCCATCTTGTCAGTCAAAAAGTGTCCGTATAAATGAAGCAATGAAGACATCTGGTTTAAATATGAGTTTTTTTAAATCTTTACAATCTATTTTCAGAAAATAAATATGTTCACAACGCCATCCAATGCTTCCAAAAATGAGTCCCTTGACATCTTTCCATTCTGAATGGAAACACATTGGGCAACAACCAAAACTCTGTCCTTCGAGCCAGAATTGAACCAGCGACCTAAGGATACCTGTTATTGTCAATCTACAGTCCTCCGCTCTACCAACTGAGCTATCGAAGGGAGATACACCACACACCGTACAATAAGGGCCAAACCTGACGTCCAAGAGCGTCTGTATCATTTTTGGTGATGATGGGCCATTAAGACTTCATCACTCTCCATCTCTATAACATTGCGTTTCCATCTCTATGGCAGCAAGGACACACATACGCAGCCTACACACACAACACACACAATCATGTAGCTTATCTAACAGCTTGAATCCACACAAAACTGGTGTACTCTTAAAAGCGCTATCCGCCATCTTGTCAGTCAGACTAAAGACTAATAAAGCGTCCAGCGTATGATTTTAGCAATGTGTGCGTGTTGTATTCTCGTTTTCGGTCAACAACCGATCTAAAAACAAGTCCCTTAACATCTTTCCATTCTGAATGGAAACACACTGGGCAGCAACCAAAGCTCTGTCCTTCGAGCCGGAATTGAACCAGCGACATAAGGATATCTGTTATTGTCCACCTACAGTCCTCCGCTCTACCAACTGAGCTATCGAAGGGATATAGACAGCAAAACAGTACAATACATGCCAAACCTGACGTCCAAGAGCGTCTGTATCATTTTTGGCGATGATGGGCCAACCGCTCTACCATTTAAAGACTTTCCGACTCAGAATTGTCACAGAACCATTTTTTTCATATTCAGGCTGTGAAACGAGTTGTTGTAAAAAATGTAATCATTGTTTTCCTTGATTTACTTAATTCTATGATGGCTAAGGAACTTTTTGCAGACTTTTGTATGGCTTTATGTCGTCCGAAATGCGGTAAAAGGCGATAAAAGTTGAAAAGAGTGACAAAAAAGCAACAAAAATGTTGCAATAACCAACTTCACTGTGTTCAAAGCAAAGGTGAGTGGTACTAGTTAGCTAGCTACCCGCTAACGTTTGCTAATCTGTTCCGTCGTGTGATGAAGTCTTCATCTGAATATGTACACTCTGCCTGCCGGCGAATGACAGCCTGATAAGTAGTTTTTTTTTTTTTTTTTAAACCTTCTGCCAACACTAGGCTATGTATCATGTAGGGTGACCAGACGTCCCAGTTTGACCGGGGCAGTCCCGAGTCCCGACAAAAGCTGTGTCGGGACCCTAGAATATCCTGGTTTACACCATCCACTATGAAATTGTCCCGGTTGTCAGCGATTACATAACCGACGTGGTCTTATTATAGCCCGATCATTAACTAAACCCATGTACAAAGACTAATAAAGCGTCCAGCATATGATTTTAACAATGTGTGTGTGTCAGTCAATCGTAGCGGTCTGCATAATCTGTGCCGCCAGCGTTACAATGTATATTTGTAAACATTGTTGCAATGTCTCTTCTTATCTGTCTCGTTTTAACCAGACTTTTGCTGACACCTATGTTATTGTCAACCTACAGTCCTCCGCTCTACCAACTGAGCTATCGAAGGGAGACGTACAGTGACAGGGTACGATAAGTGCCAAACATGACGTCCAAGAGCGTCTGTATCATTTTTGGTGATGATGGGCCATTAAGACGTCATCACTCTCCATCTCTATAACATTGCGTTTCCATCTCTATGGCAGCAAGGACACACATACGCAGCCTACACACACCACACACAATCACATAGCTTATCTAACAGCTTGAATCCACACAAAACTGGTGTACTCTTAAAAGTGTGAAGTGAGAGCCCCAGAAACACAGAACATTGGAAAAAACTACAGGATATTTTCACACCATATCCCTTACCCAGATAGATAGATAAGGATGAGAAATTGGTGAATTGACCCTTTAAATCACATGTCTCAAACCCCAATTACGCAACACTCAAAGCAGAAATTGGCATATTTACAGACTTTCCGACTCAGAGATTTCACAGAACCATTTTTTTCATATTCAGGCTGTGAAACAAGTTGTTGTAAAAAAAAATAATCGTTGTTTTGCTTGATTTACTTAATTCTATGATGGCTAAGCAACTTTTTGCAGACTTTCGTATGGCTTTACGTCTTCCGAAATGCAGCAAAAGGCAAAAAAAGTTGAAAAGAGTGACAAAAAAGTTATTCAGCAACTGCATTCGTTCATTTTTACGGTTTAAGCCAAGAAAGACATTAGGTCAATAGTGAAAAATATACAAGGCACCAAAGTCTTTAAAGACATTCATTCAACCTCTTACAGGTAGAGACAAATGGCAGAAAGCAGGCCAGGAAAGGGTACTTTCTTGTTACTGTGATCATCCACATTCATGCTGCTGATCTTATCATTGATGCACTACCTAACACATTATTTGTGCAATGGTATCTAGTTAAATAGCTACCATTCACTGTAATGAGATGTACTAGTACATTCACAACAAAGTGTTGCTAACCTTAACAATAAAGCTAATAACAGAAGATATACTCTGTATGCCAACAAACGGCAATAACTGCAATCAATTTGAGGTTAATGTAGGACAACTAACATCTGGTTATGGTAGCGTGTGAAGTGTTGCTTAAAGCGTAACTCTCGCCAAAATGCAACCAAGGGTCTTTTTCTGAATATACCTGAGTCAAACTTTCGTTGGAAAGCATAATTAGGATGGAAACGCCACTTTTAAGATTCACCGTATTCTCGTTTTTGGTCAAATGGTCTTTTGAATGGGAGTGCTACGGGCTCTACTATGATAGCATCAAAATCGCTATTTTTGAAACACTAGGAACTAAAAAGAAAGGTTTTGAATGACTCTCTTTAGCAGTTGTTGTTTACGCTGTCTGCCATCTTGTCAGCCAAAAAGTGTCCGTATAAATGAAGCAATGAAGACATCTGGTTTAAATATGAGTTTTTTAAAATCTTTACAATCTATTTTCAGAAAATAAATATGTTCACAATGCCATCCAATGCATCCAAAGATGAGTCTCTTGACATCTTTCCATTCTGAATGGAAACACATTGGGCAACAACCAAAACTCTGTCCTTCCAGCCAGAATTGAACCAGCGACCTAAGGATACCTGTTATTGTCAATCTACAGTCCTCCGCTCTACCAACTGAGCTATCGAAGGAAGATACACCACACACAGTACAATAAGGGCCAAAGCTGACGTCCAAGAGCGTATGTATCGTTTTTGGTGATGATGGGCCATTAACACGTCATCACTCTCCATCTCTTTAGCATTGCGTTTCCATCTCTATGGCAGCAAGGACACATATACGCAGCCTACACACACAACACACAATCATGTAGCTTATCTAACAGCTTGAATCCACACAAAACTGGTGTACTCATAAAAGCGCTATCCGCCATCTTGTCAGTCAGACTAAAGACTAATAAAGCGTCCAGCGTATGATTCTAACAATGTGTGCGTGTTGTATTCTCGTTTTCGGTCAACAACCGATCTAAAAACAAGTCCCTTAACATCTTTCCATTCTGAATGGAAACACACTGGGCAGCAACCAAAACTCTGTCCTTCGAGCCGGAATTGAACCAGCGACCTAAGGATACCTGTTATTGTTAATCTACAGTCCTCCGCTCTACCAACTGAGCTATCGAAGGGAGATACACCGCACACAGTACAATAAGGGCCAAACCTGACGTCCAAGAGCGTCTGTATCGTTTTTGGTGATGATGGGCCATTAACACGTCATCACTCTCCATCTCTTTAGCATTGCGTTTCCATCTCTATGGCAGCAAGGACACATATACGCAGCCTACACACACAACACACAATCATGTAGCTTATCTAACTGCTTGAATCCACACAAAACTGGTGTACTCCTAAAAGCGCTATCCGCCATCTTGTCAGTCAGACTAAAGACTAATAAAGCGTCCAGCGTATGATTCTAACAATGTGTGCGTGTTGTATTCTCGTTTTTGGTCAACAACCGATCTAAAAACAAGTCCCTTAACATCTTTCCATTCTGAATGGAAACACACTGGGCAGCAACCAAAACTCTGTCCTTCGAGCCGGAATTGAACCAGCGACCTAAGGATACCTGTTATTGTTAATCTACAGTCCTCCGCTCTACCAACTGAGCTATCGAAGGGAGATACACCGCACACAGTACAATAAGGGCCAAACCTGACGTCCAAGAGCGTCTGTATCGTTTTTGGTGATGATGGGCCATTAACACGTCATCACTCTCCATCTCTTTAGCATTGCGTTTCCATCTCTATGGCAGCAAGGACACATATACGCAGCCTACACACACAACACACAATCATGTAGCTTATCTAACAGCTTGAATCCACACAAAACTGGTGTACTCCTAAAAGCGCTATCCGCCATCTTGTCAGTCAGACTAAAGACTAATAAAGCGTCCAGCGTATGATTCTAACAATGTGTGCGTGTTGTATTCTCGTTTTCGGTCAACAACCGATCTAAAAACAAGTCCCTTAACATCTTTCCATTCTGAATGGAAACACACTGGGCAGCAACCAAAACTCTGTCCTTCGAGCCGGAATTGAACCAGCGACCTAAGGATACCTGTTATTGTTAATCTACAGTCCTCCGCTCTACCAACTGAGCTATCGAAGGGAGATACACCGCACACAGTACAATAAGGGCCAAACCTGACGTCCAAGAGCGTCTGTATCGTTTTTGGTGATGATGGGCCATTAACACGTCATCACTCTCCATCTCTTTAGCATTGCGTTTCCATCTCTATGGCAGCAAGGACACATATACGCAGCCTAAACACAACACACAATCATGTAGCTTATCTAACAGCTTGAATCCACACAAAACTGGTGTACTCCTAAAAGCGCTATCCGCCATCTTGTCAGTCAGACTAAAGACTAATAAAGCGTCCAGCGTATGATTCTAACAATGTGTGCGTGTTGTATTCTCGTTTTCGGTCAACAACCGATCTAAAAACAAGTCCCTTAACATCTTTCCATTCTGAATGGAAACACACTGGGCAGCAACCAAAACTCTGTCCTTCGAGCCGGAATTGAACCAGCGACCTAAGGATACCTGTTGTTGTTAATCTATAGTCCTCCGCTCTACCAACTGAGCTATCAAAGGGAGATACACCACACACAGTACAATAAGGGCCAAACCTGACGTCCAAGAGCGTCTGTATCGTTTTTGGTGATGATGGGCCATTAACACGTCATCACTCTCCATCTCTTTAGCATTGCGTTTCCATCTCTATGGCAGCAAGGACACATATACGCAGCCTACACACACAACACACAATCATGTAGCTTATCTAACAGCTTGAATCCACACAAAACTGGTGTACTCTTAAAAGCGCTATCCGCCATCTTGTCAGTCAGACTAAAGACTAATAAAGCGTCCAGCGTATGATTCTAACAATGTGTGCGTGTTGTATTCTCGTTTTCGGTCAACAACCGATCTAAAAACAAGTCCCTTAACATCTTTCCATTCTGAATGGAAACACAATGGGCAGCAACCAAAACTCTGTCCTTCGAGCCGGAATTGAACCAGCGACCTAAGGATACCTGTTGTTGTTAATCTACAGTCCTCCGCTCTACCAACTGAGCTATCAAAGGGAGATACACCACACACAGTACAATAAGGGCCAAACCTGACGTCCAAGAGCGTCTGTATCGTTTTTGGTGATGATGGGCCATTAACACGTCATCACTCTCCATCTCTTTAGCATTGCGTTTCCATCTCTATGGCAGCAAGGACACATATACGCAGCCTACACACACAACACACAATCATGTAGCTTATCTAACAGCTTGAATCCACACAAAACTGGTGTACTCATAAAAGCGCTATCCGCCATCTTGTCAGTCAGACTAAAGACTAATAAAGCGTCCAGCGTATGATTCTAACAATGTGTGCGTGTTGTATTCTCGTTTTCGGTCAACAACCGATCTAAAAACAAGTCCCTTAACATCTTTCCATTCTGAATGGAAACACACTGGGCAGCAACCAAAACTCTGTCCTTCGAGCCGGAATTGAACCAGCGACCTAAGGATACCTGTTATTGTTAATCTACAGTCCTCCGCTCTACCAACTGAGCTATCGAAGGGAGATACACCGCACACAGTACAATAAGGGCCAAACCTGACGTCCAAGAGCGTCTGTATCGTTTTTGGTGATGATGGGCCATTAACACGTCATCACTCTCCATCTCTTTAGCATTGCGTTTCCATCTCTATGGCAGCAAGGACACATATACGCAGCCTACACACACAACACACAATCATGTAGCTTATCTAACTGCTTGAATCCACACAAAACTGGTGTACTCCTAAAAGCGCTATCCGCCATCTTGTCAGTCAGACTAAAGACTAATAAAGCGTCCAGCGTATGATTCTAACAATGTGTGCGTGTTGTATTCTCGTTTTCGGTCAACAACCGATCTAAAAACAAGTCCCTTAACATCTTTCCATTCTGAATGGAAACACACTGGGCAGCAACCAAAACTCTGTCCTTCGAGCCGGAATTGAACCAGCGACCTAAGGATACCTGTTATTGTTAATCTACAGTCCTCCGCTCTACCAACTGAGCTATCGAAGGGAGATACACCGCACACAGTACAATAAGGGCCAAACCTGACGTCCAAGAGCGTCTGTATCGTTTTTGGTGATGATGGGCCATTAACACGTCATCACTCTCCATCTCTTTAGCATTGCGTTTCCATCTCTATGGCAGCAAGGACACATATACGCAGCCTACACACACAACACACAATCATGTAGCTTATCTAACAGCTTGAATCCACACAAAACTGGTGTACTCCTAAAAGCGCTATCCGCCATCTTGTCAGTCAGACTAAAGACTAATAAAGCGTCCAGCGTATGATTCTAACAATGTGTGCGTGTTGTATTCTCGTTTTCGGTCAACAACCGATCTAAAAACAAGTCCCTTAACATCTTTCCATTCTGAATGGAAACACACTGGGCAGCAACCAAAACTCTGTCCTTCGAGCCGGAATTGAACCAGCGACCTAAGGATACCTGTTATTGTTAATCTACAGTCCTGCGCTCTACCAACTGAGCTATCGAAGGGAGATACACCGCACACAGTACAATAAGGGCCAAACCTGACGTCCAAGAGCGTCTGTATCGTTTTTGGTGATGATGGGCCATTAACACGTCATCACTCTCCATCTCTTTAGCATTGCGTTTCCATCTCTATGGCAGCAAGGACACATATACGCAGCCTAAACACAACACACAATCATGTAGCTTATCTAACAGCTTGAATCCACACAAAACTGGTGTACTCCTAAAAGCGCTATCCGCCATCTTGTCAGTCAGACTAAAGACTAATAAAGCGTCCAGCGTATGATTCTAACAATGTGTGCGTGTTGTATTCTCGTTTTCGGTCAACAACCGATCTAAAAACAAGTCCCTTAACATCTTTCCATTCTGAATGGAAACACACTGGGCAGCAACCAAAACTCTGTCCTTCGAGCCAGAATTGAACCAGCGACCTAAGGATACCTGTTGTTGTTAATCTACAGTCCTCCGCTCTACCAACTGAGCTATCGAAGGGAGATACACCACACACAGTACAATAAGGGCCAAACCTGACGTCCAAGAGCGTCTGTATCGTTTTTGGTGATGATGGGCCATTAACACGTCATCACTCTCCATCTCTTTAGCATTGCGTTTCCATCTCTATGGCAGCAAGGACACATATACGCAGCCTACACACACAACACACAATCATGTAGCTTATCTAACAGCTTGAATCCACACAAAACTGGTGTACTCATAAAAGCGCTATCCGCCATCTTGTCAGTCAGACTAAAGACTAATAAAGCGTCCAGCGTATGATTCTAACAATGTGTGCGTGTTGTATTCTCGTTTTCGGTCAACAACCGATCTAAAAACAAGTCCCTTAACATCTTTCCATTCTGAATGGAAACACACTGGGCAGCAACCAAAACTCTGTCCTTCGAGCCAGAATTGAACCAGCGACCTAAGGATACCTGTTATTGTTAATCTACAGTCCTCCGCTCTACCAACTGAGCTATCGAAGGGAGATACACCGCACACAGTACAATAAGGGCCAAACCTGACGTCCAAGAGCGTCTGTATCGTTTTTGGTGATGATGGGCCATTAACACGTCATCACTCTCCATCTCTTTAGCATTGCGTTTCCATCTCTATGGCAGCAAGGACACATATACGCAGCCTACACACACAACACACAATCATGTAGCTTATCTAACTGCTTGAATCCACACAAAACTGGTGTACTCCTAAAAGCGCTATCCGCCATCTTGTCAGTCAGACTAAAGACTAATAAAGCGTCCAGCGTATGATTCTAACAATGTGTGCGTGTTGTATTCTCGTTTTCGGTCAACAACCGATCTAAAAACAAGTCCCTTAACATCTTTCCATTCTGAATGGAAACACACTGGGCAGCAACCAAAACTCTGTCCTTCGAGCCAGAATTGAACCAGCGACCTAAGGATACCTGTTATTGTTAATCTACAGTCCTCCGCTCTACCAACTGAGCTATACCGCACACAGTACAATAAGGGCCAAACCTGACGTCCAAGAGCATCTGTATCGTTTTTGGTGATGATGGGCCATTAACACGTCATCACTCTCCATCTCTTTAGCATTGCGTTTCCATCTCTATGGCAGCAAGGACACATATACGCAGCCTACACACACAACACACAATCATGTAGCTTATCTAACAGCTTGAATCCACACAAAACTGGTGTACTCCTAAAAGCGCTATCCGCCATCTTGTCAGTCAGACTAAAGACTAATAAAGCGTCCAGCGTATGATTCTAACAATGTGTGCGTGTTGTATTCTCGTTTTCGGTCAACAACCGATCTAAAAACAAGTCCCTTAACATCTTTCCATTCTGAATGGAAACACACTGGGCAGCAACCAAAACTCTGTCCTTCGAGCCGGAATTGAACCAGCGACCTAAGGATACCTGTTATTGTTAATCTACAGTCCTCCGCTCTACCAACTGAGCTATCGAAGGCAGATACACCGCACACAGTACAATAAGGGCCAAACCTGACGTCCAAGAGCGTCTGTATCGTTTTTGGTGATGATGGGCCATTAACACGTCATCACTCTCCATCTCTTTAGCATTGCGTTTCCATCTCTATGGCAGCAAGGACACATATACGCAGCCTACACACACAACACACAATCATGTAGCTTATCTAACAGCTTGAATCCACACAAAACTGGTGTACTCCTAAAAGCGCTATCCGCCATCTTGTCAGTCAGACTAAAGACTAATAAAGCGTCCAGCGTATGATTCTAACAATGTGTGCGTGTTGTATTCTCGTTTTCGGTCAACAACCGATCTAAAAACAAGTCCCTTAACATCTTTCCATTCTGAATGGAAACACACTGGGCAGCAACCAAAACTCTGTCCTTCGAGCCGGAATTGAACCAGCGACATAAGGATACCTGTTATTGTTAATCTACAGTCCTCCGCTCTACCAACTGAGCTATCGAAGGGAGATACACCGCACACAGTACAATAAGGGCCAAACCTGACGTCCAAGAGCGTCTGTATCGTTTTTGGTGATGATGGGCCATTAACACGTCATCACTCTCCATCTCTTTAGCATTGCGTTTCCATCTCTATGGCAGCAAGGACACATATACGCAGCCTAAACACAACACACAATCATGTAGCTTATCTAACAGCTTGAATCCACACAAAACTGGTGTACTCCTAAAAGCGCTATCCGCCATCTTGTCAGTCAGACTAAAGACTAATAAAGCGTCCAGCGTATGATTCTAACAATGTGTGCGTGTTGTATTCTCGTTTTTGGTCAACAACCGATCTAAAAACAAGTCCCTTAACATCTTTCCATTCTGAATGGAAACACACTGGGCAGCAACCAAAACTCTGTCCTTCGAGCCAGAATTGAACCAGCGACCTAAGGATACCTGTTATTGTTAATCTACAGTCCTCCGCTCTACCAACTGAGCTATCAAAGGGAGATACACCGCACACAGTACAATAAGGGCCAAACCTGACGTCCAAGAGCGTCTGTATCGTTTTTGGTGATGATGGGCCATTAACACGTCATCACTCTCCATCTCTTTAGCATTGCGTTTCCATCTCTATGGCAGCAAGGACACATATACGCAGCCTACACACACAACACACAATCATGTAGCTTATCTAACAGCTTGAATCCACACAAAACTGGTGTACTCCTAAAAGCGCTATCCGCCATCTTGTCAGTCAGACTAAAGACTAATAAAGCGTCCAGCGTATGATTCTAACAATGTGTGCGTGTTGTATTCTCGTTTTCGGTCAACAACCGATCTAAAAACAAGTCCCTTAACATCTTTCCATTCTGAATGGAAACACACTGGGCAGCAACCAAAACTCTGTCCTTCGAGCCGGAATTGAACCAGCGACCTAAGGATACCTGTTATTGTTAATCTACAGTCCTCCGCTCTACCAACTGAGCTATCGAAGGGAGATACACCGCACACAGTACAATAAGGGCCAAACCTGACGTCCAAGAGCGTCTGTATCGTTTTTGGTGATGATGGGCCATTAACACGTCATCACTCTCCATCTCTTTAGCATTGCGTTTCCATCTCTATGGCAGCAAGGACACATATACGCAGCCTAAACACAACACACAATCATGTAGCTTATCTAACAGCTTGAATCCACACAAAACTGGTGTACTCCTAAAAGCGCTATCCGCCATCTTGTCAGTCAGACTAAAGACTAATAAAGCGTCCAGCGTATGATTCTAACAATGTGTGCGTGTTGTATTCTCGTTTTCGGTCAACAACCGATCTAAAAACAAGTCCCTTAACATCTTTCCATTCTGAATGGAAACACACTGGGCAGCAACCAAAACTCTGTCCTTCGAGCCAGAATTGAACCAGCGACCTAAGGATACCTGTTATTGTTAATCTACAGTCCTCCGCTCTACCAACTGAGCTATCAAAGGGAGATACACCGCACACAGTACAATAAGGGCCAAACCTGACGTCCAAGAGCGTCTGTATCGTTTTTGGTGATGATGGGCCATTAACACGTCATCACTCTCCATCTCTTTAGCATTGCGTTTCCATCTCTATGGCAGCAAGGACACATATACGCAGCCTACACACACAACACACAATCATGTAGCTTATCTAACAGCTTGAATCCACACAAAACTGGTGTACTCCTAAAAGCGCTATCCGCCATCTTGTCAGTCAGACTAAAGACTAATAAAGCGTCCAGCGTATGATTCTAACAATGTGTGCGTGTTGTATTCTCGTTTTCGGTCAACAACCGATCTAAAAACAAGTCCCTTAACATCTTTCCATTCTGAATGGAAACACACTGGGCAGCAACCAAAACTCTGTCCTTCGAGCCAGAATTGAACCAGCGACCTAAGGATATCTGTTATTGTTAATCTACAGTCCTCCGCTCTACCAACTGAGCTATCGAAGGGATATAGACAGCAAAACAGTACAATACATGCCAAACCTGACGTCCAAGAGCGTCTGTATAATTTTTGGCGATGATGGGCCAACCGCTCTACCATTTAAAGACTTTCCGACTCAGAATTGTCACAGAACCATTTTTTTCATATTCAGGCTGTGAAACGAGTTGTTGTAAAAAATGTAATCATTGTTTTCCTTGTTTACTTAATTCTATGATGGCTAAGGAACTTTTTGCAGACTTTTGTATGGCTTTATGTCGTCCGAAATGCGGTAAAAGGCGATAAAAGTTGAAAAGAGTGACAAAAAAGCAACAAAAATGTTGCAATAACCAACTTCACTGTGTTCAAAGCATGTACAAAGACTAATAAAGCGTCCAGCATATGATTTTAACAATGTGTGTGTGTCAGTCAATCGTAGCGGTCTGCATAATCTGTGCCGCCAGCGTTACAATGTATATTTGTAAACATTGTTGCAATGTCTCTTCTTATCTGTCTTGTTTTAACCAGACTTTTGCTGACACCTATGTTATTGTCAACCTACAGTCCTACGCTCTACCAACTGAGCTATCGAAGGGAGACGTACAGTGAAAGGGTACGATAAGTGCCAAACATGACGTCCAAGAGTGTCTGTATCATTTTTGGTGATGATGGGCCATTAAGACGTCATCACTCTCCATCTCTATAACATTGCGTTTCCATCTCTATGGCAGCAAGGACACACATACGCAGCCTACACACACCACACACAATCACATAGCTTATCTAACAGCTTGAATCCACACAAAACTGGTGTACTCTTAAAAGTGTGAAGTGAGAGCCCCAGAAACACAGAACATTGGAAAAAACTACAGGATATTTTCACACCATATCCCTTACCCAGATAGATAGATAAGGATGAGAAATTGGTGAATTGACCCTTTAAATCACATGTCTCAAACCCCAATTACGCAACACTCAAAGCAGAAATTGGCATATTTACAGACTTTCCGACTCAGAGATTTCACAGAACCATTTTTTTCATATTCAGGCTGTGAAACAAGTTGTTGTAAAAAAAAATAATCATTGTTTTGCTTGATTTACTTAATTCTATGATGGCTAAGCAACTTTTTGCAGACTTTCGTATGGCTTTACGTCTTCCGAAATGCAGCAAAAGGCGAAAAAAGTTGAAAAGAGTGACAAAAAAGCAACAAAAATGTTGCAATAACCAACTTCACTTTGTGGCTACTGGACCGGGGCATACCTTTAATGTCTTGCTTTCTGCTCCGATTAGTTTCTTGCTGTGTGTTTCTCTTCATTAACAGGATCATGTTCTTCACCTTGAGGAGTGTTTAATGAGACCTCCCGTTACATTCTTCTGTTTAATGCTCATAATTATTCAGCAACTGCATTCGTTCATTTTTACGGTTTAAGCCAAGAAAGACATTAGGTCAATAGTGAAAAATATACAAGGCACCAAAGTCTTTAAAGACATTCATTCAACCTCTTACAGGTAGAGACAAATGGCAGAAAGCAGGCCAGGAAAGGGTACTTTCTTGTTACTGTGATCATCCACATTCATGCTGCTGATCTTATCATTGATACACTACCTAACAAATTATCTGTGCAATGGTATCTAGTTAAATAGCTACCATTCACTGTAATGAGATGTACTAGTACATTCACAACAAAGTGTTGCTAACCTTAACAATAAAGCTAATAACAGAAGATATACTCTGTATGCCAACAAACGGCAATAACTGCAATCAATTTGAGGTTAATGTAGGTCAACTAACATCTGGTTATGGTAGCGTGTGAAGTGTTGCTTAAAGCGTAACTCTCGCCAAAATGCAACCAAGGGTCTTTTTCTGAATATACCCGAGTCAAACTTTCGTTGGAAAGCATAATTAGGATGGAAACGCCACTTTTAAGATTCACCGTATTCTCGTTTTTGGTCAAATGGTCTTTTGAATGGGAGTGCTACGGGCTCTACTATGATAGCATCAAAATCGCTATTTTTGAAACACTAGGAACTAAAAAGAAAGGTTTTGAATGACTCTCTTTAGCAGTTGTTGTTTACGCTGTCTGCCATCTTGTCAGTCAAAAAGTGTCCGTATAAATGAAGCAATGAAGACATCTGGTTTAAATATGAGTTTTTTTAAATCTTTACAATCTATTTTCAGAAAATAAATATGTTCACAATGCCATCCAAAAATGAGTCCCTTGACATCTTTCCATTCTGAATGGAAACACATTGGGCAACAACCAAAACTCTGTTCTTCGAGCCAGAATTGAACCAGCGACCTAAGGACACCTGTTATTGTCAATCTACAGTCCTCCGCTCTACCAACTGAGCTATCGAAGGGAGATACACCGCACACAGTACAATAAGGGCCAAACCTGACGTCCAAGAGCGTCTGTATCATTTTTGGTGATGATGGGCCATTAACACGTCATCACTCTCCATCTCTTTAGCATTGCGTTTCCATCTCTATGGCAGCAAGGACACATATACGCAGCCTACACACACAACACACACAATCATGTAGCTTATCTAACAGCTTGAATCCACACAAAACTGGTGTACTCTTAAAAGCGCTATCCGCCATCTTGTCGGTCAGACTAAAGACTAATAAAGCGTCCAGCGTATGATTTTAACAATGTGTGCGTGTTGTATTCTCGTTTTCGGTCAACAACCGATCTAAAAACAAGTCCCTTAACATCTTTCCACTCTGAATGGAAACACACTGGGCAGCAACCAAAACTCTGTCCTTCGAGCCAGAATTGAACCAGCGACCTAAGGATATCTGTTATTGTCCACCTACAGTCCTCCGCTCTACCAACTGAGCTATCGAAGGGATATAGACAGCAAAACAGTACAATACATGCCAAACCTGACGTCCAAGAGCGTCTGTATCATTTTTGGCGATGATGGGCCAACCGCTCTACCATTTAAAGACTTTCCGACTCAGAATTGTCACAGAACCATTTTTTTCATATTCAGGCTGTGAAACGAGTTGTTGTAAAAAATGTAATCATTGTTTTCCTTGATTTACTTAATTCTATGATGGCTAAGGAACTTTTTGCAGACTTTTGTATGGCTTTATGTCGTCCGAAATGCGGTAAAAGGCGATAAAAGTTGAAAAGAGTGACAAAAAAGCAACAAAAATGTTGCAATAACCAACTTCACTGTGTTCAAAGCAAAGGTGAGTGGTACTAGTTAGCTAGCTACCCGCTAACGTTTGCTAATCTGTTCCGTCGTGTGATGAAGTCTTCATCTGAATATGTACACTCTGATGCCGGCGAATGACAGCTTGATAAGTAGTTTTTTTTTTTTTTTTTAAACCTTCTGCCAACACTAGGCTATGTATCATGTAGGGTGACCAGACGTCCCAGTTTGACCGGGACAGTCCCGAGTCCCGACAAAAGCTGTGTCGGGACCCTAGAATATCCTGGTTTACACCATCCACTATGAAATTGTCCCGGTTGTCAGCGATTACATAACCGACGTGGTCTTATTATAGCCCGATCATTAACTAAACCCATGTACAAAGACTAATAAAGCGTCCAGCATATGATTTTAACAATTTGTGTGTGTCAGTCAATCGTAGCGGTCTGCATAATCTGTGCCGCCAGCGTTACAATGTATATTTGTAAACATTGTTGCAATGTCTCTTCTTATCTGTCTCGTTTTAACCAGACTTTTGCTGACACCTATGTTATTGTCAACCTACAGTCCTCCGCTCTACCAACTGAGCTATCGAAGGGAGACGTACAGTGACAGGGTACGATAAGTGCCAAACATGACGTCCAAGAGCGTCTGTATCATTTTTGGTGATGATGGGCCATTAAGACGTCATCACTCTCCATCTTTATAACATTGCGTTTCCATCTCTATGGCAGCAAGGACACACATACGCAGCCTACACACACCACACACAATCACATAGCTTATCTAACAGCTTGAATCCACACAAAACTGGTGTACTCTTAAAAGTGTGAAGTGAGAGCCCCAGAAACACAGAACATTGGAAAAAACTACAGGATATTTTCACACCATATCCCTTACCCAGATAGATAGATAAGGATGAGAAATTGGTGAATTGACCCTTTAAATCACATGTCTCAAACCCCAATTACGCAACACTCAAAGCAGAAATTGGCATATTTACAGACTTTCCGACTCAGAGATTTCACAGAACCATTTTTTTTCATATTCAGGCTGTGAAACAAGTTGTTGTAAAAAAAAATAATCATTGTTTTGCTTGATTTACTTAATTCTATGATGGCTAAGCAACTTTTTGCAGACTTTCGTATGGCTTTACGTCTTCCGAAATGCAGCAAAAGGCAAAAAAAGTTGAAAAGAGTGACAAAAAAGTTATTCAGCAACTGCATTCGTTCATTTTTACGGTTTAAGCCAAGAAAGACATTAGGTCAATAGTGAAAAATATACAAGGCACCAAAGTCTTTAAAGACATTCATTCAACCTCTTACAGGTAGAGACAAATGGCAGAAAGCAGGCCAGGAAAGGGTACTTTCTTGTTACTGTGATCATCCACATTCATGCTGCTGATCTTATCATTGATGCACTACCTAACACATTATTTGTGCAATGGTATCTAGTTAAATAGCTACCATTCACTGTAATGAGATGTACTAGTACATTCACAACAAAGTGTTGCTAACCTTAACAATAAAGCTAATAACAGAAGATATACTCTGTATGCCAACAAACGGCAATAACTGCAATCAATTTGAGGTTAATGTAGGTCAACTAACATCTGGTTATGGTAGCGTGTGAAGTGTTGCTTAAAGCGTAACTCTCGCCAAAATGCAACCAAGGGTCTTTTTCTGAATATACCCGAGTCAAACTTTCGTTGGAAAGCATAATTAGGATGGAAACGCCACTTTTAAGATTCACCGTATTCTCGTTTTTGGTCAAATGGTCTTTTGAATGGGAGTGCTACGGGCTCTACTATGATAGCATCAAAATCGCTATTTTTGAAACACTAGGAACTAAAAAGAAAGGTTTTGAATTACTCTCTTTAGCAGTTGTTGTTTACGCTGTCTGCCATCTTGTCAGTCAAAAAGTGTCCGTATAAATGAAGCAATGAAGACATCTGGTTTAAATATGAGTTTTTTAAAATCTTTACAATCTATTTTCAGAAAATAAATATGTTCACAACGCCATCCAATGCTTCCAACAATGAGTCCCTTGACATCTTTCCATTCTGAATGGAAACACATTGGGCAACAACCAAAACTCTGTCCTTCGAGCCAGAATTGAACCAGCGACCTAAGGATACCTGTTATTGTCAATCTACAGTCCTCCGCTCTACCAACTGAGCTATCGAAGGGAGATACACCACACACCGTACAATAAGGGCCAAACCTGACGTCCAAGAGCGTCTGTATCATTTTTGGTGATGATGGGCCATTAAGACGTCATCACTCTCCATCTCTATAACATTGCGTTTCCATCTCTATGGCAGCAAGGACACACATACGCAGCCTACACACACAACACACACAATCATGTAGCTTATTTAACAGCTTGAATCCACACAAAACTGGTGTACTCTTAAAAGCGCTATCCGCCATCTTGTCAGTCAGACTAAAGACTAATAAAGCGTCCAGCGTATGATTTTAGCAATGTGTGCGTGTTGTATTCTCGTTTTCGGTCAACAACCGATCTAAAAACAAGTCCCTTAACATCTTTCCATTCTGAATGGAAACACACTGGGCAGCAACCAAAACTCTGTCCTTCGAGCCGGAATTGAACCAGCGACCTAAGGATATCTGTTATTGTCCACCTACAGTCCTCCGCTCTACCAACTGAGCTATCGAAGGGATATAGACAGCAAAACAGTACAATACATGCCAAACCTGACGTCCAAGAGCGTCTGTATCATTTTTGGCGATGATGGGCCAACCGCTCTACCATTTAAAGACTTTCCGACTCAGAATTGTCACAGAACCATTTTTTTCATATTCAGGCTGTGAAACGAGTTGTTGTAAAAAATGTAATCATTGTTTTCCTTGATTTACTTAATTCTATGATGGCTAAGGAACTTTTTGCAGACTTTTGTATGGCTTTATGTCGTCCGAAATGCAGTAAAAGGCGATAAAAGTTGAAAAGAGTGACAAAAAAGCAACAAAAATGTTGCAATAACCAACTTCACTGTGTTCAAAGCAAAGGTGAGTGGTACAAGTTAGCTAGCTACCCGCTAACGTTTGCTAATCTGTTCCGTCGTGTGATGAAGTCTTCATCTGAATATGTACACCCTGCCTGCCGGCGAATGACAGCTTGATAAGTATTTTTTTTTTTTAAACCTTCTGCTAACACTAGGCTATGTATCATGTAGGGTGACCAGACGTCCCAGTTTGACCGGGACAGTCCCGAGTCCCGACAAAAGCTGTGTCGGGACCCTAGAATATCCTGGTTTACACCAACCACTATGAAATTGTCCCGGTTGTCAGCGATTACATAACCAACGTGGTCTTATTATAGCCCGATCATTAACTAAACCCATGTACAAAGACTAATAAAGCATCCAGCATATGATTTTAACAATGTGTGTGTGTGTGTGTGTGTGTGTGTGTGTGTGTGTGTCAGTCAATCATAGCGGTTGCTAGGGGCTCTACTATGATAGCATCAAAATCGCTATTTTTGAAACACTAGGAACTAAAAAGAAAGGTTTTGAATGACTCTCTTTAGCAATTGTTGTTTACGCTGTCTGCCATCTTGTCAGTCAAAAAGTGTCCGTATAAATGAAGCAATGAAGACATCTGGTTTAAATATGAGTTTTTTTAAATCTTTACAATCTATTTTCAGAAAATAAATATGTTCACAACGCCATCCAATGCTTCCAAAAATGAGTCCCTTGACATCTTTCCATTCTGAATGGAAACACATTGGGCAACAACCAAAACTCTGTCCTTCGAGCCAGAATTGAACCAGCGACCTAAGGATACCTGTTATTGTCAATCTACAGTCCTCCGCTCTACCAACTGAGCTATCGAAGGGAGATACACCCCACACCGTACAATAAGGGCCAAACCTGACGTCCAAGAGCGTCTGTATCATTTTTGGTGATGATGGGCCATTAAGACTTCATCACTCTCCATCTCTATAACATTGCGTTTCCATCTCTATGGCAGCAAGGACACACATACGCAGCCTACACACACAACACACACAATCATGTAGCTTATCTAACAGCTTGAATCCACACAAAACTGGTGTACTCTTAAAAGCGCTATCCGCCATCTTGTCAGTCAGACTAAAGACTAATAAAGCGTCCAGCGTATGATTTTAGCAATGTGTGCGTGTTGTATTCTCGTTTTCGGTCAACAACCGATCTAAAAACAAGTCCCTTAACATCTTTCCATTCTGAATGGAAACACACTGGGCAGCAACCAAAACTCTGTCCTTCGAGCCGGAATTGAACCAGCGACCTAAGGATATCTGTTATTGTCCACCTACAGTCCTCCGCTCTACCAACTGAGCTATCGAAGGGATATAGACAGCAAAACAGTACAATACATGCCAAACCTGACGTCCAAGAGCGTCTGTATCATTTTTGGCGATGATGGGCCAAGCGCTCTACCATTTAAAGACTTTCCGACTCAGAATTGTCACAGAACCATTTTTTTCATATTCAGGCTGTGAAACGAGTTGTTGTAAAAAATGTAATCATTGTTTTCCTTGATTTACTTAATTCTATGATGGCTAAGGAACTTTTTGCAGACTTTTGTATGGCTTTATGTCGTCCGAAATGCGGTAAAAGGCGATAAAAGTTGAAAAGAGTGACAAAAAAGCAACAAAAATGTTGCAATAACCAACTTCACTGTGTTCAAAGCAAAGGTGAGTGGTACTAGTTAGCTAGCTACCCGCTAACGTTTGCTAATCTGTTCCGTCGTGTGATGAAGTCTTCATCTGAATATGTACACCCTGCCTGCCGGCGAATGACAGCTTGATAAGTATTTTTTTTTTTTTTTTAAACCTTCTGCTAACACTAGGCTATGTATCATGTAGGGTGACCAGACGTCCCAGTTTGACCGGGACAGTCCCGAGTCCCGACAAAAGCTGTGTCGGGACCCTAGAATATCCTGGTTTACACCATCCACTATGAAATTGTCCCGGTTGTCAGCGATTACATAACCGACGTGGTCTTATTATAGCCCGATCATTAACTAAACCCATGTACAAAGACTAATAAAGCGTCCAGCATATGATTTTAACAATGTGTGTGTGTCAGTCAATCGTAGCGGTCTGCATAATCTGTGCCGCCAGCGTTACAATGTATATTTGTAAACATTGTTGCAATGTCTCTTCTTATCTGTCTCGTTTTAACCAGACTTTTGCTGACACCTATGTTATTGTCAACCTACAGTCCTCCGCTCTACCAACTGAGCTATCGAAGGGAGACGTACAGTGACAGGGTACGATAAGTGCCAAACATGACGTCCAAGAGCGTCTGTATCATTTTTGGTGATGATGGGCCATTAAGACGTCATCACTCTCCATCTCTATAACATTGCGTTTCCATCTCTATGGCAGCAAGGACACACATACGCAGCCTACACACACCACACACAATCACATAGCTTATCTAACAGCTTGAATCCACACAAAACTGGTGTACTCTTAAAAGTGTGAAGTGAGAGCCCCAGAAACACAGAACATTGGAAAAAACTACAGGATATTTTCACACCATATCCCTTACCCAGATAGATAGATAAGGATGAGAAATTGGTGAATTGACCCTTTAAATCACATGTCTCAAACCCCAATTACGCAACACTCAAAGCAGAAATTGGCATATTTACAGACTTTCCGACTCAGAGATTTCACAGAACCATTTTTTTCATATTCAGGCTGTGAAACAAGTTGTTGTAAAAAAAAATAATCATTGTTTTGCTTGATTTACTTAATTCTATGATGGCTAAGCAACTTTTTGCAGACTTTCGTATGGCTTTACGTCTTCCGAAATGCAGCAAAAGGCAAAAAAAGTTGAAAAGAGTGACAAAAAAGTTATTCAGCAACTGCATTCGTTCATTTTTACGGTTTAAGCCAAGAAAGACATTAGGTCAATAGTGAAAAATATACAAGGCACCAAAGTCTTTAAAGACATTCATTCAACCTCTTACAGGTAGAGACAAATGGCAGAAAGCAGGCCAGGAAAGGGTACTTTCTTGTTACTGTGATCATCCACATTCATGCTGCTGATCTTATCATTGATGCACTACCTAACACATTATTTGTGCAATGGTATCTAGTTAAATAGCTACCATTCACTGTAATGAGATGTACTAGTACATTCACAACAAAGTGTTGCTAACCTTAACAATAAAGCTAATAACAGAAGATATACTCTGTATGCCAACAAACGGCAATAACTGCAATCAATTTGAGGTTAATGTAGGTCAACTAACATCTGGTTATGGTAGCGTGTGAAGTGTTGCTTAAAGCGTAACTCTCGCCAAAATGCAACCAAGGGTCTTTTTCTGAATATACCCGAGTCAAACTTTCGTTGGAAAGCATAAACGCCACTTTTAAGATTCACCGTATTCCCGTTTTTGGTCAAATGGTCTTTTGAATGGGAGTGCTACGGGCTCTACTATGATAGCATCAAAATCGCTATTTTTGAAACACTAGGAACTAAAAAGAAAGGTTTTGAATGACTCTCTTTAGCAGTTGTTGTTTACGCTGTCTGCCATCTTGTCAGTCAAAAAGTGTCCGTATAAATGAAGCAATGAAGACATCTGGTTTAAATATGAGTTTTTTTAAATCTTTACAATCTATTTTCAGAAAATAAATATGTTCACAATGCCATCCAATGCTTCCAAAAATGAGTCCCTTGACATCTTTCCATTCTGAATGGAAACACATTGGGCAACAACCAAAACTCTGTCCTTCGAGCCAGAATTGAACCAGCGACCTAAGGATACCTGTTATTGTCAATCTACAGTCCTCCGCTCTACCAACTGAGCTATCGAAGGGAGACGTACAGTGACAGGGTACGATAAGTGCCAAACATGACGTCCAAGAGCGTCTGTATCATTTTTGGTGATGATGGGCCATTAAGACGTCATCACTCTCCATCTCTATAACATTGCGTTTCCATCTCTATGGCAGCAAGGACACACATACGCAGCCTACACACACCACACACAATCACATAGCTTATCTAACAGCTTGAATCCACACAAAACTGGTGTACTCTTAAAAGCGCTATCCGCCATATTGTCAGTCAGACTAAAGACTAATAAAGCGTCCAGCGTATGATTTTAGCAATGTGTGCGTGTTGTATTCTCGTTTTCGGTCAACAACCGATCTAAAAACAAGTCCCTTAACATCTTTCCATTCTGAATGGAAACACACTGGGCAGCAACCAAAACTCTGTCCTTCGAGCCGGAATTGAACCAGCGACCTAAGGATATCTGTTATTGTCCACCTACAGTCCTCCGCTCTACCAACTGAGCTATCGAAGGGATATAGACAGCAAAACAGTACAATACATGCCAAACCTGACGTCCAAGAGCGTCTGTATCATTTTTGGCGATGATGGGCCAAGCGCTCTACCATTTAAAGACTTTCCGACTCAGAATTGTCACAGAACCATTTTTTTCATATTCAGGCTGTGAAACGAGTTGTTGTAAAAAATGTAATCATTGTTTTCCTTGATTTACTTAATTCTATGATGGCTAAGGAACTTTTTGCAGACTTTTGTATGGCTTTATGTCGTCCGAAATGCGGTAAAAGGCGATAAAAGTTGAAAAGAGTGACAAAAAAGCAACAAAAATGTTGCAATAACCAACTTCACTGTGTTCAAAGCAAAGGTGAGTGGTACTAGTTAGCTAGCTACCCGCTAACGTTTGCTAATCTGTTCCGTCGTGTGATGAAGTCTTCATCTGAATATGTACACTCTGCCTGCCGGCGAATGACAGCTTGATAAGTAGTTTTTTTTTTTTTTTTTTTTTAAACCTTCTGCTAACACTAGGCTATGTATCATGTAGGGTGACCAGACGTCCCAGTTTGACCGGGACAGTCCCGAGTCCCGACAAAAGCTGTGTCGGGACCCTAGAATATCCTGGTTTACACCATCCACTATGAAATTGTCCCGGTTGTCAGCGATTACATAACCGACGTGGTCTTATTATAGCCCGATCATTAACTAAACCCATGTACAAAGACTAATAAAGCGTCCAGCATATGATTTTAACAATGTGTGTGTGTCAGTCAATCGTAGCGGTCTGCGTCTGCATAATCTGTGCCGCCAGCGTTACAATGTATATTTGTAAACATTGTTGCAATGTCTCTTCTTATCTGTCTCGTTTTAACCAGACTTTTGCTGACACCTATGTTATTGTCAACCTACAGTCCTCCGCTCTACCAACTGAGCTATCGAAGGGAGACGTACAGTGACAGGGTACGATAAGTGCCAAACATGACGTCCAAGAGCGTCTGTATCATTTTTGGTGATGATGGGCCATTAAGACGTCATCACTCTCCATCTCTATAACATTGCGTTTCCATCTCTATGGCAGCAAGGACACACATACGCAGCCTACACACACCACACACAATCACATAGCTTATCTAACAGCTTGAATCCACACAAAACTGGTGTACTCTTAAAAGCGCTATCCGCCATATTGTCAGTCAGACTAAAGACTAATAAAGCGTCCAGCGTATTATTTTAGCAATGTGTGCGTGTTGTATTCTCGTTTTCGGTCAACAACCGATCTAAAAACAAGTCCCTTAACATCTTTCCATTCTGAATGGAAACACACTGGGCAGCAACCAAAACTCTGTCCTTCGAGCCGGAATTGAACCAGCGACCTAAGGATATCTGTTATTGTCCACCTACAGTCCTCCGCTCTACCAACTGAGCTATCGAAGGGATATAGACAGCAAAAAAGTACAATACATGCCAAACCTGACGTCCAAGAGCGTCTGTATCATTTTTGGCGATGATGGGCCAACCGCTCTACCATTTAAAGACTTTCCGACTCAGAATTGTCACAGAACCATTTTTTTCATATTCAGGCTGTGAAACGAGTTGTTGTAAAAAATGTAATCATTGTTTTCCTTGATTTACTTAATTCTATGATGGCTAAGGAACTTTTTGCAGACTTTTGTATGGCTTTATGTCGTCCGAAATGCGGTAAAAGGCGATAAAAGTTGAAAAGAGTGACAAAAAAGCAACAAAAATGTTGCAATAACCAACTTCACTGTGTTCAAAGCAAAGGTGAGTGGTACTAGTTAGCTAGCTACCCGCTAACGTTTGCTAATCTGTTCCGTCGTGTGATGAAGTCTTCATCTGAATATGTACACTCTGCCTGCCGGCAAATGACAGCTTGATAAGTAGTTTTTTTTTTTTTTTTTTTTTAAACCTTCTGCCAACACTATGCTATGTATCATGTAGGGTGACCAGACGTCCCAGTTTGACCGGGACAGTCCCGAGTCCCGACAAAAGCTGTGTCGGGACCCTAGAATATCCTGGTTTACACCATCCACTATGAAATTGTCCCGGTTGTCAGCGATTACATAACCGACGTGGTCTTATTATAGCCCGATCATTAACTAAACCCATGTACAAAGACTAATAAAGCGTCCAGCATATGATTTTAACAATGTGTGTGTGTCAGTCAATCGTAGCGGTCTGCGTCTGCATAATCTGTGCCGCCAGCGTTACAATGTATATTTGTAAACATTGTTGCAATGTCTCTTCTTATCTGTCTTGTTTTAACCAGACTTTTGCTGACACCTATGTTATTGTCAACCTACAGTCCTCCGCTCTACCAACTGAGCTATCGAAGGGAGACGTACAGTGACAGGGTACGATAAGTGCCAAACATGACGTCCAAGAGCGTCTGTATCATTTTTGGTGATGATGGGCCATTAAGACGTCATCACTCTCCATCTCTATAACATTGCGTTTCCATCTCTATGGCAGCAAGGACACACATACGCAGCCTACACACACCACACACAATCACATAGCTTATCTAACAGCTTGAATCCACACAAAACTGGTGTACTCTTAAAAGTGTGAAGTGAGAGCCCCAGAAACACAGAACATTGGAAAAAACTACAGGATATTTTCACACCATATCCCTTACCCAGATAGATAGATAAGGATGAGAAATTGGTGAATTGACCCTTTAAATCACATGTCTCAAACCCCAATTACGCAACACTCAAAGCAGAAATTGGCATATTTACAGACTTTCCGACTCAGAGATTTCACAGAACCATTTTTTTCATATTCAGGCTGTGAAACAAGTTGTTGTAAAAAAAAATAATCATTGTTTTGCTTGATTTACTTAATTCTATGATGGCTAAGCAACTTTTTGCAGACTTTCGTATGGCTTTACGTCTTCCGAAATGCAGCAAAAGGCAAAAAAAGTTGAAAAGAGTGACAAAAAAGTTATTCAGCAACTGCATTCGTTCATTTTTACGGTTTAAGCCAAGAAAGACATTAGGTCAATAGTGAAAAATATACAAGGCACCAAAGTCTTTAAAGACATTCATTCAACCTCTTACAGGTAGAGACAAATGGCAGAAAGCAGGCCAGGAAAGGGTACTTTCTTGTTACTGTGATCATCCACATTCATGCTGCTGATCTTATCATTGATGCACTACCTAACACATTATTTGTGCAATGGTATCTAGTTAAATAGCTACCATTCACTGTAATGAGATGTACTAGTACATTCACAACAAAGTGTTGCTAACCTTAACAATAAAGCTAATAACAGAAGATATACTCTGTATGCCAACAAACGGCAATAACTGCAATCAATTTGAGGTTAATGTAGGTCAACTAACATCTGGTTATGGTAGCGTGTGAAGTGTTGCTTAAAGCGTAACTCTCGCCAAAATGCAACCAAGGGTCTTTTTCTGAATATACCCGAGTCAAACTTTCGTTGGAAAGCATAATTAGGATGGAAACGCCACTTTTAAGATTCACCGTATTCTCGTTTTTGGTCAAATGGTCTTTTGAATGGGAGTGCTACGGGCTCTACTATGATAGCATCAAAATCGCTATTTTTGAAACACTAGGAACTAAAAAGAAAGGTTTTGAATTACTCTCTTTAGCAGTTGTTGTTTACGCTGTCTGCCATCTTGTCAGTCAAAAAGTGTCCGTATAAATGAAGCAATGAAGACATCTGGTTTAAATATGAGTTTTTTAAAATCTTTACAATCTATTTTCAGAAAATAAATATGTTCACAACGCCATCCAATGCTTCCAACAATGAGTCCCTTGACATCTTTCCATTCTGAATGGAAACACATTGGGCAACAACCAAAACTCTGTCCTTCGAACCAGAATTGAACCAGCGACCTAAGGATACCTGTTATTGTCAATCTACAGTCCTCCGCTCTACCAACTGAGCTATCGAAGGGAGATACACCAGACACCGTACAATAAGGGCCAAACCTGACGTCCAAGAGCGTCTGTATCATTTTTGGTGATGATGGGCCATTAAGACGTCATCACTCTCCATCTCTATAACATTGCGTTTCCATCTCTATGGCAGCAAGGACACACATACGCAGCCTACACACACAACACACACAATCATGTAGCTTATTTAACAGCTTGAATCCACACAAAACTGGTGTACTCTTAAAAGCGCTATCCGCCATCTTGTCAGTCAGACTAAAGACTAATAAAGCGTCCAGCGTATGATTTTAGCAATGTGTGCGTGTTGTATTCTCGTTTTCGGTCAACAACCGATCTAAAAACAAGTCCCTTAACATCTTTCCATTCTGAATGGAAACACACTGGGCAGCAACCAAAACTCTGTCCTTCGAGCCGGAATTGAACCAGCGACCTAAGGATATCTGTTAATTCCACCTACAGTCCTCCGCTCTACCAACTGAGCTATCGAAGGGATATAGACAGCAAAACAGTACAATACATGCCAAACCTGACGTCCAAGAGCGTCTGTATCATTTTTGGCGATGATGGGCCAACCGCTCTACCATTTAAAGACTTTCCGACTCAGAATTGTCACAGAACCATTTTTTTCATATTCAGGCTGTGAAACGAGTTGTTGTAAAAAATGTAATCATTGTTTTCCTTGATTTACTTAATTCTATGATGGCTAAGGAACTTTTTGCAGACTTTTGTATGGCTTTATGTCGTCCGAAATGCGGTAAAAGGCGATAAAAGTTGAAAAGAGTGACAAAAAAGCAACAAAAATGTTGCAATAACCAACTTCACTGTGTTCAAAGCAAAGGTGAGTGGTACTAGTTAGCTAGCTACCCGCTAACGTTTGCTAATCTGTTCCGTCGTGTGATGAAGTCTTCATCTGAATATGTACACCCTGCCTGCCGGCGAATGACAGCTTGATAAGTATTTTTTTTTTTTTTTTAAACCTTCTGCTAACACTAGGCTATGTATCATGTAGGGTGACCAGACGTCCCAGTTTGACCGGGACAGTCCCGAGTCCCGACAAAAGCTGTGTCGGGACCCTAGAATATCCTGGTTTACACCATCCACTATGAAATTGTCCCGGTTGTCAGCGATTACATAACCGACGTGGTCTTATTATAGCCCGATCATTAACTAAACCCATGTACAAAGACTAATAAAGCGTCCAGCATATGATTTTAACAATGTGTGTGTGTCAGTCAATCGTAGCGGTCTGCATAATCTGTGCCGCCAGCGTTACAATGTATATTTGTAAACATTGTTGCAATGTCTCTTCTTATCTGTCTCGTTTTAACCAGACTTTTGCTGACACCTATGTTATTGTCAACCTACAGTCCTCCGCTCTACCAACTGAGCTATCGAAGGGAGACGTACAGTGACAGGGTACGATAAGTGCCAAACATGACGTCCAAGAGCGTCTGTATCATTTTTGGTGATGATGGGCCATTAAGACGTCATCACTCTCCATCTCTATAACATTGCGTTTCCATCTCTATGGCAGCAAGGACACACATACGCAGCCTACACACACCACACACAATCACATAGCTTATCTAACAGCTTGAATCCACACAAAACTGGTGTACTCTTAAAAGTGTGAAGTGAGAGCCCCAGAAACACAGAACATTGGAAAAAACTACAGGATATTTTCACACCATATCCCTTACCCAGATAGATAGATAAGGATGAGAAATTGGTGAATTGACCCTTTAAATCACATGTCTCAAACCCCAATTACGCAACACTCAAAGCAGAAATTGGCATATTTACAGACTTTCCGACTCAGAGATTTCACAGAACCATTTTTTTCATATTCAGGCTGTGAAACAAGTTGTTGTAAAAAAAAATAATCATTGTTTTGCTTGATTTACTTAATTCTATGATGGCTAAGCAACTTTTTGCAGACTTTCGTATGGCTTTACGTCTTCCGAAATGCAGCAAAAGGCAAAAAAAGTTGAAAAGAGTGACAAAAAAGTTATTCAGCAACTGCATTCGTTCATTTTTACGGTTTAAGCCAAGAAAGACATTAGGTCAATAGTGAAAAATATACAAGGCACCAAAGTCTTTAAAGACATTCATTCAACCTCTTACAGGTAGAGACAAATGGCAGAAAGCAGGCCAGGAAAGGGTACTTTCTTGTTACTGTGATCATCCACATTCATGCTGCTGATCTTATCATTGATGCACTACCTAACACATTATTTGTGCAATGGTATCTAGTTAAATAGCTACCATTCACTGTAATGAGATGTACTAGTACATTCACAACAAAGTGTTGCTAACCTTAACAATAAAGCTAATAACAGAAGATATACTCTGTATGCCAACAAACGGCAATAACTGCAATCAATTTGAGGTTAATGTAGGTCAACTAACATCTGGTTATGGTAGCGTGTGAAGTGTTGCTTAAAGCGTAACTCTCGCCAAAATGCAACCAAGGGTCTTTTTCTGAATATACCCGAGTCAAACTTTCGTTGGAAAGCATAAACGCCACTTTTAAGATTCACCGTATTCCCGTTTTTGGTCAAATGGTCTTTTGAATGGGAGTGCTACGGGCTCTACTATGATAGCATCAAAATCGCTATTTTTGAAACACTAGGAACTAAAAAGAAAGGTTTTGAATGACTCTCTTTAGCAGTTGTTGTTTACGCTGTCTGCCATCTTGTCAGTCAAAAAGTGTCCGTATAAATGAAGCAATGAAGACATCTGGTTTAAATATGAGTTTTTTTAAATCTTTACAATCTATTTTCAGAAAATAAATATGTTCACAACGCCATCCAATGCTTCCAACAATGAGTCCCTTGACATCTTTCCATTCTGAATGGAAACACATTGGGCAACAACCAAAACTCTGTCCTTCGAGCCAGAATTGAACCAGCGACCTAAGGATACCTGTTATTGTCAATCTACAGTCCTCCGCTCTACCAACTGAGCTATCGAAGGGAGACGTACAGTGACAGGGTACGATAAGGGCCAAACCTGACGTCCAAGAGCGTCTGTATCATTTTTGGTGATGATGGGCCATTAAGACGTCATCACTCTCCATCTCTATAACATTGCGTTTCCATCTCTATGGCAGCAAGGACACACATACGCAGCCTACACACACCACACACAATCACATAGCTTATCTAACAGCTTGAATCCACACAAAACTGGTGTACTCTTAAAAGCGCTATCCGCCATATTGTCAGTCAGACTAAAGACTAATAAAGCGTCCAGCGTATGATTTTAGCAATGTGTGCGTGTTGTATTCTCGTTTTCGGTCAACAACCGATCTAAAAACAAGTCCCTTAACATCTTTCCATTCTGAATGGAAACACACTGGGCAGCAACCAAAACTCTGTCCTTCGAGCCGGAATTGAACCAGCGACCTAAGGATATCTGTTATTGTCCACCTACAGTCCTCCGCTCTACCAACTGAGCTATCGAAGGGATATAGACAGCAAAACAGTACAATACATGCCAAACCTGACGTCCAAGAGCGTCTGTATCATTTTTGGCGATGATGGGCCAAGCGCTCTACCATTTAAAGACTTTCCGACTCAGAATTGTCACAGAACCATTTTTTTCATATTCAGGCTGTGAAACGAGTTGTTGTAAAAAATGTAATCATTGTTTTCCTTGATTTACTTAATTCTATGATGGCTAAGGAACTTTTTGCAGACTTTTGTATGGCTTTATGTCGTCCGAAATGCGGTAAAAGGCGATAAAAGTTGAAAAGAGTGACAAAAAAGCAACAAAAATGTTGCAATAACCAACTTCACTGTGTTCAAAGCAAAGGTGAGTGGTACTAGTTAGCTAGCTACCCGCTAACGTTTGCTAATCTGTTCCGTCGTGTGATGAAGTCTTCATCTGAATATGTACACTCTGCCTGCCGGCGAATGACAGCTTGATAAGTAGTTTTTTTTTTTTTTTTTTTTTAAACCTTCTGCCAACACTATGCTATGTATCATGTAGGGTGACCAGACGTCCCAGTTTGACCGGGACAGTCCCGAGTCCCGACAAAAGCTGTGTCGGGACCCTAGAATATCCTGGTTTACACCATCCACTATGAAATTGTCCCGGTTGTCAGCGATTACATAACCGACGTGGTCTTATTATAGCCCGATCATTAACTAAACCCATGTACAAAGACTAATAAAGCGTCCAGCATATGATTTTAACAATGTGTGTGTGTCAGTCAATCGTAGCGGTCTGCATAATCTGTGCCGCCAGCGTTACAATGTATATTTGTAAACATTGTTGCAATGTCTCTTCTTATCTGTCTCGTTTTAACCAGACTTTTGCTGACACCTATGTTATTGTCAACCTACAGTCCTCCGCTCTACCAACTGAGCTATCGAAGGGAGACGTACAGTGACAGGGTACGATAAGTGCCAAACATGACGTCCAAGAGCGTCTGTATCATTTTTGGTGATGATGGGCCATTAAGACGTCATCACTCTCCATCTCTATAACATTGCGTTTCCATCTCTATGGCAGCAAGGACACACATACGCAGCCTACACACACCACACACAATCACATAGCTTATCTAACAGCTTGAATCCACACAAAACTGGTGTACTCTTAAAAGCGCTATCCGCCATATTGTCAGTCAGACTAAAGACTAATAAAGCGTCCAGCGTATGATTTTAGCAATGTGTGCGTGTTGTATTCTCGTTTTCGGTCAACAACCGATCTAAAAACAAGTCCCTTAACATCTTTCCATTCTGAATGGAAACACACTGGGCAGCAACCAAAACTGTGTCCTTCGAGCCGGAATTGAACCAGCGACCTAAGGATATCTGTTATTGTCCACCTACAGTCCTCCGCTCTACCAACTGAGCTATCGAAGGGATATAGACAGCAAAACAGTACAATACATGCCAAACCTGACGTCCAAGAGCGTCTGTATCATTTTTGGCGATGATGGGCCAACCGCTCTACCATTTAAAGACTTTCCGACTCAGAATTGTCACAGAACCATTTTTTTCATATTCAGGCTGTGAAACAAGTTGTTGTAAAAAAATAATCATTGTTTTGCTTGATTTACTTAATTCTATGATGGCTAAGCAACTTTTTGCAGACTTTCGTATGGCTTTATGTCTTCCAAAATGCAGCAAAAGGCGATAAAAGTTGAAAAGAGTGACAAAAAAGCAACAAAAATGTTGCAATAACCAACTTCACTGTGTGGCTACTGGACCGGGGCATACCATTCCACTTTTAAGACCTTTGATGCACTACCTAACAAATTATCTGTGCAATGGTATCTATTTAAATAGCTACCATTCACTGTAATAAGATGTACTAGTACATTCACAACAAAGTGTTGCTAACCTTAACAATAAAGCTAATAACAGAAGATATACTCTGTATGCCAACAAACGGCAATAACTGCAATCAATTGGAGGTTAATGTAGGTCAACTAACATCTGGTTATGGTAGCGTGTGAAGTGTTGCTTAAGCTATCTGCATTTAGAATCCAACTAGCTATTCTGTTTCAATGAACTATATCTTAAAGCTGGCCACATAGAATACCAATACTGACTAGATTCATGAAAGGTCAGATAATGCATAAAAATGTCAAAAATGCCGTAATTTTATCAACTTACCTGTGACCATGCTTGGGAAACACTGAAAATAAAAGGGGTTAAAGTTAAGTTGTTTTCTTTTGGAGACAACAGATCTAAAAATGAGTCCCTTGACATCTTTCCATTCTGGATGGAAACACATTGCACATTGGGCAGCAACGAAAAATACATCCTTTGAGCCAGAATTGAACCAGCAACCTATGGATCGCTGTTATTATCAACCTACAGTCCTCCGCTCTACCAACTGAGCTATCGAAGGCACGTGCACAGTGATGGGGCACAATAAATGCCAAACCTGACGTCCAAGAGCGTCTGTATCACTTTTGGTGATGATGGGCCATTAACACGTCATCACTCTCCATCTCTATAACAGCAAGGACACACATATGCAGCCTAAACACACCACTAGGGCTGAAACGATTCCTCGAATAACTCGAATAATTCGATTACAAAAAATCCTCGATGCAAAATGACTTGCCTGGAAGCTTGGTTACATCAGTGTTACTAACGTTGTATCGCTGACGGACGGCGTTCCCGCTACTGTCGCTCACCAGACGGCTCCGTCTGCTGCTGGAGACACATGCCAGAGGTAACTAGTGAGGGCTGAGAGAAGAGACCGGCTGGAGGAGACCACAGGAAGGGTCCAAAGGTTGGAGTCAGTTCAGACACATGCCAGAGGTAACTAGTGAGGGCTGAGAGGAGAGACCGGCTGGAGGAGACCACAGGAAGGGTCCAAAGGTTGGAGTCAGTTCAGACACATGCCAGAGGTAACTAGTGAGGGCTGAGAGGAGAGACCGGCTGGAGGAGACCACAGGAAGGGTCCAAAGGTTGGAGTCAGTTCAGACACATGCCAGAGGTAACTAGTGAGGGCTGAGAGGAGAGACCGGCTGGAGGAGACCACAGGAAGGGTCCAAAGGTTGGAGTCAGTTCAGACACATGCCAGAGGTAACTAGTGAGGGCTGAGAGAAGAGACCGGCTGGAGGAGACCACAGGAAGGGTCCAAAGGTTGGAGTCAGTTCAGACACATGCCAGAGGTAACTAGTGAGGGCTGAGAGAAGAGACCGGCTGGAGGAGACCACAGGAAGGGTCCAAAGGTTGGAGTCAGTTCAGATGCAATTACAACTCAAACTCTGGACAGTGGGTCTACTGCAACATCAAACTAGCTTAGCACAATAATAGCACGACGTCAGAGCTTTAGCATCTCAACAGAAAACATGGAGTCTGACTTCATCATCCGTTCCACGAAGAGGACCGACAACAGCCAATCACAGAGTCGTATGGACGATGACATCACATCAGACACAACAACTACTAGAATCAGAGACAAGGAAATACGTAGTGGTGACCACGATCTGAGCTGACTATCCTTCAGAACAACAGCTCTCTCTCTCTCTCTCTCTCTGTGTCTCTCTCTGTGTCTCTCTCTCTTTCTCTCTCTCTCTCTCTCTCTCTCTGTCTCTCTCTCTCTCCCTCTGTCTATGTCTCTCTCTCTGTCTCTCTCTCTGTCTCTCTCTCTCCCTCTCTCTCTCTCTCTGTCTCTCTCTCTCTCTGTCTCTCTCTCTCCCTCTGTCTATGTCTCTCTCTCTGTCTCTCTCTCTGTCTCTCTCTCTCCCTCTCTCTCTCTCTCTCTCTCTCTCTGTCTCTCTCTCTCTCCCTCTGTCTATGTCTCTCTCTCTGTCTCTCTCTCTGTCTCTCTCTCTCCCTCTCTCTCTCTCTCTGTCTCTCTCTCTCTCTCTGTCTCTCTCTCTCCCTCTGTCTATGTCTCTCTCTCTGTCTCTCTCTCTGTCTCTCTCTCTCCCTCTCTCTCTCTCTCTCTATCTGTCTCTGTCTCTCTCTCTCTGTCTCTGTCTCTCTCTCTCTCTCTCTCTCTCTCTCTCTACGGAGAAACAGCTGATCAATGATCTAATAGCCTAAGTGTAACAGAGCTGTGTGACATTATAATCAAATATATAAATGAAAATAGGTTAAGTATAACTAATATTTACATATGGGTCTAGTTTTGGTTATTTAAAAACGTAAAAAAAAAAAAATTACAAAATTCAAATAAAAAAAAATATCCGATTAATCGATTAATCGATTAATCGATCGATTAAGTGCTAGATTAATCGATTACAAAAAGAATCGATAGCTGCAGCCCTACACACCACACACAATCACATAGCTTATCTAACAGCTTGAATCCACACAAAACTGGTGTACTCTTAAAAGTGTGAAGTGAGAGCCCCAGAAACACAGAACATTGGAAAAAAATAGGATATTTTCACACCATATCCCTTACCCAGATAGATAGATAATGCGTAAAAAAATTTAACATGCAGTAATTGTATCAACTTACCTGTGACCATGCTTGGGAAACACTGAAAATAAAAGGGGTTAAATGCTGGAACTATTGGTTGCCCCCAACATGCATTGCTTCCGCCTTTTCCAGTAAAGACAGAAGTCTATGAAAGCGTTGCACCTCTCTCTTTCAACGGGTCTGGGTATCGCCATTAGATATAAAATACTTTCAACTAAGACCAACCTCTAGTTTCCAGAGCTAATCAGTGTGCTACGTCAATGTGAGTTTCCAATGTGTGCCTATGAGCATTCAGAAAATGCTGCGGGCAGGATATGAAACATGATCACCTGCCAGAAAACATCTAAATACAGTCAATAACTGCAATTAATTAGAGCGGTAGCAAGCAAAGTGTTGCTTACCTTACCTTATCTGCATTTAGAATCTAACTAGCTATTATCTTTCGATTAACAATAACTAAAGCTGGCTACATAGAATACCAATACTGACTAGATTCATTAAAAGGTCAGATAATGCGTAAAAATGTCAAAAATGCCGTAATTTTATCAACTTACCTGTGACCATGCTTGGGAAACACAAAATATGAAATGGATGCTGGAACTATTGAACGTTAAAACTATTGGTTGCACGCGTTGCTTCCTCCTTTTCCGATCAGAAGTCTTTGGCTGCTTTTAATGTTTGTGTATTGATAAGTTTGATTATGTCATTGTCTTTTTATGCAATTGTTTTAATATGTGTTTCTCTATTTCTACTGTTATTTTTATATAAGCATACATATGTGCCGGCCTATCGTATGTCTTTGCTGTCAGTTTAATGTGTGATTGTATATTCATGCAGTTTCAGCTCCATTGAAAAGCACTACACATAAACAATAAACAAGGAAATACGTTTCATTTAAATGTTTTATTCTGTGCCAAATATGCTTTTGTGTGTGCAAAAATGTAACTTTATCGTGTGGTTCAAACATGAGGCTTAGCTTAGCCTCAGTGCCTTGCTCATAATGCAGCTATCTGAAGTAGGCCTACTGTTCATCAGGACCTCCAAAGAATCATGAATGCAAATTATGTCATTTATTAAAGATAAAAAGAAATGATAAACAGCTGCAATTGCTTAATTTTTCTGAGTCATTTTCAAGCAAAATTGCCAAAATGTCATTGTGGATATTTCCAGGTTTCTTTAGACTTCGGAGATATTATAACTTTAGCTTTTGCTTTCCTCTGGTAAATTCTGATGAGCATTTTTTTGAAGTGAATATTTTGTCACAATATGTGCATTTACAGGTTTAATAAACAAATTTTCTGACTTGTCTTGCACACATACGAGACTGAAACTATTAATTCTGTGAGGTGTTGACGTACTTTGGCCTCAGTCTTAAAGGACAATTCCACTGCAAAACAAACCCAGGGGTTATTAACTGATGTGTATCTACTCCGTCTCTCTGGGACATGTTTTCATGCTAATTGAATGAGTTTGGAGCTTTAACGAGGCTACCGCGGACCGCTGGTTAGCTTGAAATGCTAGTATTTGGGGCATGGGGACACTCAACTTAAATGGCTATTTAATACCACTAAAAAGGCTCGAAATATCACCACACTTTAACCTTAGCATAATTAGGGTCCCTAAATGTGAACCGAAGAATTGACAATGTTGTAAGTGTAATCTCCATAGACAGTATGGGAATTCCACGTTGCACGGCGTTCGACTAGTCATGACTGGTTTCCAAGATGGCTCCCGCAAGTAAACATGAACGCGACTGTCTTTATAATCTATCTTTTTAATAAACTATCTGTACACTTACAACGTTGTCAATGCTTCGGTTCACATTCAGGGACCCTCATTATGCTAAGGTTAAAGCGTGGTGATATTTTGAGCCTCTATAGTGGTATTAAATAGCGATTTGAGTGTCCCCATGCCCCAACTACTAGCATTTCAAGCTAACCAGCGGTCCGCGGTAGCCTCGTTAAAGCTCCAAACTCATTCGATTAGCATGAAAACATGTCCCAGAGAGACAGAGTGGGTACACAACAGTTAATAACCCCTCGGATCGTTTTGCACCGGAATTGTCCTTTAAAGAACTGCTATACGTTTCTTAAAGCACCAGATGTCACTGTGTTTGCTGAGTTTAAAGCCCTCAAGCTACTGAGGGCACAAACAGAAGGAACTCCTTTACAATACATTACAATGTATCTTTACAACCAGATTTGTGTGTTAGCATTTGCTCTATTTTCTTCTGATGCGTATGATTAGTTACAGTGTGTTTGTGTAAAACTGTGTTTGTGGTTTGTGTCTGTGAGGGGGGGTGCAGAGTTTACCAATATATTTTGAAAGGTTGGGTGTTTTTCATTCTTGTGTTTTCTTGTTTTTATATTTTTAAATTATTCTCTTCTGTAGTCTTACATTTTTTGTATTATTCTGTGCATTTTGCTTGTTTCCATGTGCATTTTAATGTATGCATATGAGTTGTAATGAAATGTGCTGCATGAAAGTGCCTTACCTTTCACTTACCTTTCCTTACCTTGCCTTTTAATGTGCTTCATGCTATCATTTACCAAGAAAAGGCCCTTTAATGTTATTTTCTTTGATGTCACAGTGTACAGAGTCATTGGCAGTTTATATTATAGCAATAAAGTTAATTTAGTATTCATACTAGGGCTGCCAAAATTAACGCAATAATGAGTTAACGCAAATTCCTTTTAACGGCACTAATTTTGCGTGATTCGGGCCTCGGGCCGCTTTGTAGATTTGGGAAATCAGAAGGCGATGCAGCAGTAACGTTGTGGATGGCTAGCAGAAACTGTGAAGTGCTCCATGATAACATCCAGGGGATCGCCAAAGGCCGTCCGGCGTCTGGCTTGCCGCGGCGAAGTGAAGCGTATCGCCGGTCTGATCTACGAGGAGACCTGCGGTGTGCTCAAGGTGATCCTGGAGAACGTGATCCGTCACCTACACCGAGCACGCCAAGAGGAAGATCGTGAGCGCCATGGATGGGGTATACGCTCTGAAGAGGAAGGGCCGCCACACCCTGTACAGCTTTGGAGGTTAAACCTGATCCTGAATCACAAATAAAAGGCTCTTTTAAGAGCCACACACTTCATCTAGAGAGAGTGTTCCGGTTCTGAGGAACAGGCTTTATTACTTACATTTTTAACTATATCAACGATCAGTAATAAGCAGCTCAAGACCCAAGAAAGAGAAACAAAGTTCCTTGAGCAGAAATGGCTAAAGATAACGGTCTTTTAAATGGCAAGTTCAGATGTTTCACTCCACAAGACTTAAGTTATTTGCATGTCCTGTCGATGTGAACTGAGTTACCACCGGAGTACGTTGACGCTCAGATATCACTTGAGCATTAAAACTTGAAAAATATCCCTTTTAAAATACATTTAGAACAGATAAAGTGTGATAAATTTGTGATTAATCGTGAAATAACTATGGACAATCATGCGATAACCGAGATTAAATATTTGAAATATTTGAATCGATCGACAGCCCTAATTTATTGCCTACATTAAACAGTAAATTAAATGTTCTACTAACAAGGGAATAGGCAGTAGACAGTGTGTTCTAACACAGTGATTCCCAAACTAGGGGTACTTCTGTTGTTGCCTGGGGGTATTTGTGGAGCAGCTTAACTAATTGATGAATGAATAATGATTTGAATAAAAGAATATATCAGCTGTAACACCAGAACATGTAGCAGTTATGTAAAAGTGCTTAAAAACTAGTAAGCAAGAGAGCACAGAAGTTTAAACAGGTAGCTAAAACGAATAAATAACAGTTCAAATTATTCGCTAAAAGTAATGAATAAATGGTTGAAACTTTCAGCTTCACTTCCAAGCAGTAGTAGTATGATTGTTGCCCAAACCAACCTTAATATTGACAGTTCAGTTGTATGAAAAACTTAATAAAATCCACTATAGTGTTATACATTTGTAACATATATTAGGAATAGATGGAAGGGGTACATGAGTTCATCTGACAGGACTGTTGGGGGACCTCAGAAAAAAAAGGTTGTGAACCACTACAGATGTAAATGCACACCTACCTCCTGTTATCTTCAAACCATCCTGAATGAGAGCTCACCTGAGAGCCTGTAGCGCCACCTGTCTCCAGTCACCTGTCACTGCAACTGCTGCTGGCGCCATCCCCGTCCCTGATGACATGATTCACAAACATATCAGATACATGGCCTGTGGATAATTCTGCATAACTGATACAATGCATACAGATCACTTAAACAAGACAATAGCTCTTTTAAGACATGGAATATGTAACATTGCTGGCTTGATCTATCCACAATTAGCACCATCTACTAGCCAAATGCTGGTAAAATATGCAAAGTGGTGGGACATTTGCGTCACTCACCAGCCAAAACACAATGCTATGCTAATCCATTAAGTGGCTGGTAAAATGTAAACATTCACTAGCTATTTGGACCCTAATTCTGCATAGCCTAACTTATATAATGCTTACAGATCACTTAAACAAGACAATAATCTTTATTCAGTAAGACATGGAATATGTGACATGGCTTCATCTATCTGTTATAAAGCAAGACAGATGTGTCCATTAGGTAAATGTTCCTGACGGCTTTTTCAGAATCAGAATCTGAATACTATCTGACATGACAGGTGCATTACAGAAAGGCCTAACAGGGGGTCTTCAACGTTTCTTAAGCCAAGGACTCCTTATCTGAGAGAGAGACGGGCAGGGGAGGGGGCCACCTACTACATATTTTATCAAATTAAGTTTCATATTTAACTCTGCCTACAATACAAGCCTAAGGCTTTTATACATACATTTTTAGTGCATAGAAAATTAAGCTATAACAATAATTGTTGGCATGATTTTATGAATCATGTTTTAGTGTTAAACATACATGTGACAGTAAATCCTTAGGACAGACTGTATCTGTGGATGTAAGAGACTACCTTACCTATACGCCAGTACGCCTTTCATTAATGTCTTTTTGTCACAAATAGGCTGATTTATATTTGCTAATAATATGTTGGATTCATGTTAATACATTTGAATTTTTAAAAAAGCTTTCAAAAGTTGCAAAGGAATTCCCTTCATTCATTTTGCCAGATGATGGTCTAGTACCAAAACGTTGCCAACTATTACATTTTTTATTTTTGAAAGATAGACAGTGTGCGGGAGTTTCTCTGCAACTGCAAAATAAAAAGAAATTAAAGTGCCCAAGAGTTGCATAATTGTGCAATGACGCAGTTAAAATACCAAAGACAGTTTTAGTTTTTCACTTTTACCCTATTATATATTCTTCATGTTTCTGTTATATCCCTTTTTAATGCCTTTTTATGTCGTTTGCAGACTAAAGCACTTGTTTTGTTGAAAAGTGCTTAACAAACTTTTCTTGCCTTTGCTAACAATAGCTTAGCTAATGCGAGCTTGCAGAAATCCTGCATGGCACTCGGTGTATTTACCCCTATATGGTATGCCCTATAGACATACAGATTTACCATAGTGGGTATTGCATTACATTTGGATTCCCTGGCTTTTCTTTCAGAGCTGACTTCCACACATTTCTTGACATATTGCACACATTAATACAACCAATGGTCCCCTTTCTCTCATTCTTTAAATATTGCATTACTCACTGAAAAGACCAGAAGTTCAAATATGTAGACAGAAATACTTATTTTATTTCCTTGATGGTGGCTGCTATTGTGGGATGTAAACTTGCCTTGTTGAAAAGTGCTTAACAAAATTGTCTTGACTTTTGCTAACAATAGCTTAGCTAATGTGAGCTTGCAGAAGTTATGCTAGTCCACCTGTTATGTTAGTAAAACGGTTGCTAAGTTACAAACATGCTAACGTTACTTACATTTGTACTCTTCTTCAAATGACGCGGTGTAATCCATTTACGAAATAGGCCAACAAACTGAGAGTATATCTGGTTAAAAAATAAAGCAGCTAACGTTTGCTGGAGTTTGGTTTAACTATATTGTCGAGCTTTACGTCAGATAACGTTCGTCCACCGGAGCTTTCTTTCCGCGGGAGAAGAACAAAATGGCGAAGGATCAAGTATGATGGAAACTGATACACGAGACACTATAAAGATCCGTCTCTCTCTCTCTCTCTCTTTCAACCGTCGACCAAACGGTTTTAACTGACCGAACGGTCAGAGAGAACGTTGGAACGTTGGAACGAGTCCGGGTTGCCAGGTAACCGCAGTTTTCCCCATTTCGTGCCGCCTTTTCTGTCTTTTGAAATATTGTAATTTCTCTGTCTTTTTTTTAATCTTATTGACGAATTATAAATTATAAAAGAACTATAGGCTATCTATAATTAAAACAAGAAAATAAATGTAGCATATAGTCAAACCAAAGACCACCCTGTAAAATGTGGGCTATAACTTTTATATGTTTGTATTTATCCATAGATAGAGAGATAGAGAGATAGAGAGATAGATAGATAGATAGATAGATAGATAGATAGATAGATAGATAGATAGATAGATAGATAGATAGATACATAGATAGATAGATAGATAGATAGATACATAGATAGATAGATAGATAGATAGATAGATAGATAGATAGATACATAGATATATAGATAGATAGATAGATAGATAGATAGATAGATAGATAGATAGATAGATAGATAGATACATAGATAGATAGATAGATACATAGATAGATAGATAGATAGATAGATAGATACATAGATACATAGATAGATAGATAGATAGATAGATAGATAGATACATAGATAGATAGATAGATAGATAGATAGATAGATAGATAGATATAATTAATTAATCCCAAACTGGGAAATTACTGTATTACAGCAGCAAGTTACAAGGACATACACACACATTCACACACATACAGAAAATACAAGAAATATAACCTACTAGAAATGAGATAAAATACAATATGATAACAAAAGATTAAAATACCAGAACACCTACTGCAAAAAAAAACAATAAACAACAAGTGTAGAATAAAATGTTCAACCTACATAGTAGGCTATATAGCCTATAACAAAATAAAATATGTAGGCCTATAATATGAAATGTGAAGTAACCAGTTTGCAAGCAGCATAATCAACGTGTTGTTTGTATTTATTGTATGTAGGCTATTTTAACAAATAGTCTGATATGAATAGTGTATTGTTTTTTTAATAAAGATGAGGGGGAATACCTCTCCACTACAGGACTAGATAGATAGATAGATTAATAGATAGATACTTCATTGATCCCCAAGGGGAAATTCAAGGTCCCAGTAGCTTAAAGACATCACACACAACATACACATACATCATAAACAGGATGATAACATAACAAATAACAAAAAAACAACAACTCCGCATGAACGATATGGACAATAAAAGAAAAGATACTCAATAAAAAATCCTCATGAATGTACCAAGGGATGTAAAAGCAACTACAGTAATGGGCTATGGCCACTACGGGGCGCAATGGTCTACTTTTTCAACGTCTGTGTAACCGAGACAAATGTTCGTGCTTTTATTTTGAAAGTGCGATGAGGAAGTATGCGTTTCATTGTTCGCGTTGACTCCGGTGCTGCTCGTGCTCGCTCAGCCTCCTCCAGTCGTCGCCATGGTGCAGATGATGGAGTCGCAGTGCGAGTATTTCATGTATTTCCCGGCGGTACCCATCACGGATCTGTCGGACCCGGCACGGTACCGCACTCTGCCCCGCCGGAGTCACCTCTACCTGGGGGAGACGGTCCGATTCCTGCTGGTGCTGCGCTGCAGGGACGCTGGGGCGACGCCAACCGAGCACGGCCCCGGTAAGGAAGGGGGGGGCACATCCATCTGGCTCTGGATGAAAGGGAGGAGGGGAGAAAGATATTTTGACTGTCTCTGTAATATTCGTGCAGGCAAACAATGTGCGTCCCTTTTAACTGGGCCTATATGCTGAAAGCATTGAGTGCAGAATGTGCAAAACATATATAGTATCTAGTTGGCCCTATATATAATCAGTGTACACAAACTATAGCCTTCTATTTAATTAACTAGATATACTACATACTAGCCTTTATTTTATTGGTTCATTTCATAGGCACCATGCATATTTATGAACATTTTTGTATAAGAAAACATCATGTAAATATGCCAGAATTAGTAAAAATAACTACTTTTCATCTGCAGTCCCTAGGCAGGTGACATAGGACTAACATAGACACAGCCAGCAGTCATACAGCACTCATTCACCATGCATTAAACGGTACACATAATGGTGACATATATATGACAAAGACAGTATTCATCCACCTCTATACTGCATTCAGCAGTGAAAGTGTGTGGGTGATGAAATGTGTGACAGTTAAACGTGAGTGCATCTCTGTTTTAAATGAGTTTTAAAGGTGTTGAATGTGGGACTCTCTTATTGGGAGGGGCGAGCTATTCCAGAGTTTACCTCCTATTATTGACAATACGTTTTGTCCAGAAGTGGGGCGTCTAAATGGTCTCACACAGTCCCCTTTTACAGAGGCCCGTGTACTGCCTTCACTTTCAAGGGGGGGTCAAGATTATGTAGCACTTTATTATCATTTTTGCACATTCTGCACTCAATCCATTCATCCTCTCATTCCTCTGCACACAGTGGTGTAGTCTAATGTATTGTAGTGGGTAAACTGTTCTGTATATTGGCCAGAATCGGCATTTGGGGGCGACTTCATTTCCTGTTTTTGGATACACTTTTATGCACCAATTTACTTATCACTTTATTTATCCTATGTGAAGAAGAAAAACACAGATGACAATAATTAATATATCAAAAATATAATAGAAAGTATGTTGTTACGTCGTACCGTTGCACATTTCTAAGTGGGTATATGGAAATCCTGGAGCTTTCTTAGTGGGTATACTGCGTATACCTGCGTATCACGTAGACTACACCACTGACTGTACACAAACTATAGCCTTCTATTTCACTTACTATATATACTAGGTACTAGCCTTTATCATTTTTGCATATTCTGCACTCAATCCATTCAACCTCTTTTTTTCCTATATGTTAAACAGCTATTTTGTATGGGCTGTATTTGTTTCTGTAGCCTATCTATTGTTGTTTTTATATTAATGTTCAATATGTTTGTTTGTTTGTTTGTTTATGTATACACCAACAACCAAGGCCAATTCCTAGGTTAACACTTGTGTTGTCTTCCCCGTCGACCATGCAACTTTTAGGTTCTCTAGGTCAAATAATTTTTTTTAACGTATATTTGTCACTTTTTCCACGTTTTTTTTTTTCACTTTTTCCGATGTTTTTGTCGATTTTCGTCGACTTTTCTGATGCTTTTTTCAACGTTCTTTTTTGAAATGCTATAAAATTAAATAAAACACCCAAATTCAATGAAGGTAGTGAACTGATCATTTATTCTACCTGTGAAGAGCCATCCATCCATCTTCGTCCGCTTATCCGGTATCGGGTCGCGGGGGTAGCAGTTCCAGCAGGGGACCCCAAACTTTCCTTTCCCGAGCAACATTAACCAGCTCCGACTGGGGGATCCCGAGGCGTTCCCAGGCCAGGTTGGTGATATAATCCCTCCACCTAGTCCTGGGTCTTCCCCGACGCCTCCTCCCAGCTGGACGTCCCTCCACCTAGTCCTGGGTCTTCCCCGAGGCCTCCTCCAAGTTGGACGTCCCTCCACCTTGTCCTGGGTCTTCCCAGAGGCCTCCTCCCAGCTGGACGTCCCTCCACCTAGTCCTGGGTCTTTCCCGAGACCTCCTCCCAGCTGGACGTCCCTCCACCTAGTCCTGGGTCTTCCCCGAGGCCTCCTCCAAGTTGGACGTCCCTCCACCTTGTCCTGGGTCTTCCCAGAGGCCTCCTCCCAGCTGGACATCCCTCCACCTAGTCCTGGGTCTTCCCCGAGGCCTCCTCCCAGCTGGACGTGCCTGGAACACCTCCCTAGGGAGGCGCCCAGGGGGCATCCTTACCAGATGCCTGAACCACCCCAACCGGCTCCTTTTGTGAAGAGTGTTGCATGTAACCATCCGTGTTATTTTTTTGAGTATTTGTTAGAAAGAAACCCAAATTTCTGATATAGAAACTTATTGGAAATGGGTCAAATTCAACCAACAGGGGGGTTAAAAGATACATTCCTCTGCACATACCGAACGGTAGCCAAAACGTCAGAGGTAAAGGATTATGGACTGACTGTAGCCAGTGAAAATTCTCACGTGCATGAATATTATCTGCATGTTTGCATGACTTTCCAGCAGGGGGCGCTGAGGGCACTGCAGCCGGTTTTGGGACGGAGTCAGCCAGTAGTCGGGCGTGGAGGGAGCTGGCCGGCTCTCTGTGCGCCGTGGCCAGCGTGAGTCCCGGTGAGAGCAGCCGCCATCGAGGCAACCACCACCAGCATCACCACGACTACCAGAGCAGCGGGGACGAGGCCAACGACGACGGCGAGGAAGACTACATTGCAGCGGCGGAGGCAGCCATCGCGGCGCTCGGCAGCAGGGTGGACTCCCGGTGTCGGAGCTTCAGGGACTGCAAGCCGCTGCTCATCCACAACTCGTCTGGGACGGCGGCGAGGGAGTTCCGCAGGGCGCCTGTTCAGGTACCGCGGCGTTACTTATGTTGACGA